>JAZKJV010000346.1:1032509-1473625 GCA_037367405.1 Ottelia alismoides
TAATATATTTTATAAAATTGGTTTCATAATTTTTGGAGTCCATCTGTGGAAGTTAGGTTTTTGACCCTCATTGTACATAGTGCCCGATTAAAATATTCATTTTATTCAATAATTATTATTTGTACAAAATTATATTTTTAGAATTTTATAAATAATATTTATAATACATGTACATATTGAAATTAAAAGAAAACCAAAAAGAAATTTTAAAAATAAAATAAGCCTAGATAATACCTAGGCAAAATACCTATGCTACCCATGTGTATATAAATAAAGGGGAAAACATTCTTTAATTATTTTATTCATCTATATTTTTCTAAAAAATTATATATATTACACATAGCTTATTAAAAATACAAATCCAAAATAAAAACAAATAAAATTCATCAAATAAATAAAATATATATAATATATAGGTAAAATACCTATAAGTATACATACATACACATACATCTATTCATTTAAAAATATAAATAAACTCATAAAAATAAAATAAAAATATATTTATACTCACAAAAATAAGTTATAAAATCATAAAATAAGAAACTAAAATAATAAAATCAAATAAATAAACTAAAAATAAAATATACAAAAATACATATAAAATACATACATATACACATTATTTTAATAAAACCGTAATAAAATACTTCAAAAAAATAAATAAAAATCATAAATAAATACTACATTAATTTATAAACATTTTTTATTTTATAAGTAAAATCTAATAAAATCATTTACTAGGATAAATAATTCATTTTTTAATAAGGGTCCCTAATTTGGCGTGTAGCGGCTGAGGTGGACCAATGGGCGCGTCGCGCCTGTTGACCGCAGGTCAACTCGACCTCCAGCCGCCTGACGTGACGAGGACGATCTTTTCCCCGATTTCCTCCCTTTTTCCCGCTCACCACAGTCATCAATCGACCACAGTCCCTTCACAGATTTTGTTCCCTGATCATCCAAGATTCGCGCCGATTGCTTAGATCCATTGTACATAGTGTAGATACTCCAATAATCGCCGGTCAATGGGGGATTCCAGGGATGTCTATAAATAAAAACCTCCGACTTCCCGGCCAAAGTTGGCCAATTTCACTCCACCAAAACGCCTTGTTCTTGCTCCTGGTGTGTTCCTCGTGACAGGAGGACTCGCCCAGCACCTCGACTTGGCCGGAGGTCGGAGAAATTTTGACGCGGTGGTGCTCCGGCGACCACCCTGCTCCCTGGAGGCCCCCAGGTATAAGAGCTGTTCTTTCTTGCTTAGTAGTTAGGTTTTAGTATTAGCTTTTAATTCCAGTCCTTAGGTTAGCATTTAGATGATTGGCTTAGGCCAAAATCCGAAATTCGAAGTTCGCCGGAGCTGAGCTCCGGCGACTTCCCCACTGTGATCCTATCTGTCTACGACCGCCTAAATCGCCTCATCTCCATCCCCTTCGAGTTCTCCATCAAATGCACACACTTGTTCAACCCAGGACCCCAGGTCTTGGCGAATCGGAGCTCCTCCTCCGCCCTTCGTCGGAGCTCCTCCGTTCCACCTCATTTTGCTGCACAGCTTCAACCTTTTTGGTCGAGGAGCATCCCCTCGAGCCATGCTATCTTCCTGTGCAGGTCTGGTGCGCAAATAAGCACCCTGAGGCGAAATCAAGTCACGCCGGAGGTACCTGGAGCCCCACTTCTTCTCCGACCTCGCGAGGGTGCTCCAGTGTACCTCTGGTCGATCCAACACCTCCGGACGACAGAGGAACCTTCCAGGAAGCTTTTGGGACACCGTGGAGCAGTGATGGACGGCGGAGGTGCGAGATCCAGCCGGGAGAAGCTCGCTCAGGCGAGCGTTCTTCCCTGTTCTTCCAGGCGCCCTCTCCGCCGTTGGATGAAGATGAAGGTCCCAGATTAGAAGGGAGCCGTTGGATGGAGCCCCGCAGCAACCGTCAGATCACCTCAAGTGATCTAATCCCAGCCCTCCATCGGCGAAGCGGTATCGGCTCACGTGGAGGCGCCGCGTGGCAAGTGAGCGAAGATCAGCCGTTGGATGAAGCGCCTGAGGGGGTAAACTTCACATACACCCCCCCGCCTTTTTGTAATTAATATTTGATTCCAAAAATAAAATGTCACGTTGTAAATAACTTGTATAATTTGCAGTTTGATCCCTTAGTTTAATTTTATTTGCAGATGGGTCCCTCTGCGCCTCACGTGTAGTCCCACGTGAGGCGCAGGAGTTTTTGCACATAACCCCTGCCGGGTTTTGATAATTGTAAAATGGCCTGTAAAATAAAAAGAAATGTTTATTTGTACTGTGATATTTGCATGGACACCCCGAACAAATGTTATAATTGCAAAAATGCCCCTGCCAGGCCATATATTTTGGGATGCTTTGTCTATTTATTTTGTGCTCTATATTTCTTTGAAAAATTTTGAAAAAATAGGCATATGCTCCTGTTAGGGTATCCTTGCTTGCTATGTTTTTAGATTTGAATTTTGTTGCATTTTGGTATTTATTAAAAATCAAAAACATGCATTTTCTTCACTGTCTAATTTATAAAATACAAAAAAAAAATTATAAAATGTTTTTGAAAAATTCCAAAAAAATATATATGGTATAAATATCTATATATTGAGTCCAGAAAATGAAAAAACCTAAAAATAAGAAAAAGAAAAACATAAAAATTAAAAAGCTCCAAAGTCCATCAAAAAAATGTAAAAACCCCAGAAAAATACCAAAAACATATTTCTCTGTTTAATAATTATGTATATATATTATTTACTTAGTAAAATTAATTTGGGCAATTTTTGGATTCATTTGATATTTTTAAAAGCCCTAATTGTATTCGGCCATTAATATAGTCCTATATTAAGGACCTTTTTGAAATTAAAAAAAAAGAGATCTTGTAGATACTATATTTTGCATAAATACATATATATTGATATATGTACTCTATATATCTTTTTCTCCTCACACCTATCTCTATATATATATATATCCCTATACCTATATTATATATTCTATGTATATCTATGTCCCTATATAGATAATATATATAAAAAGAAAATGTAAAAAAAAATATATAAAAATATGAAAACAAAATAAAAAGCATAAAAAAAATAAAAAAAATATAAAATTAAAAACCCACATAAAAACAAGCTTCACACATGGATGACTTGGTGATACATCTAGGCTACGCATTTTGTATTGCTCTCTGTGGTTCGACCTCTACATGCTTGTCACTATATATTTTGTTGTAGAGTAATAAAAATTAATTCACATTTATTTTTTTGGACTTAATTGATACATTCTTGCTTTGTGGGTTAATTGTTGATTGACTCCAGGATTTGGTTGGTCGACACTACGACTGTGCTCCCGCCTTGTGTGGAACACAAGACCGGTCGGTTCTGGGGCCTATCAGGATGTAAATGGGTGCTTAAGAAAAAGTACCAAGTTGATGGTACCATTGATAAGTTTAAAGCAAGATTAGTTGCTAAGGGTTATACACAGAAGGCTGGAATTGATTTCCAGGAAACATATTCTCCTGTAGCCAAATTTGCATCAATAAGGATGATTTTGGCACTAGTCGCGTGTATGGATTTGGAATTATTCCAAATGGATGTTAAGACAGCTTTTCTCAATGGAGAATTGAGTGAAGTTATATACATGCGCCAACCTGATGGTTTTCAGGTAGAAGGACAAGAGAATAAAGTGTATAAGTTAAAGAAATCTTTGTACGGTCTGAAACAATCATCATGACAAAGGTATCTCAAATTTCATAAAACAATTATCCAATTTGGTTTTGTGGCAAATAAATTAGATAATTGTGTATATATCATGAATAGTGGGAGCAAGTTCATAATTCTATCATTATATGTGGATGATATTTTGCTCGCCGGAAATGACATAGATATGCTTAATGATGTAAAGCATAAACTGAGTGATAAATTTGAGATGAAGGATATGGGGCAAGCGTCCTATGTCCTTGGTATTCAGATCACTAGAGACAGAAACTCAAGAACATTGAGTTTGGATTAAGAAAAATATTTGCATACTATATTAAAGAGATTTGGAATGCATAACAGTACTCCTGCTCCTACACCAATGGTTATGGGAAAACGATTAAGTAAAAGTCAATGCCCGGGTAAAGGTCAGAAATCGTTGAATGTCCCATATGCGGTAGGTAGTTTGATGTATGCAATGTTATGCACCAGGCCTGATTTAGCTTTTCCCGTCAGTTTAGTGAGTAGATACCAAAGTAATCCCGGACAAGAACATTGGGAAGCCGTAAAAAGAATATTGAGATATTTAAAAGGAACTATTGGCCTCAAACTTGTCTATCAAGCAGAATCGCTTGAAGTTGTTGGATACTCCGATGCAGATTTCGGAGGGGATATGGATGATAGGAAATCCACATCGGGTTATCTATTCATGTTCGGTGGTGCAGCTATTTCTTGGGGAAGCAAGAAACAAGGTTGTGTGTCGAGACACACACAAGAAGCCGAATATATTGCATGTAGTATGGCTTCTACGCATGCAGTCTGGATCAGACGTTTCTTAGAAAATTTAAACCTTGGATTGGCAAATGACCCAATCGAAATTTTCTGTGACAATCAAGCAGCAATAAGCTTGATTAACAGCGGATCAAATAGTTCTAATTGGAAACATATAGAGATCCATTATCACTATATAAGAGATATAGTGGAAAAGAAAGAAATTAAGGTAACATATATACCTACAGAAGATATGCTTGCAGATTCCATGACAAAAGGAATACAAGCAGGAATTTATATCAAACATGTTGGTTTGATGGGACTCAGGAATTTTTGAGTCAAGTGAGGTATTCATGAAAAATGAACCTCAGATTATTTCTCCATGAAGTTAGACACATTCCATGAAAAGTGGGAGTGTAGAGTAATCTTGACCATATTGGTCAAAGTGGGAGATGTTAGAAATATTGACCTTAATGGTCAAGATTTCGGTTACAAATCTCTATAATAATGGAGAAATCAAAATCGTAATAACAATGCGATTATGACAATGAATATTGGGATTTATGGAGAATAAATCCGGAATGAATGTGGGCGTTACGATTTGGGCGAACGGGATGGAGAATGGCCCTATATATATCTCCATGGATTTGGAGAGAAAACACCAACTTACGGAAGCCCCAAATCGCCATCTTCTCTCTTCCTCTCCATCTTTCCTTCATTCTGATCACCCATTTGTTTCTCCATTGTCCCTTTACTATTAAAGTTTTCAGTACTTAACATATTTCCCTTTTAAGGGTGGATATTGAGAATTTTTCTGAGCAACATATATAATTCCATCCCTTACCCTTATCCCATTAGCTGATAGTCGTCTCCCAAGCATCGATCTGATGGTTGACTGGAAGGAGCGATGTTCGAGGATGTTTCAAAGCACCTCTCACCTCCCAACTTCATGTTGCTAAAGATGACCGGTTGATATTTGAACACTCGTTCTAGCTTCTTACGTCCCTTGAGTCGATACCTAAATTTCTACACTTTTATCTCAAGAGTCGATACCTAAATTTCTACACTTTTATCTCAAGATTTAAAATCGCTCGCAACATTTACGCAACCAAGACGTAACTAGCCCCCGTAGTCCGCGTTCACGCACCAGGCGTCAAATGTCTTCCAAAGATTCAAATAAAAGAAGGCCCCATTGATCCACCTTGACCTTGCCAGATATTGATGTGGTTTTTTTAAATCTATTTTGGGTAAATTGCAATTTGGGTCCCCATCTATGTGTCTGATCTCAGAATGGATCTCAATCTCTAAATTGTAACGATTCAGATCTCAGGACCATTTAGGAAATGGAAATTTTTGACTTCATGACGAATATGCCCTTGTTGGGAAGGGATTGGAGGTTGGGTTCCAACTTTTAAACAAGGATATACTCGTCATTAGCCTCAAAAAGTTCCTTACATTAATGGTCATGGGACTCGAATCGTTATAATTTAAGGATCGGGATCCATTTTGGGATCGAACCCATAGATGCGGATCCAAATTGTAATTTACCCATCTATTTTTGTTTGTTTTATATCCTAAGCGAATATTCTATGATACGCTTTGATGAATGAAATGCCGATCCTTTGTCAAAAACAAAACATTCGCGTGGGTTTGCCAACGATTTAGCTGGCAATCTTATTTTTCTATACACAATTATTTCCTGTATTAGAACTTAATTTTATAAGCACATCATATGACCGTCAACAAGATAATCTATTAATTTATGTTGATACCCATCGTTGATTGCGTTTCTTAGTTTTGATATTATTAAAGTGGAATGGGTATCACGATTTCTTCTTGGGGAATGTTTCCAAAATATTACCTGTCTTAGACTTCACATGTTTACACCCATCCAAAATGTTGAATTTAATGGTCAAGTATAGTAGCCCCCATTTTTATAAGGAAAAAAATGGGGTTGCCTCCATCATTATTTTTCCATAATTTTTTTTATTTTTTGAAAAATATCATCATGTATATTCATCTATATATATCCCTCCAATATATTATTCAAATTTCGTAGAAATAGATACTCTTATATCCTCTATCTAGAACAAGTAATTTTAACGGTCTAAACATTGTTGCAATCGACATGTCCTATATGGAGGACACTAGAATCTATGTTTCAGACAACATTCGAATGACATATAGGAGGGATATATAGATGAATATACATAGTGATATTTTGCGAAAAAATAAAAAAATTTATACAAAAATTAGGCGGGTGCAGCTTTCACAGGGGTAAAATCTCAACTCTAATTTTTGAGACTGACCTGTGCGATGTTAGCTTCTCGCAAGCTAACCAGCCTTATCCTTTACGTGTAAGATGTACACCAGCACACCGATCAACCACGCTGATAGAACACTCGAACACAAGCGCTACCACAAGGACACAAGAGAAGTTGCACAAAACCTTTTGTATTAGCAAGAGACTCACTCTGAGTATGATATGTACAAATGAGCTCTGCCCCTCCTTATATAGACAAGACAGGGGTTATACGAAAGGATACCATTACTACATGTATAATGAATGCAAGGACTCTTCGTCTTATACGGAGACCCTTTGTCTTCCGAGGTGACTCTTCGTACGTCTTGACTCTTCATCTTCCCTGTAATCTCTTCGTCTTCTGCAAATGACGTCACGTCGCCCGCTCCGTCAGCATGTCATGTCATCTGCCTCATCAGCATACCATGTTATCATGCTACGTCATCAGTGGGTCACACGCTCCTACATAGGATGTTGCAGCTCAAGCTCCATCAAGTGTCGCCGAACACTTATACTGTGCCAAGGGGAACCCGCGGTCTTCGACCTTCATGCGGCAAACCACATCCTTAGTTGTTCGCTAGCTAAGGTAAAGTCTTCCAGAACTTCATAATGTGGTCACTGAACCACCCGGACGTGCAATGCCGATATTGCACGTTATTCCCATACCTTGGGAATTGGGGGTGTTACAGCAACCATGTTAGCTTCTCCATAGGGGCAACCCCATTGAACCCTTTTTATAATATACTTCCATACTTTTTTAATTTTTAAGCGTGTTTAACATTTAGTCGAGTTCGTAAAAGTCATCATCAAGTTGTAAATTTGTTGGATTTTTTAAATTATAAAATGCAAATTCTGAAAAATACTAGGAGACCAACATCAATCTATATTGACGATTTAAAAATAAAGTGTTATTGTATAGCATGTTGTTATATATATGTGATATTTTTCCTTTCAATTTTTTATATTATATTAATTACGAATGTCATATTTATTGCTATATTATTAGTGACGGTGCATATAACAACACTTATCCGTTACTATTTAAAAATTTTTAAGTAAATGTCACTAGATTTTAACTAATAAATTAACAATGATGAGCTAAAATTTTGATAAGTTGCAACTAATAAGTGTTATTATATGTACCGTTGCTAATGATATAACAAAGGATATGGCATTTGTTGTTAATTTCATGAATGATTTTGTGATGAATAACATTATCGTTGCATATTGAACGATTGATTGAGTGGGATTTTATAACAACCATCACTATAATCCCATTTTTTGTAGTAAATATACTAAGTCTTCTTCCACTATAAGTAGTGTCGGTTATATGGATTCTTAGTGAAATCCATGTTGAAAAATTTGACTATTTTTTAAACTGGTTATCGACTACCTAACACAACCCCTACAAGAATATGATTGAATCCTGATCTTTTGTTTGTTAGACTAAATATACTACCACTAGACCATTAAATGGGTACTTCCTAAAGATGGATTTGAAAGTTTTTTTATATATTTTTGTCAAATATAATAATATACCGTAGTTATAACTTAATATATATGTAGTGCTAAAGTTTATTTATGTAATGTCCGTCTAAATAATTAGTGCTGTTTTTATAACTCCGGATCTAATTATTTATAGAGTAAATTACATAAAAACTCCTGAAGTATACACTCAATTTGACAATTTCGTTGTCATACCGGACCTTTAAAAGATAACTAACAATGAGGTATATAATCTTTAATATTTGTCTCGATGTAATTTTGAACTATTTTAATTTAAAGTTATAACAATAAAATAATCAACTAAATTTCAATAGCGAAGAACCACGTTAAGAAAATAGTAAAGAGCCCATAACATATTATTACCTTTTAAAGATCAGGTATGCCATTCAAATATAGTTGAGGCTAACATTTTTATAATATAATGTTATTTATTTATATATAAACGAGAAAGAAAAGCCAATACCCTGCTTCCTAATACAGCTGTGGGATTATGCACCAACACTTAATGATTGAGTACGCATTTCACATCACATACACTTTACAGTAATAACAATGACCGAAATCCACAGACAACTCCAACCACACCAATGGCATTTCTCTATAAATACCCAAACACCTTCACAACTCCAACCACACCAATGGCAATGGCAATGGCAATGGATCATCAAACCATTGCCTCCCTCCTCGTCTCCCTCTTCCTCTCCCCTCTCTTCCTCGGTAACCAATGCCAAGCACGGCCCGCATTCGCATGCGGAGCTGGACCAGCGGCAGGGCTGCCGTTCTGCCGGAGGACGTTACCGATACACGCGAGAGCAAGAGACCTCGTGGGGAGGCTGACCATGGAGGAGAAGATAAGGCTGCTGGTGAACAATGCCGTGGCGGTGCCTCGGTTGGGGATCAGCGGCTATGAGTGGTGGTCGGAGGCGCTACATGGCGTGTCGAACACCGGCCCGGGCGTCAAGTTCGGCGGGAGGTTCCCCGGGGCTACCAGCTTCCCTCAGGTGATCACCACGGCTGCCTCCTTCAATGCCACTCTGTGGGAGCTCATTGGAAGGGTATGTATGCTCTCTTATTGGTCTCCCCTGTCTTTTTATCTCAGTATTATATTACACACTATTCTACCATTAAAATTTAAACCACCTTCTTTAAAAAATCAAGATCATGACACTGAACACAAGGAGGATAGAATTAGTTTATAAAAATTAAACGAGAGGTCAATGATGAGATCCACGTATCCTAATTATAGCCATTTTCTTACTATTTAATTCGCATTAGGAGCACTAGATCGATCTGCTCTCTACAGTTGCATGAAATTCAACAGTCCTCACAAAAGATTAGGTGCGCGAATTGAATTGCATATTCCCATTTTATATATATACGCCAATTTAGGTGAGTGAATTAAATGTATCTGATCTACTCCCTTCATCTCCACCTTTTCTTTCTCAAGAACTGATACTGGACGTGATGTTTAATTATTAGATAATTACAGTGGATTATTCGTTTCTGCTTTTCGTTAAAATTACTGAGAGTTGGGTTCCTGCCATGCTTCCTTGTTGATGCGCATGATGTTCGATCCAATAAAGATCGAACAAGCATCTTCTTCCTTTTTGTCCGTCATATTCTTTGTTTCTGAAAGAGGACGAGCAGTGATGAATGGACAGATCATGTTCTGTGCAGATGCTTTTGGAGGTTAGGTGGAGAAAGTACTGCACTTTTATGGAGGATAGATGTGGATAGGCTAACACTGTTCCATTTGAGAGAACACATGAAAATTGCAACGAACACTATTCAATCGGAGATAAGGATAAGAGATTGGTGTACCCATATAACACGAACAGGATTAATTTTTGCATTACCTAAAAATTGTATTCAATTGCTGGTTGGTAACAGAGAGCGATAGATGCACCAGTGAGCAGAGCCTCTGCTGTGGGAACACCTACAGCAGGCCTGTTGTGCCTTCCTCTTTTTTTACATTTCTTTTTTGGAAAATCTGTGTGAAAAAACATCCAACCTTACAGATTCAATTTGTCAATATTGTTCTACACATCTGTCAAATTTTGTTAAAATCTGATATTTGTAGCTGTTTTATCTTAAAGATCAACTATTCAAATCATTTTAAAATTGATTTTTACCTTCAAAATGAAATATTTACAAATTGGATTTTGATGAATAAGGTTGGATTTTACCCATGTATTTTGTAAAAAAAACGAAACAGAGTATATGCTCCCCCAGTACTTGGCACGGATCGTTTTTTTGATCTTTTGTCTGCCTTTTAATTAATTCTTTTCAATGGGAAATGGGATCTAGTAATGACCAAATACCCAAAAACGCTGTTATATATATAAACACAGTATTAAATTATTAATACTCTTCTAGATCTACTGAAATCTTAGCAGGTGAAAAAAACAGAGAACTCTGTTATCTGTAATCAGGGGGCATTCTACCTGAAGTAATTACCCAGAAAATAATCTTAAATTTAATAGTCTCGATATACGTTCCGAGATCACGTGTGAGCCTCAGCCGCCGGGACGAGATATAGGGCAATGGGCACGAGCAGAAAATTGGCAGGATCATCTATCCTCTGCACATATCTTATCTCTTCTCTTTATCACTTTTCACAGTCCAGACTCCAAATGGATCACAAGTAACTTCTTTTATAAAAAAAAAGTAAGCACTGTTCAGAGAAGTGCAGTAATTTCTTTCTTTTGCCTCACAAGAGAGGGTATTCAATATAAAGATCTCTCTGTGTTTGTTCAAAACTTCTGAAGATTCTATATTACCTCCATCTTCAAAACTTCTGAAGATTCTATACAGGATTGGACTGTGAAATTTAATTGTAAAACAACTTTCTGGCGAATTAACTTCAGTGAAGATTTTAACGATGTCCGGTCGCGGCAATGCAGGTGGTCTCCGATGAGGCACGAGCTATGTACAATGGTGGGCAGGCCGGACTAACGTACTGGAGCCCGAATGTAAACATCTTCCGCGATCCCCGTTGGGGCCGCGGTCAAGAGACGCCAGGCGAAGACCCCGTCGTCGTGGGCAAGTACGCGGCCGCTTACGTGCGCGGGCTCCAGCAGCCGTACAACGGCAACCGCCTGAAGTTGGCAGCATGCTGCAAGCACTACACGGCGTACGATCTCGACAACTGGAAGGGCGTAGACCGGTTCCACTTCAATGCCAGGGTCGCCAAGCAAGACCTTCAGGACACCTTCGACGTCCCATTTCAGATGTGTATTGCGGAGGGTAAGGTAGCCAGTGTCATGTGCTCCTACAACCAAGTAAACGGTGTCCCGACCTGTGCTGATCGCAACCTTCTCGTGGACACCATACGCGGGCAATGGAATCTTGCTGGTTACATAGTCTCCGATTGCGATTCCGTGGGTGTCTACTACGATACCCAGCATTACACAAGAACTCCAGCTGAAGCTGCGGCCACAGCCATCAAGGCTGGTGAGTACCGCTTAGCTCTGTCAACAACGATAAAGATTCGAACACTCGTGTAATTTTTTGTAATGTGCAGGATTGGATCTGGACTGCGGGCCATTTCTGGCACAGTACACGGGTGATGCACTGAACCAAAAACTTGTAGGTCCAGCAGATGTGGACAACGCTCTTATCAACACAATCACTGTCCAGATGAGGCTCGGCATGTTCGACGGTGAACCGTCGTCGCAGCCTTTCGGCAATTTAGGCCCTGAGCATGTTTGCACTCCGGCGAACCAGCATCTCGCCCTTGAAGCCGCACGCCAGGTAGATATCGTTCACCCAGACAAAGAAGGTTGAATAAAAACTACTTGCAAATTAATTTGCAATTACTTGATAGTGATCAACATGCCTGAACTGTTAGGGCCTAGTCTTGCTGAAGAACGACCATGGCTCCCTCCCGCTGTCGACGTCCCGCCATCGCACTGTCGCCGTTATCGGGCCAAATTCTGATGCAACAGTAACCATGATTGGGAACTATGCTGGTAAAAAAACGCACACTTATTACATCAAGTGTCACAGATCATGTAGACTGATGCATACTTCTTCCTAATTAACCAGGTGTTCCATGTGGGTACACATCACCCCTGCAAGGAATTGGGGGATTCACCAGAACTATCCACCAGCAAGGGTGCACCAATGTAGCCTGCATAGGGAACCAACCGTTCGATGCAGCGATAGGAGCTGCCCGAACTTCCGATGCTACTGTCCTTGTCATGGGACTCGACCAATCCATAGAGGCAGAGGCCAAAGACCGCGTAGCGCTCCTCCTTCCTGGCCGCCAGCAAGAGCTCATTTCCAAGGTGGCCATGGCCTCCAAGGGCCCGACGATACTGGTTCTCATGTGCGGTGGTCCCGTCGATATCACCTTCGCCATGAACGACCCGCGGATCTCGGCTATCGTATGGGTAGGCTACCCTGGACAAGCCGGCGGTGGCGCCATTGGCGAAGCACTCTTTGGTGCATTCAATCCAAGTAACCAACTTACTAAGTAACTAATTATCAAATGAACTAGATATGCACACTGAACAACATACTTTGCAGGTGGAAAACTTCCAGTGACATGGTATCCACAGGAGTTTGCTGACAGGGTTCCAATGACGGACATGGCGATGAGAGCTGATCGATCGCGGGGATACCCTGGGAGGACATACCGGTTCTACGACGGTCCAGTGGTCTATCCCTTTGGGCATGGTCTGAGCTACTCACCCATTAGTCACAGCATCAGTTACGCCCCGACCGTCCTCTCTATCCCGGTAGATGGACGGAGAGTGGCGGAGCATACCAACTCGTCCATATTACCAAGCGGCGCGGTCCGTGTAACGCATGCCAAGTGCGAGAGCCTTGCCATGGCCGTGCACCTGGACGTGAGGAACATGGGTAGGCTTGATGCAACTCACACTGTACTAGTCTTCTCATTTCCCCCCAGCATCGCTGGGAGAGGCACCCCAAGCAAGCAGCTCGTGGCCTTCGAGAAGGTACGAGTTGCGGCCATGTCGGAGGTGAGAGTAGAGCTGGCCATAGATGTGTGCAGGGATATGAGCTTCGCAGACTCTAATGGAGTCCGAAGGATTCCAATCGGAGAGCACAGGTTCGAGATTGGTGAGGCTACTCATGTCATCTCCGTCAATGCAGAAGCCATGCGAGTTTGACAGATTTGCCGTTCTTTTCAAACACATCCGATCGACTTGTTTTCTTTTCTCCTAATTTGTACTTCAGAAAGGGAGGATTGAAGCAATAGAATTGGCAACTGGAGAGGAAACATTTGTACCAAATTCTTGCCATTGGGAACGCATGCGAGAGAAAAAAAATAGAAATTTGTTCCCTTGGTTTATCTGAAACAACTCTGTTTCAGGAAACGAGTTCAAATCAATGGCAATGTTGTTATTATGAAACTGGTTGATGCTCCAATACTCAACAGTGTGTCAACGAGCTATGGCAAAGCATTCGATGCTCTTGTAGAGAGAGGGACTGAAAAACAAATAAGTTGAGAAATCTTAAAAACAAATAGAAGCAGAACATCGAAGAGAAAAACACTAAAGTGGAATAGCACACTATCATGAATTTTATCTAAGTCAACAAATAATTTGAATATTTGTTGTCATATCTTATGATGTTAAAGATATATATTAATGAATATTATTCTCTCCCAACTTATCTTTTGTTTTAGTCAATAGCAATGGATGATATATTCATTGTTTAATATTCATATAACAATGATTTTTCTGTTGAGTTATTTGTTAAAATTTCTATTAATCGTTACTTAAATTTAACAATGATTATTATACGAAGGAGACAAGGAGTCTGCACCAGGGAGTATAGCTAAAAAAGAATTTCAAGTTTCATGCAAAATAAATATTCCTAATGTATTCATCTAGAAGAAGTCAATTTCAGACCGTTAAAATTTAGTAGTCTTGACGGATACGATAGATGTATCAAACTAAGTCAAATTTGGGATAACACCAGGTGATAAATGACGATTGAAACCCACGAAATTTTTATTTAAAAAATAAAAAAAATGAAAAAATGGGCCGGATCTAGGGAGTTACATGCACACGCATGTAGGCTCCTTTTTCCCTTATATGAGAAGTCAATCCACATCCCTTTTTTTGTTATATATTAAGGGGTTTTTATCAGTTGTGCCCTCATTATATATTCCAATATCAGTTATTCCCTTCCCCTTTTGAAATGTCAGTTGTGCCCCTTACTCTTCCAGAATACTCACTTGTGCCCTTGAGTTAGTTGTCGTCCATACAAATTCCAAACGGACGTTAACTTTGAGACACAAGGGTAATAAAAAATCATGGTAGATTACTCTTTTTCTTCTCCTTTTCTTTTTCTTCCTTACACAATTCATCCATCCTCTCCCTCCAACCCTTCCTCCTCCTCCTCCGCCCCTCCCCCTCCAGCCTCTCCCCCTCCTCCTCCTCCGCCCCTCCCACTCCATCCCCTCTTCCTCCTCCACTCCTCCCCCTTCAGCTCCTCTTCCGACCTCCTCCCCTCCCCTCCTACTCCTACGCTCCCACCCCCTCCCCCCAGCCCCATTCCTTCTTCTTCCTCCTCTTCTTCCTCAAGTGTGGCGGTTGCTCAAGCTATCACACCATCAAGCCATGGACTTTTCACTTGCACACAAGAGAAAGTAAAGACATCGTAGGATTGAATTCCACATTCTTACCATGACCACTGCTCATGCTATCACCCATCAAATGTCTAACAAGAAAAGGGGAAATGGTATACTGTTGAATCTCCCTTTCATCACCATTATTCTTCAATCTTGGTCTTAATCCTAGATAAATGCATGTATATAATTAATTTCTCAAAACAAATACTCTATAATTTATATAAAATACAGTATAAAATGTTGTAATAACTATGTATTTAAATCGAAAAGTAAAGAATAAATGAAGAAAAGAAAAAGAAATGAAATACCATAGGTATTGAGTGGCCCTATTCCCTAAGACCCGATCATCATGATTGGTCGAAAAGTAATAAAGTAGGGGGAGATAGTGTAGATGAATTGTATAGAAAATGTATAAAAAAACCTAATGTTTAATTCATCATTAATTGATTATTTAGATATATTTTTTTAGCATTTTTACACCTAAAATAATAAAACCATCAACATGAACATTATAAATAAAAATACAAAGAAGAATACAAAATTGATTTCACAGAAAAATGTTTCACAATATGCTAGGGAAACACAAAATAAAAAGGTAAAATAAAAGCTTTGCAAACTAGAGTTAATAAAAAGGTAAAATAAAATAAAATCTTCTCCATACTATATCAAAATCGACCAAAATCATCTTTAATTATATATAACATTTTATAAGCTATTAACGAAGGTGGTTTCATTCAAACTAGAGTTAAGATGCAAAAATTAGGCCTTGGACCCATATTTTTCATTGTACATGTATATTATATTCCATATATTTATTTTTTGTATTTTTAAAATTCTTTTAATTTATAAATTTGTATATATTATTTGAAACTTATGTACATAATTAAATTAAAATAAAATCGTCAAATAAAAACAAAATAAATAAGATATCTCAATACATATGTAAAGTGTACTTATATATATCGATAATATATATATATATTAATTTAGTTTACACATAAATTAAGAAAAATACAATAAAAATACCTAAATATAAATTTAAATAAATAAAAAATATATAAAATGCATGTATAAAATAATAAAATGCAAAGTTAAATTAAAAAATACAAAAATGCATGTATTTTTACCAATATTTATGCTTGTAAATATTAACTTATAATAAATAACCACTTGATGAGCCACATATTCATCATGCTAAAAGTCAATTATTAATCCTCTTTGCTTAAATAAACCAATAAAAATCACTAATAATTCCTCTAAATTAACTTGTATTATATTGTGTATAATTAACCTGTAGTTATTTAATTTAATTTATATTATTTAATTTATAGTTATTTATTATTAACCCATTAAAATTAGGTTGATTACATGTCTATAAGTTCCTAACCCTTAAAAACACTAAAAACTACAAAAAAATATCAAACCAAAAAATCGGTGTTTTTAACCCTTCCCAAAATACCTTTTGTACAAATGACCTTATTTGGCATTTCGTCCAACATGAAACTTGTAGATCTCATCGAGATCTACAGCTTTTATGTTGTGACTTTTTTTATTTTTCCTCTAACTAATTCTTTTATATTTTTCTTTATTTTTACATTTTCTGATTTTTTATTAAGACACGTGGCACTCTCTAGGCCACCCACGTGGCCTGTTTCCCGTGCATCACCTGCCCCCTCCTGGGTCATCTGATCCTCGTCGCCCGCATTTATCTTAGCCCTCCATTCCTGCTTCGCCCACAGCCACTACATCCCACCACCAGATCAGATCCCAGCCGCTCTTTCCCGCCTCAACCCTAGCCATTCGTCCCACTTATAGCCTACGGTCGCCCTTGTGCCATGACATCCTATCTTTGTCCACTGTTGGATAAGACCCCATCTCTCCATCATGACCGCTCTTTAGCGCCTATCCCTCAGTCGTTCGATCATATCCTTGATCTGATCCAGCCCCATCGACCACGCCTAGCTCACAGTCGTTGGATCCCCGGATCCAATGCCCAGGAGCTCATCGTCCACCAATGTAAACCCTCTCTCTTCATCTTTACACCTCACGCACGCACCACCCCCTTCTAATTATAGCCACCACCTCCGACCTTCCCTCCTCGTCGTAACGCTACCTACGCGTCGCCCGTTCTTCCGTCGTCCTCGCGCACATAATCACTAAACCCCGCCATCACTCCTAGCCTTCAAGTCGTCATTCAAAATCACCTCCATCACCTGAAATCGAGTGCCAACTCACCCTATAAATCCTACTTCTCCTCCCACCGTCACCGTCATCCATCGTCCAAGGGGCATTGGCCCAACCACCTCTGCCCTCCGGTGACAGCGGAGGGCAGTGTTGAGGCAATGACAACCCTACCCCCTAGTGAGATCCATGGCACCTCCGTCATGTTAGCTCCGCCACCACCGGTGGTAGCTCAAGCTCCGTGCGTGGCCGAGCATGCTAGACGATGACCCCCGAGCTCCAAGGAGCTCAACCACAGGTCACTTCACTCGTCGGATTCCTCTCCACCTTCCAGGTCTGCTCCTCCATATTTTCTCTACTTTTTTATTTTAATTTTACAGTTACCACTGCTCACGTACACTAGCCACCAATCATCTAATCATCTCTGCCATCCATCAAACATCCACGTTGATCCCCTTTCCCTTCTCCAAAACCTCCCCCGGGTCGCTTCGATCCATCTTCTCATCCACCTCGTAGGAGGAGGAACCCAGGTCCTCCGCTCCCTCCTCCGATGATCCTTCATCGCCAGCAGTTTACAGTCAATTCCGTGCCATTATCTTCGAACAATCTTCATCGTGTGGCTTCCAAGAAGCACCAGTCGCTGTGGAGTCTGGTGGAGCGCAGCCTCTTCTGGTGGACCGCGGCGGAGCATGAAGAGCATTCACCGTATGATCATTTGGATTGGACGGTCCTGATAACGACACGTGACACATCCGAGCCTCATGTCGAACCAGTAGGCTCGGATTCCCCTTGCCTAAACCGCCGAGCGACCACTTCATGCACACGATCTTCAAACCTACACACGATTCGAGCATGGATCCTTACGTGCCCTGCACGTGAGGTTTGGGGTAAAATGCATTGATGACCCTGGAGGAATTTCATATTACAGTTTGGTCCTCTAGACACGTGCCTCACATGCGCACCTTGAGTATTTACATGGTGGCCCTTGTAGGTTTCAAGAATTATAGATATACCCTAACGCACAATGGATAAATTACGCAGGGGTCCATCCGGTTTTGCTTTATTGCGATTAAGCCCCTCCAGGGACCTATTTGTGATTATTTATCCTTTACTTTCGTGCATTTTTGTTGCATTCATGCCCTTACTCCATTTCCTTCATAACTTAAGCATTGTAGGTCCTATTTACTTGATTTCAATGTCATTTTATTCCTTATTTCACCATCTATCTCATGGCATGTTTAATTTTCTCATCTGACACTATTTGAAATTTGATGAACTTTTAATGTTATAAAGTATCTCATGTTCAATTTCTTTGCCATTGCTAGATGCGCGCTCATTATTCCTTTGCTCAAAATAAATTTGAAACTTAATCTCTTATTATGCTCATTTTTCTCTAGGGCATTTTGTAATCCGTATTTTGCATCTTATTCCTTGCTAGCATTCATACAAAATATGCATACTCATTTAATTACATTGAAAAATGAAATATAAAGTACATGGATCACAATTGCATTGTTTTGGCATTTCTACATTGAGACTTATAAATGAGAATTTATTCACACATGCATCTAAGTGATCAAAATTTGAAAGATAAATTAAGGCAGCTTGTGTCCCTGTATTCGACCTAGGTGGACTTGCCAAGTATAAATTCTCCACAACATTCAAATGTGTGAGGTTTTGCTGATCGAAATCTATATCCTATATTACTGCAATTTGCGACTATTAAAGAGGCAGATTTCGCGTTCATCATCACTAAAAATAAATAAGAATAAGAAGAAATTACTAACTAAATTACAAATATTCCTGATGTTTTAATAAAATTTTAATTAATTCATTTATTATTTATTTTTGAAATTCCAAGGAATTTTTACCTGGGAATTTTCTGGTTGGTCCAAGGGAACCAACCAAAAGTCTCCCCCTAATTGACCTCGATCAACTGGCCCCTTCTCTTTTCCTCGAGCGCCAGACAGTCAGAAACCCCATCTTCTCCCTTTTTCCACTTAGGACCATCATCATCTGCTTCGGCGTGCTGCATGATTCTTGGAGATGTGCCATCCCTAATTCATGCCAAGGCCAAATATTTGGTCAATCTTCTTCGACTCGATCATCGTCTCCATCTAAAATCTCTCCCTCGAGCAACCTAGAAGTATACCTACTATGCTCTACCTCCAATTTTGATTCGTACTTCGTGAAGCACTTTCCTGACTCCCTGAGATCACAGTTCAGAGCGATTGAGGAGGAGGATATGGTACAAAGAAGTAGGGAGCTAGAGGAGGAGGTGGGATTTAGACTATTATACAATCCTTATTTGCACAATGGTTTGAATAAACCATAGTTTCTTTCAACTCATTTATAACCAATCTAATAGAAGTACACAAGTGATAATTATCGAAGAAGTCATGGCAAGATTGATAATCCAAAAAAGAGAGGAGCATAACTGATATCTAATATCTAAGGAGGGCATAAGTGATAAAAATCCTCACTATTATTGTATAAAAATAAGAAAAATCTATTTATTCTCTTTTTGCCTATATTTTAAATTAGAAATACTACTATATATAAATAATGCATATTGTTTTTTTATAAATATATAGTACTCTCTTTTCCAACTTAAAATTATAATATTTTCAAAATCCTTTTTCATATAAATTTGGCTCAATTTTTTAGTAAGATATTGAGCTGAACAAAAGTAAATAGGGAATAACCAAATATCTATCTTTATCTTCATCTTTGGATTTGCATATATCCCTTGTATTAATAATTGATATGGGTATGGAGATAGTCTATATCAATAAAAATGCTAGATATGTAGACCTTATACATAACCTAACACGTGTATATATAATGGGTATATAAACAAGATATGAATCATTTTTTCCTACATGGGCTTCTTTGGTACGAAATGAACCACTTCAAATAGGATCATTGCTCCAACACAAAATATAATTAATCTGGAATGGGTCATGTGGGCTCCAAGTAGTTTATCAGACAAATTGATAAGTCTGGCATTCCCAGCTCACTAGGGAAACTTATGATTTCTTGGTCACGACCAACTAAAGTTAAAGTTCCAATAACGAGCATTTGCATGTAGTAGAACCTTCTTAAGGAATACAAGGTTTTCTTAAGGATGGTCTTGAGCCGTCATCCAAGCATGAATACCCTCATTTAAGAGAAATTTTCAGTGTAGAAGTCTCAAATTCAGGATCCTCTATTGCAAGAATTTCCTGAGAAATGAAGGCATGGAAATGTAAGTTAACAATTACACTGACTACTCCAACATCACGCATCCATAAACAGGTTATTAATTGAAAATTTAAAATTAAAAAATAAAAAAGGAATAAAAAGTATAAATTTATTAAATCAATAAAACTGATAAATTTAGATAAAATATTAAAAAACACAAATAGATAAAAACATTGAGAATGTGTGTATTTCATATATACACCTTGGTAAAACATTATGATCTTGTGTCTCCCTAAGTTTGATACTCCAAACCTTACAATTAAGTATATTTCTCGAAGTATAATATAAGTTTTTTGTTCGAATTCCCAAGTCTTGGTTTGCATCAACCCACTTCACATTATGCTGTAAACCCCACTTTCTAAAGCTTAAATTTATGCAATGTTAATTTAACAAAAAAATCTTCATCTTTTTTTTTCATTTTGTTGCTTGAATGCAACCTACGGGAACTTAACACATAATGTTGCAATAGTCTGACTAGAAAACTTCTTAGATTTGCATTATAGTAGCGAAAATTTGAACATCATTGTTATATCGTTGAAATCATAGTCCAAAAGAAACCCACTTGTATATAGTCTAGCGCTTAAACAATATACCATCATTCAAAAAATCAACTCGATCGAATCTTATAAGAACCAATTTTTAAAAGAACATATAACATGGGATATAATGTTCGTTGTAGACAAAATAATAAATCCATCATTTTATGCGTTCATTACATTGTACGTAATCACGCATACAATGGCAACACATAAAATACATGAAGCATCTGCTAAGCTAGGTATCTTCCGATAGTAGCCATGTACATAGGTCATCTAAAGAGCCATAGACCTCCCCTTGGCCTGAGTGAAACCACGGACAAGAAGGCCCCTCAATGTCGTCGCATGTTTCGCACCCTAGCCCCTGTAGCTCCATGTTCACAACCAAATCTCCGAAGCTATCGAACCCCGTCTCCCAATCATCCCCGAACGATCCATCTACTTTAATTTCCTTTGTGTGCCCCTCTACATTAGGATGGTGATAATAGAACCCACTTTCTGTGCTTAGGTTGTCCTCCCCAACCTCCCAAGTATAGCTCAGTAGCTCTTCCAGCAACTCCTCCAATTCGACGATCTCAGTCGATCCCCCATCCTCGATTGCCATCTCCTTTGCCATCTCCTCTGTCCCATTCGTGATTGGGCTTTTGCTTGTTGATTCGATGGTTTCATTCATATCATGCTTTCCATTAAGGGACAAGACTTCTATCTTCTTCTCCTTCGATCGACTCCTACAACCACCCTTATGCTTGGAGGCAGCAACTACCTTCACGAGGTCAACGGAAAGGTCCTCTGTTGGCTTGTTGAATCGACGGAAGGTGGCGACACTCCTACTCAAGTGAGAGTTCCAGTAGTTCTTGATCTCATTATCTGTTCGACCCGGGAGGTGACCAGCGATGAGTGACCACCTATACATACACATATAAATGTTCAATAATCAATCGTGAATATCATGATAAATATTAGGAGATGGTCGATTAATCTAAGCGTGACAAATTAAGCTCCTTAAGTTACTAAGTTACCCCTAAATTCACCTTATGAATTTACTATAATTTACGAGGTAAACCTTGGCACTGCAATAAAACAGATATGAAAATGTGACTGTACATCACAAATTGTGATGTTATTTAGTCATCTACCTTTCGGGCTCCTAACCTCACTTTAAGTGAGTTATTAGCGAACTTTGATTTAGTTTTCTTCTTTTTCTTCCATGCTTTCAAACAAATTGTACACACCGCAAAATAAATGTCTTGTGGTTACGAAATATTTAAATTTGAAAAATGAAATATCTATTGCCACGAAGGGGACAAACGTTGTAGCAACGAAAAAAACTTCTCAAAACAAATTGAATATAGACTGAAATGGCCTAAATATTTGATGTAAGTATTTCCATCTAAGATAATATTTTTAACCAATAGATAAAGAAAATCATAATAGAATAAAATATGGCCTAAATGTATTTTAAAAAAAAATACATTGCGGTGACTATATTTGTCATCAGGTACACTAAAAACTTTGATTTAGTGACGGTTTAAACATCATACTAAGTCTAAATCCGTTGTCAAAAGTAGTATACCTTGAGAACTATTCCAAAAATGTATTCCTTGTAACTACTCTGGTAACCAAAAATTTGTTTCCTGTAATGCTGAACGTATCTGTAAGACTGTAACTAAAATATCTTTTATCTTTTTGCAGCTAAAAATTCATTACAAAAGAAATAATTTACAGCAAAAAAATTTGTTGCCACACTTTATGGTTATTATAGTAATATGCTGTAGTGACATCTGGAAAAAAAAGTAAAATCTATATTTCGTGGGAAGAAAACGTTCTAGCGACCAATTCCAATGAGACACCTAGACTGCCATTATATTCACAAAACTACAAGAAAAATGAGTTATAGTCATGGAATATGGCTACGGAAACTCGTGGCCACGATAATTCCGTGGCCACTAGTTTCTCGTAATTACAATCCGTGGCCAAAGTCTTCATACAAGAATTCCGGTCACGACAAGTCATGTGGTCCTTTGTAGTGGCTACGACTTATTCGCGGTTAGAGAATTCTCGCGACGAGACTTGTAGCTACGGCTACTGGCCACCACATGTTGTGGCCAGAGCACAATTCCGTGGCCACAAACATCACATCTGTTGGATAATTCTGTAGCAACAACTTGTTTTCTTTGTAGTGCGAGCATAATAATGTAAAATATAGATTTCAACGGCGAACCTGTTGTTTACACATAAAGCATGGTTAACGATCTTGTATTTTTTTCATTGTCGACGTGCAGCCATAGAATCCACCATGTCATCAGCGTTGAAATATTTGAACAACGAATCAAAATTGGCAGCTTTCAGGGAAGCGACTCTTGTTTTACAGGCGCCCAATGGGTTAATTCATGTATAATATTAATGGTGTGGTCGCCACATGAACGCTGGCATGATATTTCTTGTTACAGAGGACCGTTTGGAAGGATGGAGCTAAAGAGGGTCAGTACTCCATGTTTGGAAACTGTTTCATCTTCCTTTAGATTCCAGTACTGATGCTAACCCTAATTATGGAAGGCTTTGTTCTACCCACATCATCCTCAGGATTGACCAGAACCCAACGCTGATCCGAACTTAGTCCAGAATAAGATCAACTACACGAGTCGAGTATTACTTACTAGTGATCTAAAGATGATAGGTGAGTGTGTGTGTGTCAGAGAGAGAGAGAGAGAGAGGGGGAGGAGAGAACCTGTTTCCCAATGCTGCGTGAAGCTTAATGATGGTCTCCTCTTCTTCAAGGGATATGTTCCCCCTCTTGACGTCGTCCTTGAGGTAGTTGATCCATCTCAACCTACAGCTCTTCCCGCACCTCAGCAGTCCTTGGTTTCCAGTAGCAACAGATCAGGAAAGGCGTACGAGATGGAGAAAAAAGTATGTGCGTATGTGATGTACAGGTACCGGCATTCTTGGGTAACGATCTCCAGGACCCTTCTCCGTTGGCCTTGATGTAGTCGGAGAGGATGCGATCCTCCTCCTTGGTCCACCTCCCCTTCTTCAGTCCCACCTTCTCGCAGCACGGAGCCCTCCCCATCCCTCGGTCGACACCACTCGAATCTGACGGGAATGCTGTGAGACGTACGTGCGCGTAATGGGTATTATTATGGTTTCTGCATGAGGGGTATATGTAAGGAGAGACCTCCATTTTGTGGGAACGGTGATAGGTGATGCCACGTGGACGCACCGCCATGCCATGTTGTTCTATCTACCTTCTTGTCCTTCTTGTCAACTTAAATAAATGATATTTATATAACGTCGTACGTGTATATACGATGCATGCATCTGAACAATAATAATCGTGGTATCCTCCAAAAAGATATAATAGTGAATACACAATATATCTAAAGTGTTTTGGAAATAAATATGTCTTTCGTATTCCTGATGATTCTTCTACCGGCTAACGAAGGGATTTTAGCGGAATTGCCACGTATTAATTTGAGCATAATTTTGAAATGAAATATTTCTCGGTTTCTCAGAAAGAGATGGGGAACGCCACTACAAGAAAAATGAGTTGTAGTCATGGAATGTGGCTACTGAAACTTGTGGTCACAATAATTTCGTGGCACTAGTTCCTCGTAGCTACAATCTGTGGTTAAAGTCTTCATAAAAAAGTTGTGCCCACGACGAGTTTTGTGATCACTTGTAGTGGTCACGACATATTCATGGTAAGAGAACTCTCACGGCAAGACTTGTAGTTACGGTTACTGACCACGACATGTTGTGGCCAGAGCTCAATTTCGTGACCACAAACCCCACTCCGTGAGCGTAGTTCTATAGCCACAACTTGTTTTCCTTGTAGTGCATGCACGGTATTATTTGATTTAGTAGTCGTTACAACTGCTTGTTGTTTGAGAAGACACTATAGGAAAAATGAGTTGTGTTCACGGAGTATAGCTACGAAAACTTGTGGTCACGCACATAGCTACAATTCCGTGGTCAAAGTCTTCAAATATCTAACGAGAATATTCGTATGAGAGTTGTGGCCACAAAAGGTTCTGTGATCACTTGTAGTGGCCACGACATATTCATGGTTAGAGAACTCTTGCGACGAGACTTGTATCTACAGCTACTGGCTACGGCGTGTTGTAGTCAGAGTTCAATTATGTGACCACAAATCCCACATTCATAAGTATATTTCTGTAACCACAACTTATTTTCTTTGCAGTGAAACATTCCATTTTTATTTATCCTTTTTTTCACAAAAGGACATGGAGAAGCCTACGCATACGACGCTAGTCCAAGGTTGAAGTTGTCATTAATTTGCGGGCAAAAACAAATAAGTTTACGCTCATTCTTATATGTAATGGATAGATGGATACGAAGAAATGGATAGAAGAGAGCAAAAGCAAAAAAAAAAATCATGAAGAAATGGATCCGAGCCCGTGGAGGACGGGGACATCGCACCAACTATTTCCGTGAAGGGTGTATTTAATGAGATTTTGCTTGAGAATAAAGGGCACGGTCAACTCCAAAATTGACCAGTACTAAATGTTATTTTTTAGAAAAATTGCCGGGCACTTGCAGATAGAAGCGGATATGTAGCTTCCACGTTGATTGCATCATCCTCATTATTGATGAGATCCAACGCTAATTTTAGTGACTTGAAGAGAATATATAAGCAACACAGTTCCAATAGCATGTGGCTTGTATCATATCACATGTTTTAGAGAGAGAATATTTCTGGCCCACATCGCAACGTCGCATGAAGCATGATTATGATCTCCTCTCCTTTAGTCGAGATGTTTCCCCTCTTGATATCCTCCTTCAGAGCGTTTGTCGATCTCAATCTGCAACTCTTCCTGCATCTAAGCAATTCTTAGTTTCCGGGAAGAAGGAGAGATTGTGCATGTGAGGTTTTGCGCGATGCATACTTAGTCTTAGACACGCAAGTATAAGTATGTATAATAGCTATATACCCGAATGCTTGGATAATAATCTCCAGGATCCTTCTCCATTAGCTTTGATGTATTGGGAGAGGAGGTGATTGTCTTCCTTGGTCCACCTCACCTTCTTCAACCCCACCTTTCCGCAGCATGGAACCCTCACCATGTCCCCTACACACGCTTTGATTCTGTCAGTGCATAGTCTCAGATGCAGGTGATGGGTATTATCAGTGACTGTGAAGTTTGGGATGTGCATTTATATAGGAGAGTGGGCATGTGGTACCCTTTCATTTGAGAGAGAGAGAGGGGCCCACATGATTCTTGATTTTAGTAATCAACTGGGTATAGTTGTGTCCATGGTGAGCGGATTTTAGTTGGCGGTAAAATTTAGGATTTTTATCAGTTGTTTCCCTCTGAGATATTGCAAATTCAGTCATACCTTTCCTTTTTTAGGAATACCAGTTGTGCCCTCAACTTCTTGTCGTTCTATCATTTTTACCCCTCCGTTACTTTAGTCGTCAATGAGATGAACTTAATCATATTTTTTTCAAACCGTGGTTTGGGTAGGAAGGGCAAAATTGGAACTCTCATATCCATCTTCTTGTTCTGGAGGAAGCGGCATCGATATGAGAAGCAGGTGGTGTCGAGGGTGAAGGAAGATGTGGTTCCTCCACTTGACCTCCCCCTCCAGCCGACGACATCAAGGGCAGAGGTGTAGGTGGTTCCTCCACCGACCCCCCCTCCAATCTGCGGTGACGAGAGGAGCAACATGCATCATCAAGGACGTAGGAGTAGGTGGTTCCTCCACCTACCTCCCCCAATAATCTGCGGTGTCAAGAGGAACAACAGGCAGGAGGATGAGGTTACGGAAGAGGATGGCCTAAAGGGGGAGGGGTGCGGAGAAGTAGATCATGGGCGGAGGGGGGAGGTCGGGACGGGGGGAGGGGGGAGTAGTGCGAGGAGGGGGTTGTTGGAGGAGGGGGAGGTCAAGGACAGAGGAGGGAGAGAGAGGGATGTGAGGGGGCAAAGGGGGGAGGCAGGCGCAGAGGAGGAGGCTGTTGGTGGAGGGGGAAGTTGGGGACGGAGGAGGGACAAAAGGGGATGCACGGGGGCGGAGGGGGGAGGCAGACGTAGAGGAGGGGGAGGCGTAGGGGAAGAGCAGGGGGCCGGGAGGGAGCTCTGGGGTAGGAGGTGACAGGGGACCTTCCCCTCCAACCGGCTACGTCATGGGCAGAGGAGTAGGTGGTTCCTCCGCATACCAACCCCCTTCAGTCTACAATGAGGGTGGATGAGCAAGGCCAGCATGGGGATGAGCGGGGACAGAGGGGGATCGAGGGTGGTGGAACTAGGTGACGGGGAAGGATGAAGAGGATGGGGGAGGCGAGGGAGGAGGAATAAGAAATTGATGGACTTTTCAGTCCATTTTTTAGATGTAATTCCAGATGTGTCCTCGTAATTAACGTTCATTTGTAGTTGAAATAGATGGCAACTAACCTGAGGGGTACAGATCATAGAACGACAAAAAATTGGGTGCACAACTGATATTCCCAAAAAAGAAGGGCATAACAAAAATTGTAATATCTCAGGACATCTTCATTCCCAAAAAAGAGGCATATGTGGAGGAACATCGTCATTCATATTCTTCTTATTTCCAGCCATCATATTCACAACCACAGTCATCACAGCTATCATCGTATATGGAGTCCCAGATGGCGATGATGGTGGAGATTGTGACGAAGCTCCAACAAGATTTCTCGACGTACATGTAAGTATTGTCCTTCTAAACTATACTAATTCTATATTTCAATAACTTTAATTGCATATCATATATATATATATATCTTCTTACAAGGGCACGCATCTCAATCAGATGAAAAGGATGATGAGGTTATTAAACCAGAAGAAGAGGCGCGCATGTATGCTAGATTTAAGGAGAAGAAAAAAAGAAAGAAAAGCAGGGTTTAATCTCAAAAACTTTTAGATCAAAAAAGAAATAATTGGTGGTTTTTATCTTATTTTGTATGTTTTTATCAACTATTTTAATATGTATGAACTTTGAAAATAGAATTACATGTACTTGTACTTGTCAAACATTTCGAAAATCTATTGATATTATATTTAGCTGCTAAATGTGATGCATGTACTAAAATGGTATATTATCTTATATGTTTAGTTCGTATGTTCATATAAATATAAATATATATATATATATTATGTGAGTTTGGAAGGTACAAGATACTTGAATTAATTAGATGGATGGCACATTAAAGGCACTATTCTCGACTCTAATAAGCACATGTAGTGGTTTCCTAGCAGGCTATACAGGTTCGATGGGATGTCTAAACCCCATAGAACATGTATATTTTTCTGCTCTTTATTTTAGGTCAGCACTTATGCTCACCCAGTCCTCTCTGTTGGCTCACGAACAGGGACATGTATGAGCCTTTGGCGAACACAATTGTACCGGTGCTTACGTCGGACGAGCACTGGCATATACAAGTGCTCACCTGCCTGTCGTAGAGACGCCCCATTGGGTGAACAAACGTCAGGCGGGCACATGTGATCGCCCAGCATATGGGCGTACACTAGGTGTGCGATTGGCGTGCACAGAATGAGCCCCCATGTGCACGTCAATCGCGTCTTTTTTGTAGTGTTTTTATGGTGTAGTCAGGTACTTAGGAATCAACCAAGAAATAATCACTTCATTAATTAATCAAATTTAATTGGAGTGATTTTATATTTATTTAGCCTGAGAAAGCCCCAGGGTCGACTCAAGCAGGCAATAGAATAGCCTATGTTTAAGTCTATCAAATTCGATGCGAGGATTTCAAGGTGAATTTTTAGGTAATTTTAGTGCAATTTTTGAATGCAGATGCAAATGTGGGGCAATTTTGTGGAATAAAATGATATTTTCAATTAACGAAGTCCAAAAATTACAAAATTTGATCGAAATGTAAAATATGGTAAAAATGAATGCATTACAATTTTTTAGAATTTTCTGATGCAATATGAATATTTAATGAATTAAGTGGTGACAATAATGTGATTCTCAATTATTATAATAAAAATAAGACCTCCTTATTTATGAGGAATAAAATTACACAACACATATTATTAGGTAATATATCTCAAAATAATCATAAACCCTAAAAATGTAAAGTTTAGTACCTGTTAAAAATCAATTATTAAAAAGCACAAAATAATTTTCATAGAACAAATGGTGCATGCAAATGCAATTCTTTTTGGTCATAATGTAAAATACAATGAATTCTATAATTGGTGATTTTTTTGGTTATTTTTTGAGCAGTGGTTAATTATCTAAGAAATTCAAAGCATAAAGTAGGCAAAATATGCAATAATTCCACAAGAATAATTATTAGAAAATAAACGAGTATAAAAAGGTCAAGAACATGCAATAATGTTTAGAATTAATTGTAGAACACAGTGATAATTTTAAATAATAAAAATGATTCAAATTGATGGTCAAAACACAAAGGAAAGCTAAGGGCCTGACTGTAAATAATTAAATAACTAGGAAATGCGGAACAATGGGCTAAAATGAAATTACCTAGACCCTTAAGGAGTTTCTGCAAAATTTTATCAAGCGGTCACGTGCGAGGCACATGACCCTTGAGTGACGCTTTCTTCTATGGAATATGGCGAATCTCCAGGGGCTTGTTGCAAAATTTCCTCAAGACGAGGGTGTTGCGTGGGAATTTTGCTATTGTTCATGAGGGTGTCCACGCAGTTGTTCCCTCCCCACACGTACGCCTCACATTCAGAGGGTTTTGGGACTCATGCCTGGTGGGTGGTTAATGACGAGGGAGGTTGGCGATGTAGGGGTGAAGCCCGTGCGGAGGAAGATGACTATGGCGGTGAAGATCAGCTCCATGTTGTCGATGAGGTGGTATAGTGCTGAGGTTCAATGGAGAGGAAGGAGGAGCAAACCCTATAAGAGGGGCTCTCCCAGTGAAGGAATTAGAGTAGAAGGCTCCTGGCTCCTGCTAGGAGGCGTCGTGGGGCGATAACGGAGGCCCTATGTAGGGGCAGTTGTAGGTGGGGGTGGTTGGGCTCAGAACACCGGAGCTCCAAGCGGGCTCAACGACACGAAAACTGAAGCTAAGCACGAGCAGCTGGTGGATCTGCAACGACATCGCAAGGAGGGTATCAAAGCCGGATCGTGTCGAGGAAGGACAGAGGGGGGGTGGTGTCACCACTGGTTCTCTCCTCCTTCACTGTGCATCGGTGGATCATCACGAATGTTGGAGGCGCTGGGGTTAAATAGAGGGGAATGTGGTGGAGGTGGTGCGAATGAGTTAGGGAATCTAGGAGAGGAGGTAGAGGAGGAGACAAAGATCATAGATGGTCCAACCAAGAGAGAAGATAAGAGAGAGAAAATAGAATTATGTGGTCCATAATGCATGCAATCATGCTCTCACATTTTTTTGCTCTCAAAGGATCACTTCTCATATATATATATATATATATATAGAGAGAGAGAGAGAGAGAGAGGGAGAGAGGATTGATCCTATGAGAGCAAAAAGTTGTGAGAGCATGAGAGCGGTGATTCTGGACCACATGATTCATCCATGAGAGAGAAGAACATGAGAGAGAAAACAGAATCATGTGGTCTAGACTCATTCCTCTCATGCTCTAACAACTTTTTGCTCTCATAGGATCACCCCTATATATATGTGTGTGTGTGTGTGAGAGAGAGAGAGAGAGAAACTTCAATTGAGGTAGGGTCTCATCATATATATGAGTCACCCTCAATTTATGTGTCTTTTCAATATATTTTACAATTTATTATTTCATAGATTTAACAATAAATATTAACACAACATGTATAGTGAAATAAAATTATGAAAATATCATTATATTGGATGAAAATAATAATTTAAATTTAGATGTTGTATTTTACAAAATCATTTTTTTACAATGTGCGATTATATTTTTACAAAATTATTACATACTTTTTACTAAATTGGCAGTGGTCTTTACAATTTCAGAAAAGACACATCTCATTTGAAAGGTCCCTCACACACACATAGAGAGAGAGAGAGAGAGAGAAATAGCTAGCTAGATAGATAGACACACATGTATGTTTGTGTGAGTGTGTGTTATTGTGGTCTTTCTTGAAAACAAGGGAGAAAAGAGGCATCTTATCTTGTAATCTGAAAAAAAAAATCATTGCTTACCGGCGGACATCAATTGAGAATAAGAGCTATATCCAAACATTTATTGACCTAATAGCATTGGTCCTTCTTAGTAGTTAGTAGTCAGGGTTGCTGTCGACTACCTAACCAGAGCTATATCATAGTCAGTGCATGAACCTATTATGATTATTTTTTTAACAAATCTAGTACGTCCAATAGAAAATCACACATTGTCCTAACAGGTTGGACTTGCCTGTTAGGAAAGGCCATTGACAACACCCTTATACCTCATACCTCTTACTAACATGCCTATTACTTCTCCATCCGATATCCACCCCTTAGGGCCCGTTTAGTTATTGGGGTATCCCAGTGTATTCCCTCCAACCTTGAATTACCCCGGTGTATTCCCTCCAACATTGAGTTGGAAATCTATCACAAATCAAGGTCATATCACATCGCATTCCTTATTCCAACCCTCTCCCAACCCTCATATATATCCAAATACCTACTATTCACAAGTGGATACCCAACCCACCCCATCCCACTTACCAAACAGGCCCTTAGAGAATATGTTTTTTTTCCAGTAGTGAATTTGTATTGTCTTACAACTCCCCAAGCAACGGAATCACGCACTGAGGATGGTCACTTATATACCGTATATATATTTGTTGCAGGTAAATCCAAGTTTCCTCTTATGGGAAGACATGGCATTGATTTCGGGTATCCACTGGCTTCAATATCTACACTTTGAGAGTCTTTTCCCATATGGGCAATCAAGCGTTCAAGAATTCCCTGTCAGAACATGGCAGTTACGAAATTCCCGGTCAGGGTATCGATCGGTGAACGGTTTATCATTCAGCAAAGTGTAATGGTTCGTCATTTAGATTACATATATAATGTTATTCCATGCACAATAATAATATCATTATTTTCCACAAATGCTTTGCCGTTTAGATTATATATATTAAATTTAAAATAAAATATTATTTCATTCATCATTTGAATTAAATACATATATAAAATAATATATAATATTCTTGAAATATGACAATCGAAAACCATTTGCTTGCCACATGAATGAAATAAATTTAATATATATATATATACACACACACAATCTAAATGGCAAAGCATTTGCCGAAAATAATGATACTATATATTATTGTGCATGGAATAACATTATATATGTAACAACTAATTATTTAATTGACGAACCGTTCGTCGATCGATGTTCTGAGCATTCTTGAGAATTTCGTAACTGTCATGTCCTGAGAATTCTTGGGTGTTTGATGCCCCCGATGGGAAAAGAACATGACTTTGAAGCTTTTATGATGGGTGGCATAATACCTTGCAAAACAGCCATCTTCCCAATACTATGAATTGCATGGTACCACTGAGGGGGCCAACAAGCATTTAATTTGAGCCCCCAACAAACGTTTGTCCTCAGGGGCAGCCCAGGGGCAATCGAAGCTTACTTAAGCAGGAAGGAACGCGCATCTCTCTAGAGTATCTCGATCATTTGCTGTAGCAGACTCTGTAGTAGACTTGTTGACTGCTCGATTGTGATCGAGTGGATCGCACGAATTCATCCTTTTTCTGGACCTGTATCAGATGAATTCGTATGAACCATTCGATCACGATCGAGCAGTCCACAGATCTATACAACAATCGGTTCCCCTCTCTAGATGGCTCCTGTTCGTCTGTCGAAGATGGTGTCCACTGAAGATGTTTCGCGATTTCATCGGCTGATCCTCTTCTTCGAGTGGCTCAATCAGCCTGGTATATTAATTTTACAAGCGCGAGCACGACAAGGTAATGAATCGATCTCGAGGATCCCGCGGTAGGGGACCGGTGATCGGTGAACGACTGATTGATTGCGTTTCTGTTGTTGGCATTGGAAGGCTAGGGTGAGGCAGGTGGCCGGGAAACTCCAACTCCCGCGATGCCTGCCCACATCCACAATGCAAACTCTATGATTTCCTTTTTGGAATATCGGGGACCATAAGTTGGTGGGAGAGGCATTCACTGACCACATTAACTCGATCTGCATGTGAGGTCCTCACCGTATCAATGCCGTCACATGCGTACTTTTGGCCGTAATTGCATTGCATGCAAATAAGGAGAGGGGTCTCATGCCCATACCTGCTCGTAACAGCAGCAGAGCTTTGGTCCCATGCAGAGCCCACTCCGTTGCCAGGACGTCGGCGACAACGAAGGTGGATTATAAGAGTGGGTTGCCGCTCTCAGATCTGGATTCTGAATGTTGCAGGTTGAGAGAAACTGCAGGGGAAGATCTTGCAGACCTGGTCACAACCGAGCTGCTGCTCAGGTCTTCAAATTTCTTAGCTGTGTTTTTGTTCCAGATTCGTAATCACCGACGAAATAATACACAGATTACACATTAGCAGCACAGATCTAAAAGGATTGACTTCACAATGAATGCCCTATCATATCGTATCGAAACGGACCGTACTGCATGTGGTCGAGAAACTAGACGGTCAGTCTGTTCTCCAATTGCGCACCAACGCGTACAATTACCGTTAATGATGTCGAAGAGAAATTAAAGGTCGTTAATTTTTGTCTAGACGTTTTTACTAATCTTAGAAAATTAGAAATCGAATCGGATACTTAACCAATTACACAGATTTTAGATTTTTATAGTCGGACCACGAAAGTTTGTATTGCAAGAAATTAACATGGTAGTATTACAACAAAATTGATCTAAAGAGTGATTTGAATATTCCCATTATAGTGAAATGGAAATATAGCGACTCTTTTTTTAAAAAAATATTTCTATATCCTCTGTTATTAAATAGATAACGAGGATATTATTCATTGTAAAATTATTTACTTCGAATTGAGCTTGAATCTCATATATGTTGTTATATCATTTGCTACAGCGTATCGAACAACGTTTATCTGTTATTATTTTTCAAAAATATAATCTAATCATCACTGTCTAATTCAATATGCATGTAACGATGAATAATTAAAATTCTGAAAAAAAAATAGCAATTGAAAGGCATTGCTATATGGAACATCGTCAATGATCAATTAGCATGACATATGTTGCTAATTTCAAGAATAAAAAGTAATTTTGCAATAAATAATATTGTCATTATATATGTACAACGGATGATGTAGTAGCGGATTTCAAGAATAGTGCCATTATAGACCTATTTTGTTCTAGTATTTGTTGATTTCTCACCCGATGTTAAATACATAACAATGAATACCATTCGTTGCGAAATTAGCTTTTATTCTTATAATTTGAAACCAGTTTCAAATTCAATTATAAACATTTGTATAATAACACTAATTTATTTGTCAAATTACTCGTTAAAATTGTATTAATCGTTGCTAAAGTTAACAACAATCAGAATAAATATCTACCAAATAAATCATTATTATATGATTCGTTGATAGAAATATAACAGTGAATAATATATTTATTGTGAATTTAAAAAATTGAGAAATGAATAATATCCCTAGTTATATATTTAACTACGGAAGATATGAAAATGAATATCAATTTATTCATTGCGGTCAATTCTGTTATGTATAACGAAGTCTAGCTAGCAATGAAAGTTTTTAACTCTGCAATATTCTTTTGCAATGAACTTTTGGTTGACACAACGTAAGATATATTTTAGCAATAAATACATAAGACATTATGTGCGACAAAATTTGGTCACTAAAGTAGCACCAACATATAGCTTGTTGCTAAAATTCTTTTGTTACCTTACATTTGGCAATAACCGGATTTTGGATTGTGGTAAAATCATCGCAACTAAAAATTTTAGTTGCCATAATTATAGAATCGGATGCTATGGATCATAGTTAAAATCTGTTTTTTAATATTTGGATAAATTCCTGTTTTATTCTATTGTGATTTATTAGTTATTAATATTAATCAAAATGAAAGTACTTGTACCTCGTATTTTAAAAGTACGTGTTCAACTTACTTCAAAAGGAGAATCATTCATTACCACGATATTTGCCCAACGTGTGGCAACGGAAATTTTATTGGGAATACCAGGAAATTCCGTCACCACAGGAGATTTATTTTATAACGTTAATTAATCATATCACTGATAACGTCAATATTTATAAAATTGAAAAGAAATAAACTATTATATTATTGGCCAGTTTCGTTTGTACGGCCAACTGGGACACAAAAATATATTATACTTCTAGATATTTTTTGTTTCGTATATGCGATGTCTAAACATACAGTTTCAAAAAATATTATAAAGTAGCAAGGTGTTCTAATTTTCTGTTTACCACCGCGTGATGATGGCAAATTCTTTATGATGTGGAAGCATCATTTGTTGTTGTTGGAAGGGAAAGACAACATGCACATGATAGGAAGATAGAAGATATCAAGAGGGATAAGGGGGACGTAGTATTTGGTCATCAACACGTGCTATCTACGCATGGACTAAGGGTGCTAATCGAATCGAATACCTTCGAATCTACCGGGATTCTGATTCAATTCATTATAAAATTTTCGAATCCAAACTCGAATCGAATTTCAAACGAGTTTACTAGCTTAAATTCAGATTCAATTAATTTTAAGTTTCGAATATTCAAATTCGATTCATTTTATTTCGAATTTGAAATGTCAATTGATGTTTTAGAGGTTATATAACTAATATTTTATGAAGAATAATATAATATAATATTTTATTGTATGATTCTAGTTTTGAAAGTATTTTACACATGTCAACCTTCTGATATAATTATGCTATAATTCCTTGTACAAGAATTTTCAGAAACAAGATTATAATCAACCTAGAGTGGTTGTTACATATAGGTATGTAAATATGCATGTATTATATGCATGTATATGTTTGTAGTGCATGTATACATATAAATACATGGACACATATATACATATATGTATGTATTTAAATACCGAATCATCTCAAATTATTATCAAGTGAATTCAGGGTAATTCAGATTCCATTCATTTGGGAATCGAATCTACAAGTTAAATTCAAATTCAATTCATTTGGTTTCGAATCGAACTTTTTCGAACTTTTATCGAACGAATTCTAATTGAATTCGAATGATTCGGTTCAATTAACAACCCTAGTATGGACAAAACTATTAGAACTTTTATATGGGATCGTAGGAAAGGGAAAAGACTTGGGTTGGAGGAGGGATGTAAGGAAATACAAAAAAATAGTAGAAGGAGTGGAAATGGAACTAGAATATGAACCATGCTTAAGAATTTGCATTTTATATGATAATTCATATTTTTTGATCAAAAATAGATGATTGAACTGACTGTTGGTTTAACTTGTTCAACCAAGACAAGTGGTCGAGTTGTTTTGGCTTAATTTGCAACCAGATATTTCGATTTGATTTTAAAAATCTTGATATCTGCATCCAATAATATATATTAAAACCTACTAAAGTTCACTACGTTTGCATCCCAACTATGATTGTCATATGAAGCGAAATATATTCTCATCATTGTCCCATCACCTACTATGAATGTCAAAACTAACATAGGGTATCCTACTCAACTATCTTATAATATGCCAGAGCTTCCAACTCAACCCTCAGCTACACTTGAAGAACCTTTTTATATTTTAATAGTATAAGAGCTCAAAATAAAGTATGAAAATATTTTTATTTTTTTTATCTATTGATTTTTTATTATTTTTAACATTTTCTGAAATTTATATTGAATTTTATAGTTAAAAATATGAATGATTAACCTACAAAATAATATTTTATTAATTTTAAAATGTTAAATAAAAGTAAAATTTTCTAATTTTTATTATGTATTGATATACAAATATTTTTTCAAAAAGGTTATACATAGTTTTGGGAATTTGTTTGGAATTTTATATGATTTTTATAAGTTTTCTACATGTCTGTATTTTTAAGTCTTTTATTTGTGTTTTTTATTTGATTTTTTGTTAATAATTTAATATGTAATAATATCTAACTAATTTGCATTTTTTGGAACTTATTTGAATGATTTTTAAAGTTGAAGAGTATTATTATGTAGAAATTTTTTATTTATTAAAAAATATTATTAATTTTCAAATCTAATTTAATATAGTAATAAGTATAATATTAGGTAATCTATTATTTTATTTTTATTATATGTATTTTATTTAATACTCATTTATTTATTTAATATACAAGAAAAATGGATATAGGAGAAATTAATAGAAAACTAATACTAGTACGCCTATGATTAATCTACGATTCTCATTCTTTAGGGGGCGAAGGTGGGGGAGGAGGTGGGAAAGCAAGGGGAAGCGGTGGGAGGGGCTGGGGTGGTAGGGAGGAGCCAGTGGAGGAGCAAGAGGTTGTGAGGAGGAAGAGAAGTGGATGAAGAGGAAGAGGATGGTGGAGGAGGAGGAAGAAGAAGGGGTTGGATATTTTAGTCCATTTTTTAAAACGAATTCATGTTATGTCCTCAAAGTTAACATCCGTTTGCGTTGGAGATGGACTGTAACTAACCTTAGGGATACAACTGATAGAATGTCAAGAAGTCGGGGGCACAACTGATATTCTTGAAAAGAAAGGAGCATAAATGATATTGCAATATCTCGGAGGGACACAACTGATAGAAATCCAAATGAATATTCAATTTATTCATCATTATAAACCAATTTGGTTGTAGAGAATTTGTAAAATGCATAAATGAATATTATAGAGCTTGCTTCTTTTAAGTATCACTATTGTGGATTTTTAAACTAGCCTTCTGGAATTTTGCAATATTACAGGAATACCTCTATTTATAAGCTATATTTTACAAAAGTATGCTTCCATTTTACTATTTTATTACATGGAGAAGAAAGTGGACTACAATAAACAAGTGTTTTGCACAAGGCCAGACCCAATTGGGTGCAGTCCAAGTCCATTTGAAACGGGCTAACCCGAATTTTTTTAATTGATCTATCTGTTTTGCTCGTGATCAAGGAAAGTAAAACATGAAAGAAGATATTGAGGCCATCGCAAGACAAAATAGTAGAGCGGATATACAGATCAAGCAACAACAACCTTGATAAATCCAACCATAGAAAATTCAATCAAAATGTTAAAAAACAAAATTTTACCTGAAAAATACCTGATGTACGGGTAAAAAATCTCGAGGTTTAGCGCAACCTATTCTCGCATGTAGAGCTTAAAAAATCTAATGTAACATGTTTTCTCTCTCATGATCTTCTCTCTCCTGCTTGAATTTAGTGATCCAGAATCACTCCTCTCATACTCTCACACCTTTTAGCTCTCACAACTGTTAGTTTTGTCCGCCGCGTAGATTGGGATTAGGGCACTCCTTATTTCATTGCGAGATTTTGTCCTATACGTGATCAGTATTCCTGGATCTTTATTGGGATATGTTGCACAAAAGCCCTTAAACTATAATTAAACTTCAGTCTTGTACTTAACTTTAAAAGCTAACAATGTAATTATCCAATTTTTAAGGTTTGTTTCACTGTGAACTAATACTATCCAAGTTGAGTTGATTATAAGGATGAAAATAGATATGATATATTTGTACTCAATCCACTATCGTAGCTTTTGATATTCGCATTCGTTTTAAAATGGATGCGAATATGGATAACATTTTGACATTTGTGAATATTCACATTCATACTCACATATCCATTTTAATATATAAATTTAATCGTAAATTTATTTATAATTGTATGTGATGAAATTTTATGATTGTATTCACCATTGTTGATATAACTACTATGAAACTAATATATTTAGTGCATCCATTTTATGTGTAACCATCCTAAACATATATATTTAACTTAATCTATACAATATTTTTGTTATTATTTTATATCCGATTCATACTGGTTTTCCATTCGTATTCCTTTTTACATATATAATAACACAGTTTTCATATCCATCAATATTGTATCCGCATTCGTTTTCATATTTCAATACCCAATTAAATAGTATGATGGTAGTGTTGTGTGTTTATCATCCAAAAGACCATGGTTCAAATCCCCTTTATGGGGTTGCATTAGAAGTTGAAAGCTAGCGTAAAAAATAGCTTAATCTTTCAGCATGGAATTGAGCATGGCAGACCTATTTATTGTGGGAGATTGATTTTGTCTTTTTTATCTTTTAAGGAAATGATTATATACTTGCAATCGTATCCATGTATGATCATTTTCATCCCGTAGTTGATTATGTTATATGTGTGATGTTAAATCATGAATGAAAGTTTGGAGATTGGATAATATATGATTACTTTTTAAAGTTCGAATATCACATTGAAATTGAACGTGTAGTTCGGGAACTTTTCTATAATTTATTCTTTTATATGTTAGGCTGATTTGTGTAACCATCCATATGATCCATAGGTTTAAAACCATTGAATAAGATTCCAAAATCATTCATCAAATTCAATCGAAATGAAATTTATTCATAAATTAACCATCATATCATGCTCTTGAAAATTCTACTAACATAACGAAGCTTATATGTTTAAAGGTTTATCTTATTGATAGGCAATGAAACTATGCAAGTGACGAGGAACATAATCTAAATATCAAAAGGTTCATTCCCACGAACAATAAGAAATAAAGATGGATGAGAGATAACCGAAGTTCATCCGTTATTCTTATTCATTTTTTTTTGAAAGATAAAAGAAATGAAAAATACCGTAAACAAATAGATGATGGGTGATTAATCGTAATGTGACCACTTTATCTTGAAACTTATCCCAGTCTTATGAAACCGTGTCTAAATAAAGAAAGATTTTCCCAATAGAATTTATATCATAAATAATTTGATAGAATATATGAAGCCAGATTAATGAGTATCAAATATGCCAAGTCCGTTCATTCATCTTCATGAACATCAAAATGATATTTTTAAGATTATTCTAATTTTTTTTCTATCCAATCCATTTGGATAAGAACCCAACAAGATGAAACCTGTCTCTAGACTCCCATGGCTTTTGGAATCTCTGCAGTACCAAAATTAGCAAAGAAACCATATGCAAGATCATAATAACGATATGTGGAGAAATTGGTTGGCAATTACACATGATACCCGAATAAATGTCGTCCAGATTTTACAAAGTCTATCCTCAGAATCAACATAACTCCTTCGTATTGATGAAAATTAGACAAAAAAGAATTAGATATATGATTCCCAGTAACTGGAAAGAAGATACAAAAAGTTTTGATAAATTACAAAAATAATGTATAAATTACATGAATCATGACACATTTCTTTATGTTACAATTTCCGTATGCACTTGTTACCTAATTTCAGTTTCCTTTGAGAAACAAGAAAGAATGCCCTGCTTGAAACAAGTTCAAAGGAAAGGGAGAGTCATTACAGTACCTTCAGGTCGAATTCCTCGATCCCTCCTATACTTTAGATCTGTCAGGAATGTCCGAAGCCCGGAAAGCGCCCTCCATAAGGTCTGCCACGGACAGCTTGAACTCAAACGACATTTTCTGGAGCACATAGCATAAAGTCGTCACATCTTGCATTGCCCTGTGAGACGGACCTCGTAAAGGAATTTGGTAGTGCTCGCGCAGAGCTTCCAGTCTTAATGATGCAGGTTTCCTTCCTGAGAACAACATGATAATGGATACATTCAGCTTTCTGCGCTCATGGGAGATGTTTCGCAACAATCGCAGAGTTTAGGATAGAAATAATAACAAGATTGTTAGATAATACCATCTGGTTTCACCAATTTGCGGGCAAGTAGCAATGTGTCTATGAACATCCAATCTAAAGGGAATTCAAAGGAACAGCGACTGAACTCCCTTTTAAAGAAAGGTATATCAAATGTGCGTCCATTGTGCGCGACTAAGAGAACAGGTTTCCCATCGATTCGCCGACTCTCAACATATTTTATTAAAATTGGAATCAGGTCTTTCATCCTGCAAACATACAAAGAGAGGTCAGTTTCCACGAAACTCTTTTACAGAAAACAACACGCCGATTTGAAAAAGCACAAAATCAACCAAACTCAAAATAGTAAAAAATTGTGGTAACATTAACCTGGTGCAAAGCAAAAAACCTGCATTGGCTTGCTAGGATGCCTAAAGAAAAAATTATAGGATACCAGGTAGTTTTCTGCAACAGAACATTCATATCTGACTCTCGGTAATCTTTTCTTATTTAGTGCTCTTTCATTTGATAGTTTTTCAGCTTAAAGTTGCACTAGTTCTTTAAAGAAATAACATTTCGTGGGTTCTACGGAAAAAATGTCTGCATGGATCTTCAGCATGTATTACAATGGACTCGGTTTTAGACAATCAACTTGGCGACTTTGTCAAAGAAAGCAATTTGCGGTTTACTAGTCTGATCCTATTGTTTACATTACCGTCTAAATATATTATGTCATTGTCATACCAAAGCCAAACTCAGTTCGCCCAATTGTTAGTTTTCTCCTTTACGAAAATTTTGCATAAAAAACAAAATTTGATAGAACAAACATAATTACAACCATTGCGTTAAACGCGGGAGATGCCAAACCTCGGAACACCAGGTCTGCAAACCATTTCCGTTGTGATCTGATGGATATGTGAGTTTTTCACTTCTATCTCTGGGTTAACGAGGGTCTGAAGCGTGCTGTTTCTTCCTCCGAGAAGATCTCTAAAGGCAACTTCAATTATCCTATCTCCTTTACCAAATCCTGTAGTTTCAATATCAAAAACAATTACCACAGCAGGCCAATCACTTGATCTGGTGGCATCAGCAGTAATTTGCTCTGTATTTTGGTGTTGCAGACTCCTGAGTTCGAAAATCTCTTTTGTTTCTGGACACAATTTTGCTGTAGATATTTCTTTTCTATTAAAAATATTCAGATTTTTAATCTCGGGCTTGCTTCCTTGCATTTCCCCTTTTCTTCCTACTGCCTTGATTATCACAGGCCGTACACTGTATCTTCCAATGGAAACCACATTGTTGAAATTCCCATCCCATTGGAGTTTTAATAGCTTAAAGGCAGAGCTGCTTCCAAGAGTGTTCCTTAACAGATGGACGTTTCCATATAAAAAACCAGATAAGGACATCATTAGATCTATCAACTGATTCAGCTCTACAATTTTACAAACTCAAGCTTGCCAGAACTTCCAAGCTTATTACACAAACTGGACACATATTGAAAGCTTACCTGTAGAAAAGGTGTCGTTGGTAAATAAAGAGGAAACAAATAGAGTGCAAATTAAAAACCTCGTGCAGAGACAGAATACTTCGCTATTTGCAGTTTATAATATTTCAGCTGTATCAGTTGCAAATAATTATTTAAATAACCACTTCGATCATTAGTATTTATCAACTATATATCTCTGGTAATTACATCCTATGAGAACTTTATTAAAAAGGATAAAAATTAATCACCAAGAATATGGGTTTAGGGTTTAGCCTAAACCAAAACTCTCAGGCTTGGACCAAAAGCTAAGTTGAGGCCAATCGAGGTAAGCTGCTCAGATGAATCATAATTGGCCTAGGTGACCGACCCCGCAAAATCTGAACCCGCAGCTGAATTTGATATATTCTTTTTTAGAGTCCTCGTCAGATCAATGTAAAATAAGATTTCAATACATCTTTCTCAGTCAATCATTCTCTAGTATGTTTGTTCCACAAAAATATCCAAGAAAGATTTTCACAAGTTTACTTATGCTTTTGCGTCATTGTGCATAATCCCGTACTCTTTTGTAGTTAAGGCTGTCAGAACAAGATTCACTTGATTCTGTGATCTGCTTAGATTCGTTCACATAAAATTTCAATTAAGATTTGGCTTAAAATTTTGAAAAAAAAACCCACACATGAACAAGATTCATTCAGGTTCCATTTCTTTATATGAGATATGTTAAAAATTCCTTACCCTGTTTAAATATTCATGAGTCCTGATATTATGAAACCAACATAATCTTCAAAAGAAAATCACTGTATTGGAATTGGAAATGTCAATTCTCAATTCAATTACCTTTCTTTGGAAAAGCAAAAGAATCATTAATTGGCATTGATAGACATCCAGATTTCAGCGATAAAAAAGAGGTTTCAATTCAGATAAATTTCGCCCATGCTAGGATTGTGTTTAACTTATCTTTATTTTTTTTAAAAGTAAATAAGAGGTTAGGTGTACATCAATCAAGGATCTATATCATTTTTCCTTTTTAAAATCAGATACAACTCATATAAACACTCTTTTCAAGAAGAGGGAGGAGCATTTAATTACTTATAAAAAGTGGTCCGACTGAACACAAATAGATAACTTTGCGTTGAGGGGAAGAGATCAGTGGTATTGTAATAATTGCAAAGTAATCACAGGAGAGAGTTTGACAACCCAACATCGCTTGTTAGTCATGGATATGCAAATAAAAGGTATAATAAAAAAAAGGAGAGTTCCTAAGATCACTAGAACTAGATGAGGGAATCTTCAATTGAAGCAACCAAGCTTTAGTGAGATGGTTTTAGGAGACTTATCTTGGGATTGTAATGGAAGTGCAAACGAGATGTGGGAGGCGGTAGCATCTTGTATCCAAAGGGTAACTAACGAGATGCTAGCGAGTCAAACGGAGGAGCTCTAGGACAAATGGAGGCCTGGTGGTGGAGTGGAGAGGTGCAAGAGAAACTCAAAATTAAAAGAGCATGCTTTAAACTATGTCCAAGGATATAACAGAGGAAACTGTCACAAACTACGAAATTGCGAAGAAGGTAGCAAAGAAGGTTGTGAGCGAAGCTAAGTCAAAAGTTTATGAGGTTTTGTACAAAAATCTCGACTCTAAGCAGGGCCAGAAGGATATATTTAGGTTTGTGGAAAGGATTGAAATATTCACCATAGCCCTAGAGCTCTCTTATATAGGAGAAAAGCTCTATGGGAAAATTACATAGATAGTCGAAAGAAAGAGAAAATTACAGGATAACAAATAAATAGATAAATATATCAACACTCCCCCTCAAACTGGAGCATAAATATCTATCATGCTCAGCTTGGAACAACAACGGTGAAACGTTCCCTTTGCAAGAGCTTTGGTGAACATGTCGGCAATCTGATCGCCTGAAGCAACATGAGAAGTGAATATAAACCCCTTTTGAATCAAATCACGGGTGTAATGACAGTCAATCTCAATGTGCTTTGTTCTTTCATGAAAAGCTGGATTATTAGCTATAAATAGCGTAGCTTGATTATCATATTTTAGGTTCACAGGAAAAGGCACTTCCATAGTTAGGTCAGTCAGAACGAACTTGACCCACATCATTTCTGTGCTCCCTTGGGCCATTGCCCTATACTCTAATTCAACGCTAAATCTGGCTACAACCGTCTGTTTCTTGCTCTTCCATGAAACTAACGAGCTGCCTACAAATACAGTGAATCCTGAAGTTGACTTCTTATCCTTGGAACACCTAGCATAGTCTGCATCTGCACAACCTGACACTGCCAGGGTTGTGTCTCTCCTGAATAGAAGTCCTACACCTGGAGAAGACTTGAGATACCTCAAGATCATGTTGACTACATCCATGTGGGCATGCCTAGGTTGCTCTATAAATTGGTTAACCTTGCTGGCAGCAAATGATATATCAGACTTGGTAATAGTGATATAAAATAGCTTCCCTACCAGCTCTATGTACTGTCTCTTATCCACCTTTGCAAAGTCATCGTCATATAGCTGAGTACAAGGATCCATTGGAGTAGTAGCAGGTCTACATCCTATCATATACATCTCGAGTAAGAGATCAATGACGTATTTTCTTTACGTCATTACCATTCCCTTTGTTTTCTTGCAAATTCCAATACAAGAAAATACCTCAGCTTACCGTTTCCAGAGAGAAAATCCAGGCACCAACCATTTCCATCCCAAGCCTCTCTAACAGAACCCACATTGTTCGAAGCAATGCAAACAAACACGGGAATCAATCACACAACACATGTCCAGTCCTGTCATCAGCCCAAAAGCGAAAACCATTTCCTTCCCCAAACACTAGCTTGAAAAAGCACGATACCATAGGTAAGACCAAGGCAACTCCTCTCTAGAACTCGAAGGAGTGCGAACCAGACCCTCTCGCCAAGAGAAATCAGCGAATCACATAGATAGATCGCAACCGCATATAGACTACCTAATAATCGATCAACTTTACAAGATTGGAGTTAAGAGAGAAATGAATTGGGGGTCTTATTGAGTGAAGGTATAAGAATATTGGTTTAGGATGTGCTCTAATACCATGTAGAATAGAGAGAATGACTTGTTTGTTCTGAGAGCGCAAATACGTCTTACATAGGAGAGGGAGAGACTATAATTTAGGAGAAAATCACATAATTACAACCAGGAGGATACTCTAAAGTTTAGGATAATATTACATAAATAATCCTAAGGAGGATAATATATGGTTTATTGGAAGATAACATGAATGCCCATCAAAGAAAGAAAGATTAAAAACTAGAGTGTGTGTGGGGTGGGGGGGCGTAAAATGTATATGCAACCAGGGGTAGCTAACCTGACCACTCCCACTCTTTTTTTATTTTTTTTCGTGGTATTTTTTGAAAACACCTAGGTGGATTCAGATCACCTGATATCATCACATTGTCATTCAAATTTCGACTCAATCTGTCAATTCATCAAGCGTATCAAAATTTGATGATCATAGGATTGATGAAATTAACCCCTTACAGATGGGCATGTTAGGAGAACCGGTTTTCACATATCAAAGTTTGTTGGTCTCAGAATTGTTGAAATTGACTCCTTCCGGACGAACATGTTAAGGGAACATGTTTTTTTACAAAATGAGAATGACAACATCATGGTAATAGGTGTTCGAAATCCCCTAGAAATTCTTTAAAATACCACGAAAAATAAGAAAAAAAAGTGTGGGAGTAGCCAAGTTAGATACTTCCTGATAGCATACATATATATATATATATATATATATATTATTTTGTTGTTATCAAATTAGAAAACTGAAATGATGCCCTCTAATCAAATAAATATATAAACATGACACTTAAATAAATGTGAATAAAGAATTTAAATATAAGTGGGGAAGAAACAGAAACAAATCCAAACTAATTGTATTGGAACTGAATAAACCTAATGACATATAAAGCTTTAATGAACCAGACTGAATCCAGATCATAAAATATCCTTGTAACTAAAACAAACAGAACCTAAATAGGTTCATTTATGTCCGGTCCATTTGTGCACCTACTTGTGGCTCCTTGCTTCCCCATGTACCTTATGTGCCTCTCTTGCATAGTTCTAGATCGAGACAAGAGTAGGAAAGGGAGAAAAAAGAAAGTAACTACCGCAAACATGCATCACATCGTCCAAACAAGTGTCTATAATTCCTCATGTGGGGTGATTTAATGAGGGATGGAGGTGGAAGGCTTTGAAATGAAAAAAAAATAATTGTAACAACAACAAAGCCTTTTCTCACATTAAGTAGGGTCAGCTACGTGGATTCCTCCATTCAGATCTATCTTGGGTCATTCTCGATCTTAGATCCAAAAAACTAAGATCCCTTCGTATAGTCCCATTCCAACACGTCTTGGACCTTGCTCATCCTCTCTTAGCCGACTCAACATCGCAAAACTCACATCTCCTCACCGGTGCATCAGCTGGCCTCCTTTACAAATAGTCAAACCACCTTACACGATTTTCTCGCTTCTTATCCTCGATCGGAGCTACACCAACTTTCCTTTTGTTGGCATCATTCTGAATCCGATCTTTACGTGTGTGTGTGTGTGTGTGTGTCCACACATCCACCTTAGCATTTTCATTCTGCCATTGCCATTCTCTGTACGTGTCTATGGTTCAAGGCCAACATTCATATCCATAGAGCATAGCAGGTCTCACAGCTGCATTGTAAAACTTTCCTTTGATTTTCAAAGAAATTTTCTTATCACAAATAACAATAAATACTCCTCTCCACTTTAACCAACATCCATTTAATCTATTTGTAACATCTCCATCAATTTTCCCATCATGTTGCAAAATAGATCCCAAGTATCTAAAAGAATCTATCTTCTGAATGTTATCATCACAAATCTTTAACTCGATTCATTCACCATCGCTTCCATCAAAAGTGCACTCCATATATTCAGTCTTAGCCCTACTTATACGAAATCCGTTAGTCTCCAATATATGTCTCCAGACCTCAAGCTTTTCATTTACTCCATCTCTAGTCTCATCAATCAACAAAATATCATCAACGAATAATATACACAAAGGAATCTCATCCTGAATGTGATTTGTCAACTCGTCTACAATCGAAGTAAAATGAATATACTCAAAAATGAACCTTGATGCATATTGCAAACCAATGTTGATGTCAAAATAGTCAGTTTTCCCAGAATGTATCCTTACACAAGATGAAGCTATATCATACATATCTTTTATGAGGTTAATGTATAGGACATGAACTTCTCTCTTCTCCAAAACTCTCCACAATATCTCCTGTGGGACAGAATGATAAACCTTCTCCAAATCAATAAAAATCATCTGGAGGTTCTTCCTTTTAGCTATATAAATCTCCATTGTTCTCATCAGTCCTCAGCAAGTGGACAATTTCAATAGTTGAGAGACTTGTAAAAACATGAACAAGCAAAAAAACACATCTCAATTGCTAACAAATGTGGAAATTTTAACAAGTCAGTCCAAAGGTCAACCAAATATCGGTACGAGGTGAACTATACATGAGAGATCGGCTTTGAAATGAATCGGCATGCTAAGTCTCCACCAAAACCTCCGCACAACCTCCCCACATTTCAAATACCATTTACAGAACATCAGTGCAGCCTCAATGAAAAGCAAGAGATAGTATATTAGGATTAAAACAAGCAAGTCTCATACCATGATACCAACAAGAACACACGGTACCAAGAACTAATTTCCAACAAGTATGGAAGAATAAACCAGCACACATAATTTGTATTGGGCAACAGGAGACAAAAAAACACCCTCGTAGAATTTAACTGAATTCACCATATTATCCACATTTGAGCATCACAGTATGCCACTACAATTCCAATCAATCACTTTATGTTTCTCAAAGGGTTAGAGACATTCAAGCATCTAGTACCATATAGCACTTAGAAATAAAAACCTTTTCTACCTACGGCCTCGAGTTCCTTACTAGTTCTCATAAGTATTCCTCTATGTCTATGACCAAGGTTCCTTGCCATGCATACAGGACACCATTATCAAGTCGGCTAACTCCACTGCATTCCACACTGCCGAACCTGAAGGCGGAACAGACCTTGCTACTCTCTAAAACTAAGAATGAGGTGATAGAGGTAATAGAGACGACGTAGAGTTTGCAGTTTTAAACTGAAATGTATAAGCATGTGATATTTAATACCCCATGGAAAGATGTTAAGAGGCTAAATCAGTTACACCCGCAGAAGTTCAACATCTTTTTAATCATTTTCATGTCAGAAAATGCTGGCTTCTTGTACGGACTTCCATGAGAACTGAAACTAATACAATGAGACTTTAAAAAGCCCTCATGATGAATGAAATCTTCATTGGCTTCTCCTAGATAACAATGATAGAACTAGAGCACTGGAGAATTATGGTTGTGCAATTCATGAATAGCATAAACACAAAGGTTTAGCAACACATGACTCTTGGCGAACACCATCACATGCCGACGACCCCAATATTGCTACCAATCTCTTAATAATTCTGATGCATCGATAAACCTAAATGCAAATGTTGCCATGTTACGGTCAAAATGCATGATCTCACAAGAAATATGAGGATACAGCTCATTCGTCTAATTATCTTATACTTTTCATGCATAAATCTTCTAGTCCTACCAAAACAACCTATGGCTATCCCAAAAATATGAACTCCCCTAACTTTGAATCGAGTGTAAAGTTATATGCATCATGTCAAGGAACAAGCAGAAGTTCAAATCTTTACCAATTTTGACTACTCCCTATCTATCTATTTGCTGTAGGTCCGGTAATTACTATACCAGACAAGATGACCTTTGCATGAAAATGGATCATCATAAATCAACTCTCTTTCTTCCTTTCCATAGGAACATGGTTCAGTTTAGTTCCATGACACCTACAGACCACATCACAACCCACCTATCGCACCTATCGCACCAAAAACCGAACTTTCAGTTTATCTGTCATCACCAGAAACAAATCCAAAAACACTCCCACAATTTCCTCAGATGGCGAATACAGCAGTATCCTCAGAGCACCATGTCTCCAAATCCGTGCATATGACATCCGGGACGCCCGCGAATTGCTCGACGAAATTCCCGAGTAAAACACAACAGGACAACTCCATGAAAAAGTAGTTGCTTTCAATGGCTAAAGGCAAATGTGAAGGAAATGAGAAATGTAGGTTCTTGATGCAACCCATTAAAAACAAAAAAGTTGACATTTTTGTGCCGATCGTAAGGGAAACCAGTTGAAAACAAATGCCATGTTAGGAACACATGAATTAACCGTAGGAAGTAATAGAATTGGGATAAATTTTCTCACCGCGACTCCTGAGAACGGAGAAAAGGGGACGTTTTGGGGGGATCCAGAGGTGGGAGCGGAGATGACGATGATGATGGGAAGTCGGAATCCGCTATTTTGGGATCGATCACGCAATCCCCCTTGCTTTTCCTCGCGCCCACCACATGCCCACTGGTAGGATGGACTCTCCCGCACGTTAAGAAATAATATTTTTCACATCTCGTTAGGGAGGGGAGAGATAATGAGGAATTTTATTACTTAGTCCAATTTCTTGTATTTTACTAGCATTTTCTATTTTCTTTTAATTCCTACTGGACCACGATAGCACCACCATCTCCAGCCACGTGTCCCACCTCTTCATTAGCCATTGTGCATCATTACGACCCTTCGATAAGATCACCTGATCTCATCTGAGCCATGCATCCCCACGTCCATTCTCACATGTCTGATCAGATTAGATCCATCCGGGTCCTCCATTAGCACCCAATTCTTGACTGCTTGATTAGCTCCATCAGACGGTACACACTTCATCCACGCTCACTCCATTCTTGGACCCTTCGACCATTCGCCCATATTGCATCAGAGCCTTCCCTTAGCACCCCCTCCTTCGATCGTTGGATCGCTAGATCTAACAGTTGAGCTCCTTCGTCTTCCTCCGCCTAGCCTCTCTCCCATACGATGCACCCTCGCAGCCGCCTACTTTCTCCCTTTTACCCTAACCACCCCAGTTACTCTCACCTATAATCGTTACCCAGTGATTGAGACCTAACCTCCATGGTTCCTGCCTAAACCATAAGTTTATATCTCATCCCACGTCGCTCGAGTAAACACCGATTACAAACCTCACGTCATTACTCCATGTAACTGTCGTTGCTCTTTCACAAAACCTCCATCATTCCCTCCATTCAGTGGTGTCCACCATTTTATGCATGAAGGCCCAGTCGTCCTCCTCCTCCTATGACAATGGAGGAAGGAGTTGATGTATGGCCATGCCATGTATCATAGTTGTTGACCCACACCCCATGGTTGATGTTCGGCCTTAGGACTTGTACAAGTAAAATAAACAATTTGTCACATTAAATTAGTTAACTTATTTTGTGTGGTTTTAAGTGATCGCTTAAATTCTGAAGTACAAGACGGGATAATTAGACACTAGGTATCTAGTGGTCCGTCACCGAGCATGTAGTTGAGCCAACACAACCATCTCCCTCATTTGTGTCTTTCGCCAATAGCATCTAAGAGAAAATACTGTCGAGCGGCACCCAAAATTCGAGTATCGTTAGTTCAACTCAATGTGAAAGGTGCATTCAAGGTAAAGTCATGCACATTTTCGTGTTTTTTCGAGTAGACTTTTTGGTATGTGGATGTGAAAGAATCAACAAGGGATATGTTTTTTATGTTATTTTTATGGATTTTCAGGTATTCCTATATTTTTGTATTTGGCTTTGTATTATATTATTTTGTTATTTTGGTTTTACCTGTGTATGGGGATATAGATATAGGGATTTGTATTTTTTATTTTTGTCTGCTATTTATGTTATGAGCATTTAATTTTTATTTTGTTTTTATTTCATAATTTTAAAGTGATATTTTGAAATGTTCTTAATTTGGAAAACATATAAAGGTATGTGTTTATAAGTGATATTTTATTTTCAAAAACAAATAAAATATAAAAAATGTACTTTTGAAATGATTTTGGGGTTTAATACCTTTTCCAAGTTTTTGATGCTTTTTTAAAGTATCAAATACATGAAGTTTGTTTTTAATAAGTGCAATTATGAAAGAAATCCAAATAAAGGAAAACATGGGGTTTTATTGCTTTAAAATTTTCCAATAGAAATAAATTTTTAAATGAGTATTTTTATAAGATAACATACTATAATATCGAAAACAACAACTATTTTTAATTTTATTTATGAGTTTTATTATTATGTAATTTTACAAGCTCTTCAATGTCTTTGAGTTGTTGAGTTTTTAAAAGTGTGATTGATTTTTTTGAGATTTTTTAATATGAGACAGAGTATAATAAATCCACATAATATAATCTTTATGGAGTTTTCCTACAAAATATTTGATTTCGTGGTTGATTTTTAGATTTATGAGTTTTTATTTACGAAAAATAGTAAAACTTTGTAAAATTAATACTAATTTAAAGTTTCTAGATATGTGTGTGTGACAACATGAGGCCATTATTTAGGGAAAGTGCATAATTATCTAATTGTGACAGAACAAACGGTACGGTTGAAAAAATCTAATAGGGTGTTATGTAATCTAGTTGCCTGCTTAAGGGAGAAATATTGAGACCTATAATTGACGTGACAAATTTATTAGCAACTAAACTGATTTAACCTACCAAACATCTAACAAGATTTATTAAAAATATAAATGCTTGCAGTAATATTAAAAATGTCAATTCAATGAGAATTTATGCAAGTCAAAATTGTTCGCAAAATAACTGCAAAAAAGAACTAGAATGCAAGAAAAATAAAAAGATCTATTCACATTTCGATCCTTGAAGGACATAAATGAAAATATGGATAATCATTGATGCTTTATGGAGGGCTAGAACGAGAACCTCTTAGCTTTGCGATAGAATCCTCGAGGCCTCTTGTGTAAAATTTCTAGCTCACTAATGGTGTCACGACACGAAAAAACTCTGAGATATTACGCTTCGGTGAAATTCATAGAGTATTAATAAGCTATTTGAAATGTTGATTATTTTAGATAAAAATATTTATTTTTTTCAATTGTAATTGTTATCAAAATAATAGATGTTCTGCATGAAGCATCACCTTACATCCGATCAAACCTCATCACATGTTTTGAAGGATTTCTTTTGTTGCATATCTAAATTCTCTTCCCAACTAAGGAAATGTGGATTCTACAATATGTCATCATTCATATAAAATGATTCTTATTGTCTCAAGGAGGCGACCAAGATGATGTCCGTATTCTCTAAAGATGCTTTCCAAAACGAGCAAAGATGAACATTATTTATTTATCTAATAACCTCAGTACACGTATTCATTTATCCAAATTGTAGTTGCATCGACCAAAATCATTAATTTGAGCAAGTTCGACATATATATAGGAGTGATCCTGTGAGAGCAAATAGTTATGAGAACATGAGAGAAGTGATTCTGGACTATTAGATTCTGTTTTCTCTCTCCTGATCTTCTCTCTTCTAGTTGGATCTAGTAATTTAGAATTACTCTTCTCATTCTTTCACAAATTTTTGAGATCACTCCTTATATATATATATATATATATGAAATATATCCAATAAGGTGCACCTTTCCTGGATGCAAGGAAAGTCAATCATCGTATCCATCCGTAATCAATCCGATGGTCATAATTAATGGCTCGTTATTTATATATTCTTAATGTCGAAAAATCCATTATGGTCATTTTGCATATTCTATATTTACAACGCAACAATTAATCTCCACAATTATCTTCTCTCTCTCTCTTCCTCTCTATCTCTTTCCCTCTCTCCATGCCGCCGTCGTCATTCCAAAAATGAGGAACATCTTGCTGACATCGACGCCAATCATACCACCATCGAGCTTGCCATCGTAGGAGGCGTGTAGCAGGTGGAGCACGTCGGCGTCCATGGATTGGTATGCCTCCTCGTCTTCTTTGGCTTGTGGTGTAGCACCACAATAGGCAAAGCTCCTCCTTGTTGCTGCAACGATAATTGGGGTGCACGATGGCGTGGAGGAGATGGCGACGCATGCGTTAAAGCCTCCTTCCGCCTACACACATGACGGTGATGGAGGAGGAGGTGGTGGAGCACGACGACGGAGGGGGAGGTGGCAGCACACATGACATCGGTGGAGGAGAAGGGCGGAGGAGGTGCGAGTGCAGAAGGGATATATGCAGAAGGAGGGCATGCCCAGTTTTTACAATCGGAGATCAATTTTTTATAATCTCGAACCTTTTTCTTACAATACCAGATCTTTTTTTACAATCTTAAATCATTTTTTTACAAATCTCGGATTATTTCTTACAATTTTCAAATTGTTTCTTACAATCTGAGATTGTTTTTACAATCTCATATTACTTTTTTACAATCTTGGTTTCTTTCTTACAAATTTCAGTTTTTTTTACAATCTAAGATATTATTTACAATATCGGATCATTTTTCACATTCTCAATTCTTTTACATTTATCTTTTTTCTCGTAATAATTGATGATTTAGTAATTTATCTTTTTTGCAATTCTTCATACGATTTTACAAAATCTATATGCACTTTTACAATTATATTATTGAAATTACAATAAAAATAATATAACTATTGCTAACTGTGATTTTATTTTACAATGCAGGGTACAGTTCTACAATGTCTGTGTAAATTTTACAAAGAGTTCTGTTATTCTGTATAGTACGGAAATACCACCACGTTGGCGAAACCTCACCGAATAAATAGCAATAAAAAATTACCAAATCAGACGGTCTAAAAAGGGAAAATAAAATGTGTAGATTAAATTCAAATTCAAAAATGGAATTCAATTTCGAAATGAAAACATGTGGACTAAAATGCCATTTTTGATAACGAACTGTTAGATTAACATCGAACGGATCTCGTGGTGGGCTTTTCATTAGTGCAGGAAAGATGCACCTTATTGGAAGGACCCTATATATATATGGAAAAAATGGGGTTGCCCCCGCCCCATTTTTCGGCCTCTTTTTTATTTTATTTTTTTGAAAAATAAAACCATGTATATTCATCCATATATCCCTCCTATATGCCATTCGAATTTCGTTAGAAACAGAGACTCCTACGGCCTCCATCTCGATGATATCGATTTAAAAAAATCCTGTTACCGTTAAAAAATTACTGTCCGGATCGAAGCCGTAGGAGTCTCTGTTTCTGACGAAATTCGATCGGTATATAGGAGGGATATAGGGATGAATGTACATGGTGTTATTTTCAAAAAAAATAAAAAAATTGCCCAAATAAGGCGGGGGCAGCCAACAGGGGGCAGCCACATATGACCCTATATATATATATATATATATATATATATATATATATGAGGAAAGAGAGCCTACATTCTGAAGTAGGTAACCATACCTACTTCATATCCATTTTTAGCAATTTTTTATTTTTTTTGAAAAATACCACCGTGGATTTTCATAATTATAGCCCTCTAATATGTCATTCAAATTTCATAAAAAAGAGACTCATATTCCATCCATCCAGAACAGGTAATTTTAACAGTCTTAGATTTGTTGTAATCGACATGTTCTAGATGAAGAGCATAGGAGTCTCTTTTTCTGACGAAATTTGAATGACATATTAGAGGAATATATTTATGGAAATCCACGGCGGTATTCTTAAAAAATAAAAAAATGCTAAAAATGGATGTGGAGTAGGTAAGGTTACCTACTTCACAAAGTAGGCTCCCATTCCTATATATATGGGAAAAATGGGGCTGCCCCCTTGGGGGAGATAACTTAGCTCCTCCCGCCCTTCCCTAGTTTTTTTGAAAACTTCTTCCATAAATATTCATCACTATATCCCTATATTATGTCATTCAAATTTCGTGCGAAATAGAGACTCATATGGCCTCCATCTAAACAATCATTTTTTAACGGTCGCAGGATTTTTTAATCGACCCTGTCTGGATGTAGGACGTAGAAGTCCGTTTCTCACAAAAGTTGAATGACATAATATAGAGATATAATCATGAATTTACACAGTTTTGTTTTTCAAAAAAATAAAAAATAAGGGAAAATAGGACGGGGGGAGCTAAGTTAGTTATCCCCTGGGGGCAGCCTCATTTTACCCTATGTATATATATATATATATGAGTAAAATGTATATGCCCCCAGGGGGAGCTAACTTAGCTCCCCCGTCCTATTTTTTAACATATTTTTTATTTTTTAAAAAATAAAAATCGTGTAAATTCATTATTGTATCCCTATATTATGTTATTCAAATTTCATGAGAAACAGAGACTCCTACGACCTCCACCCAGACAAGGCTGATTTAAAAGAACCTGGGACCGTTAAAAAATGATTGTCTGGATGAAGGTCGTAGAAGTCTTTGTTTCACACGAAATTGTTATGACATAATACAGGGATATAGTGATGAATATTCACAGAAAAATAAAAAATAATAAAAAATGGAGAAAATAGGACGGGGGAGCTAAGTTAGCTCCCCCTATGGGGCAATCCCATTTTACCACACACACACACACACACACACACACATACACACACACACACACACACACACACACACACACACACACACATATATATATAGGGAAAAGGGAGTATGCTCCATAGTTGTAGCCAACTTACATGCTCCCACCCCTTTTCCCCTATATTTTTTTTATTTTTCTGAAATAAAATCTATTGGAGTTTAGATCACAATATGTCAGCAAAGTGTAATTCGAAATTCAACTTAATTCGAGACTTCTATCCCCTCCATCAAGACTGTCAAATTTTAACGGTCTCAGAATTGTTGAAATTAACCCCCTTCAGATGGAGGGCATATGAGCCTCTGTTTCTGACGAATTTGGAATGACATGTTAGGAGGATTTAGTGATGAATATACATATTTTTTATTTCCATAAAAAATAAAAAATAGAGAAAAAAATAGGGGTGGGAGTAGCCAATTGGCTACACCCAGAGAGTAGCCTCATTTAACCCATATATATATATATAGGTTAATGGGGCTGACCCCTTGGGGTAGCCAACATGGTTGCCACCCTCGCGCTATTTACGGTGTCTTTTTTTATTTTTTTCAACAATTATCTCCATGTATATTCATCCCTGTATCCCTCCTATATGCCATTCGAATTTCGTCAGAAACAGAGACTCCTACAGCCTCCATCTAGACGGTCATTTTTTAACGGTAACATGATTTTTTAAATCGATATCATCTCGATGGAGGCCGTAGGAATCTCTGTTTCTGATGAAATTCGAATGGTATATAGGAGAGATATAGGGATGAATATACATGGTTTTATTTTTCAAAAAAAATAATAAAACAAGCCGAAATAGGGGGCGGGGCAGCCCCATTAAATCCACACACACACACACACATATAGGAGTGATCCTATGAGAGCAAAAAAATGTGAGAGCATGAGAGCATGTATTCTGAAGCACATAATTCTGTTTTTCCTCTCATGGTTTTCTCTCTCCATGTGGATCATGTGGTCCAGAATGCATGCTCTCACAGGTTTTGGCTCTTATAAGATCACTCATATATATATATATATATATAGAGAGAGAGAGAGAGAGAGAGAGAGAGAGAGAGACCACTCTCATAGTTTGTATCCTATAGATCAAAATCATTAAATAGTTTTTGGATGACACCTTTGATGTTAAAACCTCTATTATGATAGGTTAAAGCCTCGTTTAATTATAGTATAAGATACCTGGAAGTTTCTAACAATCATTTATACATGTATTTTCATTATAAATAATATTTAACTACTTGACATGATTTTTATATAGGAAATGATCAACACTATAGTTATTTATTATATCTTTTGCAATGATAGAATGGTGTGCCATAATGCTAAAGTCGAACATGAAGGTAATTAAAGTACAATGAGAAGCATGCCTCCATCACATGATAGGATAGAGGAGTTATGATTACCATCTTTTCTAAAATAGATGGACGCTCGATAGAAGGTCATGGCCTTGCATGTGGCAACCTATCGTAATGCATGGCCGTAAATTGCCTACAATTTGGCGCAAAGGTGAAGATGTCGCAAACACTTCAAAAATGCATCCACATAGCAGTTTTGTACATAAATGATTATGACATGCAGCATTTCAACACATCTCAGATCTAAGACGAGGAGTCATATCTGATGCTAGCTAGGTGTACTCGCTAACATCGCGATGGATGATACAATTGGACAAACAATCATCGTGACCAAGTGCAGTGATGGGGCTCAATATCGACCATTTTCGTTTTGGACTTTGTAACACTTAGACTATGAAGTAATTGATAATATATATTATGATATTGGTAAGTTACACAATTTTTACAGAAGAGGTTTCACATTGTAGTCGTGATCGTGAGGTTGGTCCATCTCATTATCACCAAGGAATATTTGGTTTCATGCCATCTCATTATGCCCAACCTAAATCAGAATAGTTCTTTTGAACTTCTCAAATCCAACCATCATTTACCGATTTCCTTCGAGGCAAAGTTGTAACTTAGGCATTGATCAATTCTTGTCTCAACCTCTATATGACCAACAATCTTTGATGGAACAACAATTCTCACAACATAGCATACATCCCCACCGCACCGCTACTCTCATTGATTCTCTCATATATGAGATGATCAAACAGGTAAGTCTAGCTCACAAGCAATTGTGTAACGTCTTCCTTGATCTCTATCGGTATGTAATGCATGGAACAATCTATCGTTGTTTGAGAATGCAGTTGATTTATGAAAGGGCTATGAAAATAATTTTTGAACTTTCATGGGTGAGACGATCTCACAAAGAAGTAAGAACCAGGTAACAACTGATGGTGTCAGATCCTCTATCAGATGGAGGCTGGGGGGTGAGGTGCATTAGGTCTCATTGTTTCGGTAAATCACTTGAGCCTGGATACATTTTCGATGCAATTGATCCCAACCAGTGAGATATTATGCTTTCTTCAAAGAATGGTTGCTTCCACGCTCATGTCCCGGTTGTCATCAATCAATCTCTTAGAGCGTGATACATCATCAAATGCGATACCATTTAGGAGAATCTAGTAGGACTCAATCAAGTAGGGGTGAAATGAGTAGAGGAAACTATCAACTAATAGATGTTTTAATTTTCTTTAGGTTATAACCTGGGCTAGATTTTATATATTACATTAAATCGTTTTTATGAATGACTACAAGTGTTTGATATAGTGTTTATCAATATATATGCATCATGAACTAGTGAGTTGAAATTCAGGAGTTCTCTTTTAGGTAGAAATGGAACCCATATCCGACCATGCAATGTCTTTCATAAATATATTCAAGAGGTCTTATAATTTAATCCAAGTATTTCCTTTGCCCCAATCAAAACCAATCCTTGTGGAATCATATGGGCGGTGAGGACTAACCTACCATTCATATTTAGACACATTGGTAATATTTTCAACTAATAGTTTTAGGTGGGTGGTTTGTACCCACTTCAATGGTCTGGTGGTAGTACAGTATGCCTTCCACCCAAAAGATCATGATTCAAATCCCTCCATGTAAGGGTTGTGTGAGGCAGACAACCAACATAAAAATAATCGAGTCTTTCAACATGGATTTGAGCAAGAATCCATATAGTTTGCCCTACTTAAAAAGTGGGAGAAGACTTAACCATTTTTAATAGCTTGCCTTTACTTTTCTCCTACATTGATTAAAAATACCCTAACAATGAGGGGCTATAAAAATTTGACTTCGTATAGCTTAACAATGCTTAGGTTCGTGGGAAACTAGATGCTTTCTCCCTCAATTTCAAGGGGCTATGTAATGGAAAGAAGACGAGAAAAAAGGGAGCAATGATTCGGCGACAAATGGTTCGTTGAAAAATGCAAAGTATTCTTAAGAGAAAAATGGCAATATTTCTAAGAATTATTGAGAGAAGACTTGGAGCATATCAGTGAGTTTCATAGCTCTAATAACAATATTGGAAGAATGGTAATTATTCTTTCAAAAAAAAGGCCATAAAAATGAATTCTTATTCACTACATTATGGAGTAGCACAGTTGGAGTTGTCAGCTCCAACTGCCTGGCATCAACCAGCCCATCCCATTGGCTTTCAAAATTCTCCATCTGAACACAGTTTGAAAGCTCATTACAAACACACTCGACTTCTGCGAGATGCCTAGATTTTTTTAACATGTGGGAGATGCAGGAACAACTCCCACGTTCTAATGCCGAACCCATCACCCTTCAAAAGGGTTTGCAAAATTTTTAGATTGCTTTTTACAGTCGACATAACTTTCTCTTTTCAGCGAGCTTATGTGCATAGTATAAGATACCCGGAGGGTCTACTTATCTTTACGCGCCCTTGAGCTTAAAGTTCAAGCAGTGTGCATATCAAAGGAAGTCCGCCTACCTACTTAAAAACCAAGATGCAAGCACAGACAGGATAGCCCACAAAATCAAACAGCATTATAGCCTATTTACTCGTGGTTGAACTCTTTGCCAATATGGCATCTCCAGCCTCATGGGGATTTTACATATACTTCCCCTTACACACCAAAAAAGGGAAATGGAATCAACCATTCGTGTAGGCAGGCTACAGTTAAGAGCGTGTTCTATACCAGATAAGAGGCATCCACATCACCTTCTTCGCTCCTTTGCCACCCGGAATCAGCCCTGTGCTTGCATATGGGGCATGTCCCTTGCTGACGCAGCCACGGATCGATGCAGCTCGCATGAAACTGTAAATGACAGCAGATGTAATTGTGTGCCTGTTTTGAAGTTGATGGCAGTGTTAAGTATTACGCAGCTGTGCTCGCATGCTAATACTGGGTGTTAATAGGAGGATATAGAAATGTCTACTGTTAATAAAAAGTATACCAAGTGATGAGAAAATATGCATATTTAACTGTGAAAAAGGCTAGATCTCATCTCACAGAGACATGCCATTTTTCACTAATAATATCTTGCAAAACCTATAATAATAAGAAGAAAAATCTCGCAAAGCATGATTATAAATAAGTGAAAGCATGTATGCAAGAGAAAATGGATACGAGTGATATTCAAACGATCGTAAAAAAGTATCAAAGAGCATTTACTAATATAAATACAATTCATTCCTAAAGCCCGATTTCATCGGCAGAGCGCTTCATCATCATGGTATACCATGGCATCCAACCATGTACGAAAACATAAAACAAAATAATTACCGTACAAATACCTTTTCTGGACTCCACAAGATCATGGGTTTTGAAGGGTAACTTTGCACCACTCGAGCATTGTATTTTGGAATAACCTTTTTCCCAAAACAGAGTTAATCTTCGCCTATTTGTCTATGGTTGAATTGAATAGCACCCTTCTCTAGTTATAATAGACAGATACCAAGTGCAGATCCAAAAATGAAGATATGACTGAAGTCACATATCATGTACTTGAAGATTCTCGATACTTGCTAAAAGTATTTGTTTAGCTATAAATTTTATGATGTTTATTTGAATGTTTTGTGATATATGTTTTATAATTCCATGCCTCGTGAAGCATATGCGATGTACACATCCTAAATATGTTCATGAGCAGGGGATTTTATGAACTCCACTGTATGCTCTCATATGACATGCATAATCTCTTCAGGTAAAGTTCCTAGGGTGGATCAACATAAATTTAGAAATGACAAATTATTTTTAATGAAAATATAAAATATGTTGTAATGTGATGCATGCTTTAAGTGATATACATAAAAGCTTATACATCCTGTGACGTAGAGGATTACAAAAGGATTTACTTGATTCTATCCGGTAATAATATTTTACATCTTATATTAATGTTTACTAAAATAACGATATCTATCTACAAACCACCCTTCCAAACTTAACATAAAAAATAAAAGCACCAAAAAACCAGTACCGGCAAAATACTATCTATACTTTTATCCTTTAACTTAAAATTCTTCCTAAACAAACAAAGGTTAAGTACCCTCTCTACAATGGACCCCAGAGCTTATCCCAGCTATGAAACTAGTCATATGTGTGTGTGTGTGTGCGTGTGTGTGCGTGCGCGTGCGCGTGTGATAATATGGAAGTGTAATGAGAGAGAAATATGAACACAGAGGAACATGGATATTTATGTTGAACGCCACCCCATTAGGAGTGGGATAAAACCATGGGAGAACCACCAACCAAAGGGCTAATTTATATATTGAATACTCTCTCTGAGTACATGGGGTGTGGGGCTTCTCATATAGCCCCACCGATATGACTAAATCCCACTAATATATGACGTGGGACTAAGTATGAGTGCATGGAGTAATTAAATTCTGGAGAGATCCAATTACCCATCTAGGCATATACTCTGACACTACCCCTCAAGCTGGAGCAAGCATGCAGCTCAGATCTCCCTCATTCTTTCAGAGGAAACGAGAAGTAGACATCAACGTGCAGTGAATCCTCGAGATTCCTCTCATGAGAGGAGCATGATTATATAGCCAAAGGCCATACATCCACGCACCGCACCAAAACATCAAAGACTTCGGGAGACTGTTTTTTTTCGAGAATAGTCCAAGCCTCTTCCATTCTCGCAGAGATACATTTCAACTACTAATTATATAAGAGGACAAAGGGACCTATGGAGAAGCTGATATGAGAGGAGGCGATTGAGAGCGACTATGTCAAGTCAGGCCAGACTATCTAGTGAACTCAAGCCAGGTTGTGGATCTTCTTCCTGGAAAGAGAGATGGTAGTCGGCCTCCTTCCAAAGAGGATGCATACAATGCTCAGCTTGAACAAACAGAAAGAAAGCAAACAAACACTGAATACATGACACTACGGACAATATAAACTCAATACATACTCTGTTGGTTGACTGTTGAGGACATTGCTTCTCATGTCATGCTGGTGAGGAGGAATTGGATGGTTGAAGTGTGAACAATGATCCTAGGAGAAATCTGGATTGATTGACTGGCTCTAGGGTTGGGCATTGATTGGGTCAACCCAAATAACCCACCCAAACCATAAGCAAATGATTAGATAGGACCCAACCCATAATATTTGTTAAGCTTGAGGGTTGATTGATGGGTCCAAGGTAATGCACCCGACCCGCCTAAGAAATTCGAATTCGAAATTGGGCATATACCTTGAAAACTTAGATATAGAAATAACACCTAATTGTACATCTCATGACTCGCCCCCCCCCCACCACCACCACCCTTCATTTCTTCCACGATTGCAAGTTATAACCACTCTACCCCCTAATTTTGAAGGTGAAGGTCAGAGGAGTAATAATGGCATGTCTGATATGTTCATCTTCCTCCTCAGTCGATTTGGCTTCCTCCTCAGAAACGATAAACGTTATTGTTGCTATGCAATTCAACCTTTTGTCTACATTTCTCATGTCAACATCCCTCAGAAATTTGAGTCGAGTTGAGACTATCAGAAAGATGAAAACCCTTGCAGACTTGCAGTCGTAGACTCACAGCCATAGGTTTGTAGACCTTTTTTAATAGCAAGCTAGGTAATCTCCGGGGTCTGAGTGTCCCCATTTATTGATAAAGAAACATATTACAATGGAGCACATATGAAGCATATAACTTCTACATTGATTCATGATCAAACTAGAAATGGCCAACATGGCATTCATGCATCACTTGTGCTACCTTTAAAGTTCCTAATTGCTTTTTCCTTCACTTATGCTATCTTTAAAGTTCCTAATTGCTTTTTCCTTGGCTTTCTATGCTTTGGATATTTTCTCATGGGTGGTTTCCATTTGTGGTGAATGTTCATCATAAAATCATCGCTAAGATCGTAATCCCCATGTCGTCATCACCTTCTATATTTTGTGCAAATTCTGAACCTTTACAGAAGGAATTGACCATACTTCGGTGTTTAATTGGCATTGGATCCGCTGTTCTTCTTGATTCATTAGTAACCAAGGAGGTGTCATCATTAACTCATCCAAGTCACCTGCATTCTTTCTAACTTGCTTTCCTTTCAAGACAATATGAGGTGCTGAAATCTCACCCTTGGATCCCTCTTTTATCATCTGTCAAGTCGACAACGTGAAGAAAGTTTGTACTGGCGTTGATCCCCCAATTGGAAGTCTTTCCTTTTTGCTTAATCTTGAAAGGTACTGGAGAGATATTCCCATAGAAATCCGTCTTTAATCTCGAATATTCCTCGCTTTTTGAGTGTTTTTTGACCTTCATAAAACCCTGTTGGTTTCGACCTTTAGAACTCCTTCAAGCTGCAAGCTTATAGACTGTAGTTGCATCCCTACTCATGGTTGTAGTTGTGGCAAAAAAATATGCAAGCGACAGCTCCTTGCAGTTTAATCTTCCCTGCTTCTAATCTACTTTTGATAACACGTGTCTTTGTGTACAGTTTTTTTGTTCAATTTTTTTGTCAATGCCATCTCTGTTAATAAACACCTAGTGATTACCATAAAACTTCACTCCCTGTGTATACATCTTGTGATTTTTTTTTGACGCTCAAAAAAAGGGTGAACACTCAACGGTGTTCAGCCCAATATACATCTTGTGATTTTTTGTTGTATGATCTTTTCAATCACCAAGCGTGAGTTAAGGATAAAATCATAATTTGATTCAAAGATTTTATAAAATTTGGCTTTGACCCAATCCGATGAGCCCAAACCAACAACACGAATAACCTTATCCGATTTAATTTGACTCGGTCATGGACTCATGGGTGGTCAATTTTTAAACATAAACCAAATGCCACCCAAATTATATTGATTCAAACCACCCAAACTGATCGAATGTCCTCCCCTAACCGGCTCATGTACTTTGTATTGTGTCCGTCAGGGACACCGGTACTTGAATAAGTCTCCTCCATGGAAAACTATGTCTCACAACATGTTGGAAGTCTGCGAAACATGTCAAAAATTGCTCCATTTCTCTAAAGGACCAAACAAAGAATGTCTCGGGAATATCCATAAGTAGATTTGAGATGTAGGTTACTCTCATAAAGACCGCAGAATGATCGAGTACTGGAGTTCACAATCACCGGAGAATGGATGTTTCACTAAGTCTCTCTCTCTCTCTCTCTCAAGAACTCGAAGAATATGTGTCACTTGAATATAGAGGGTCTCGAATAATGGTAGAATCTTAATCTGAAACAAAACCCTCTATACAATACCCCCACCCCTTTCTCCCATACTTTTGGGAAAAGATGGCATCAACCAAGTTGGGAGAAGAAATGAAGAGAGAAAAACAAAAAACAAAATCCTCTTTTATCTTTTCTTCCTTTTTTTGCTCTCTTTTTTTTTGCACAAATCATCTTTTTTTTGTTGGAGCTCTATTCGGCCACTATAAACCGAGCTTGAAGAATATAATAGGGAAAAAATCGAAAACGAGCCCAAGGCCTACATGCAACAACAACCCTATTGGGCTTATACGAAATTGGGAGAAGAGGCGGTCCCTACATAAAAAGGGGTATCGGGGCCCAACGATAACTTCATGTGCACTAGGGTTACCCGAAGGGAACCCACCGTCGTCGTCGATAGGACGAACAATTGCGTGGGGGAGTCTCGCGTGTGGAGGGAGGTGGAGTCAGGGAAATCGAGGCTCATCTTGGGATTCGTGGTGTGCAAATGAGATTGTTGAGGGATGGGATTCTAGAATGGTGCCTTCTTCAAGCTTCGGGACAAGGGTTCTAAAATGGTGCCTTCTTCGAGCTTCTTTGTCTTGCTTCTTTGGATTTTGGAACCCATTACCGATGCATCCATCATTGTTGTTGTTGCTTTTTGCACCACCGCCTTGTTGAACGGTGATCATGCATGCGCAAGGAAGAAGAAAGTTATAGTGTTGATGGTGGAAAACCTGCGCGATGGGTGGAGGGGGGAGGGTGTTGGAGCGAGCCCTGGTGCAGGACCAATTGGAGTTGATTAGGGAGCTGCCAACGCCCCCTGAAGGTGGCTCGGAGATGCCAACATGTTCATGCACACATATCTCTCCCAGAACATTCATTACCTTTCTGTTCTATCGTCGTCGAAACATCTCAACGATGTCATTAGGGAACAATCTGTGCGAGGCCCTCAACGAGTAGGTGGCTTCACTTGGATCATGCAAGATATGCAGAGAGGGTAACGACGACAACTCTGTAGGCATTTCCCAAGATTGTGATGGCTGACAATGGCTATTGGAGACCTTTGAATCTTATGTTCTCACTGTAGCCATTAGGTGTTGTGGAAATTGGCTCTCGACGGTGTTGGCTAGCAAATTTAGGGTCCCATCAAGAATCCTAAAACAAAATATACAGAACAACTCCTTTCTTCTCGAACTTAAACATATCTTGAAGATCACGAACATGAAATTAACAAAACAGAACTTCAAGAACAAATTCAGAATCGAACCCTCTCTGATACCATGTAGAAAATGATAATGTGGAAGCACAATCAGAGATAGAGATATGAAGAACATATAAGATACTGATATTTATGTGGAATTTTACTCCTTAAGGAGCAAGATGAAATCACAGGAGAATCACCTTAAATGCTTGATTTCTATATTGAATTCTCTCTCAGAGTACATGGATTGTGGGGCTTCGTACATAGCATCACTAATATAATCAAGTCTCACTAATACACGATGTAGGACTAAACATGAGTGCATAGAGATCTAATTGCCCATCTAGAAGCAAACTTTAACACAAATATGTATAAGGGAAACTTCAAATGAGACAGCTTCAAATGAGACAGTGTCTTTCCTAAGTTAAGGAAAGCCAGCCTCATTTTGGACATTTTCTAATATACATTTCATGGTGGTTAACATTGGATTTAATAAGTGAATGCTAATAATACTACACAAGGATTAAATTAAAATATCTTATTATATTGGATGAAAAAATAGATAGATATATCTATATTTTTTACAATGTGCATATCTGTAATTTACAATGTGTAGTTTATAGATTACAAATGTTAGAAAATATTTACTTATGTAATTAAATAGCTGGTGATTTTTACAAAAAATGAGATTGATCTTCCTTAACTCAAGAAAGATTATGTCACATTTGAAGGGTCCTTTATATATATATAGGGAAAAGGGAAGCTACATCGAGGGGTGCAACCAACTAGCTACACCCGGCTATTTTTCTCATTGATTTTTGATTTTTTTGAAGGAAACTTATGGGGGATTTACTTAGTTTATTGTGTGGAATATGTGTTTCAAATTTCATGCAAAACAAACACTCCTAACATGCCCATCTAGATATGGTCAATTTCAATAATTCTAAGACCTTTAAAATGTGATAGCCTTGGTGGAGATGATAGAAATGTCGAATTTAGTTGAAATTGGTATGATATCATGGTGATATATAGTGATTTGAATCCCGCTAGGTTTCATTTCAAAAACACAAAAGATCAATGAAAAAAATGACCGGGTGCAGCTTCCCCAGCCCCATATATATATATATATATATATAGGAAATTTATCCAATGCGCACAGGGCCCATTTGAGTTTCGGTGCGCACCATTTCTTGGCCACACACGTGTATTACCAATTTAGTGGTTACCTATTTCGAAGGATGTTGTTTTTGGAAGGAGATTAATATGCAAAGCGATTTAACAATAAGTAGTATTCTAATTATATCGCGTCCTAAAAAATAGGAAGATCGTTTTAGAAAGAAAACATTCGAAGCGATTATTTCTTGCTGAAAATCGAGATATAAATGCTCATGTCAGTAATATATATATAATAGTCAAGTAAATAGTTGTTGCGAGATCAGTAATATCCAAAACAACGGTCAGTAATTTACATTCATTGTATTACATGGTGCAGAATTCAGTAATATATACACAATGGACAAGTAAGTGCTTGTTGTGATGTCAGTATTATCCAAACAACGGTCAGTAATACATTCATTTTATTACATGGTGCAGATTTCAGTAATATATACAATGGACAAGTAAGTGCTTGTTGTGATGTCAGTAAAACCATAACAAAAGGTCAGTAATTTTCATACGTTTTGTTACTTTGAACAAAATTCAGTAATTTAGAGATGATACTCAAGTAATATATATACAGTTATCAAGTAAATTATTGTTTGTGTTCAGTAATGTATATATCCATGTCTTATATCACATGTTCAGTAATGTGTACGATTCTCAAGTAATAGCTACTATGATATCAATAATAACAAAGTAATGGTCAGTAAGTCATGGGCATTGCTCAAGTAAGAAAGTAACTATTTGTTAATGCAATGCACATTACATCGACAATGGTATTACTAACCATTTGTTATGTTATTACTGATCTCACAACACACATTTACTTGACCATTTTATACATATTACTAAATTCTGTACAATGTAACTATTTGGATGTAAATTACTGATCATTGTCTTGATATTACTGATCTCACAATAAGCATTTACTTGACCGAATAATATTTATTACTATCATAGCGTTTGGATCCGCGTGGAATCATTTATTTGAATTGCTTCTTTCCAAAACCGTCTTCCAATTTTTAAGGACGTTGTATAATAGGAAATATAGGATTTTTTTAAATATATCGTAGCCTATAATTAGAAATATAGTTATTGTTAATACACGTGTGTGGCCAACAAATGGTGCGCACCGAAACTCAAATGAGCCCTGTGCGCATTGGATAAGCCCTATGTATATATATATATATGGATTAATGGGACTACCCTCAGGGGGAGCCAACTTGGCTACCCCAACTCTTATTTTTCTTATTTCTTAAGGTGTTTTCTGAAAATACCAGGGAGGATTTAGATCACTATATGACATCATGTTCTCTTTCAAATTTCGACTCAATTCGAGACTCATATCTCATCCATCAAGCTTGTCAAATTCAATGATCTCAAGACTGCTGAAATGGACTCCTTATAGATGGATAGGTTAGGAACGTCTGTTTTATCTGAAATTTAAATGGCAACATGTTGTCATCTAATGAACTAAACCCCCATGGGCGTTTTCAGAAAACACCTTACGAGATACGAAAAATAAGAGTGGGGTTACGCAAGTTGGCTCCCCCTGGTGGTAGCCCCATTAAACCCATATATATATATATATATGTATGTATATCGGTTTAATAGCGCTACCCCCATGGGGGAGCTAACTTGACTACTCCCACCATTATTTTTTTATTTCTTAAGATATTTTTTGAAAACCTATGGGGGTATTTAGATCACTATATGACATAATATTCTCATTTAAATTTCGACTCAATTCGAGACTCCTATCTCATCCATCAAAATTGTCAAATTTTAATGATCTCAGAATTGTTAAAATCGTCACATTCTACAAGGATGAGTTAGGAATGTTTGTTTTACACGAAATTTGAATTACAATATGTTGTCATCTAGTGAATTAAATCCCCCAGGTGTTTTCAGAAAATACCTTAAGAAATAAAAAACAATGGTGAGGGTAGCCAAATTGGATCCCTCCTAGGGTTAGCCCCATTAAACCCTAGTATATAAAGAGAGAGAGAGAGAGATTACATGTCCATCACCTCCCAACCACTTATTTGTCTCGAAAATTGAAGATGCACATGTTCCAATGGAAGAGTTACTTGCGCTCACTCGTCCTGAGACAGATTAATGGTTGGGGAGGAATGAAAATATAAATTGCATGCAGCTTAATAGCATAATCCCTTTTTCCACACACACACACATATATGGTTAAATGAGGGTGCTCCCTAAGAGCATATAAGAGCATGTTCCCACCTTTTTTCCACATTTTTTTATTTTTTAAAATGAAACTCTACGGGGATTTACTTAGAATAATAAGTAGAGTATGTGTTTCAAACTTTGTTTAAAACATACATTCCTAACATGTTCATCTAGAGGAGATCAATTTCAACAATTCTGAGACCAATAAAATTTGGTAGTCTTAAAGAGGAGATAGAAGTCTCGAATTAAATTGAATTTTGAATGACACTATGGTAATATATGGTGATCTAAATCCCCTCGTGTTTCATTTAAAAAAATAAAAAATACAAGGAAAAAGGGTGGAAACATGTAAGTTACATGCTATCATAGAGAATACTCCTTTTTCTCATATATATGTGTGTGTATGTGTGTAAGAGAGAGAGAGAAAGGAAATGTGCCTATGGGCACACAAAAGTGTGTGTTCCCACGGCTATAAATTGGATATTTTAACATTAAAATATAAATAAAAGTTGTTGATCTTGGTTCACATAAAATATAGATTCCATTAAAATTTAAAATCATTTGGAGTTTGGTATCCCATACATCAAGTGATGTTGGATTCATTTAATTAGAGTCATTGATTGGTTATTAGTGTCGGGTTGTGTTCACACTAGGATTTGGGTACTTAAAATTTAGTTGGCATATAATGTTATGTGTGCTCATGGGCACATACTCATTGCTCTCTCTCTCTCTACACACACTACAGGTCAATAAATATATGCTTGGAATGTAAAGCTAAAAGCACTAGCTTCAAATAAGAAACCTTGGAAAGCTGACATGCAAATAAAATTCACTGAGCAACACCATTAGAGCTCACAGAAATATTACCTGATGCAAGCAAGGCAAGCTGCGAATTACTTCTCCAATATTTACTTGTTCCAAACAAACACTGCATGTCAACCCGTCTTCAGGGTTTCGCTCAATTACTTCAGGTGTTAAATCTACCTTTTTCTGCAATTAAAGCAACAGCATCACTAACCCAAATAAGAAGTATGTGCTTCAGAAGAAACAACCAAACTGTCAGGTTTAAAATTAAGAAAACATACACCCAAGTTTTATAGCAGCTTTTTTTAATGTAACCAAGATTTATAGTATAACTTCTATATGAACGTGGTTGTAACAAATAAAATAGAGAAAGACTGCATCATCCGACCCTGTTTTTACCAAGAACATTTGTTTGGTGCAGCCAGCTATGCCCTCAAACAACAAGACATAGATAGGCTCAGAAGAAAAAAGTTGGCTACATCAGGATGTAGTTACTTAGAAAGGTTCATAAGAAAGAAGTCAGCTACTACGGTATATAAACTCAGGTGGACTCCATGCTTGATGTGCAGGGATATGGAGAAAGATTGAGGACATTTATTTTGCAGTTAGCTTGCAAAAGAGGTGAATGTCTCCTTATTCTATGACTATTAGAGGATTAGCATAACTAATAGTTGTCTTTAGGCCCAGGCCAGTCTCGGTTCATCTCGTGGCTCTCCATGGGCCTTAAAATCGGAAGAAGGATGATTATGTAATTGGAGTTCAGGGTGTATATCCAAAATATATTAAGAACTGGTTTTTTATATGTTTATATGCCTCCGATAATGGGGGTGAAAGATATTATCGGTGTTATGTATTTGGATAGGCAATTGGATCTCTCCTAAAACCAATTACACTACTCTCTATTTTATTTAGTCTACATTACCTAGAGCTCGTTTGACTGCCAGATTAACCTGGCATACCACTTGTTCGATCCCCGCATTCCTGTGTTGGAATTAGTTGTATGGACCACACAATTTCTTTGTTATAATATTTTGTAATCACGTTCAAATAAAAAATTAACATAAAAAACATATTATAATCATTAAAAAAGTTAATATAACACATAATCAATGTCATGTCACATTTATCATTCCAACCCTCCTAACCATCCCAATAGCTACTATTCACAAGAGGTTACCGCAACCCATCCATGTGAAAATATAGGATGTCCCATTGTTTGTAATCCTTAAATAATTTGACCCCATCAAATCTCTTATCCCACAGTGTAGGATTTTGTCTCAATTGTCTCGAACCACTTAAATTATGATCTTCTTGTTCGTGTTGACGTGCTTTAAAAGGTATCTCCACATGGTATAAGAACAGTTGGTCTTGGAGGTTAAAGGTTCTTGATCCCATCATCTCAAGGTTCATTATTTATATTTTCTTGAAGTTTCTCAAAGTTCGTGAATCTTTCTTGAAAAATTTACCGTGATTGTGCACGGCTAAATCAAAGCATCTATATGTGAGGTGTATGCTAGGAATCTTCAAGAGCAAGAAGGCACAAGGAATCCCATGCTGGCAATATAATCTACAACCAACAAGTCCATCAATGACACCAACCTGTCGCAAGTAGCGACATAAGTAGAGACAATGACCACACTGAGAAAAAAGGAAGGCACCATTCAAGGAACTAATCGTCAATATATCGACGATATCCATACTGCAAGAACAAGGTTATGATATCACCCTATATGCTGATTTCTAGGATATCAACAGATATCTCGTGACATATCAATGATATATCGGCATGCCATCTTGTATCGATCAAAATTAGTAGATTCCAGTGTAATTTTTATCTATATCGATTGACATTGTTGATATCGTATCCATGATGTTGTATCATCGATATCACCCATGCTATGTGATTTTGCGGCTTTTTTTGTAAGAGAAGAAACTTTTTTTTGATGTAGAAGAGGGAGAGCTCACAATGTGGGATTCACCTCGTGACCGTTTCCATTAATAGTAAGTTAGATTACATTATCGTCAGAGCCAAAGACGGTACAAAGAGTTAAGATGACAAACAACATTTTCGTAATGAAACATCTGATTGCTGAAGATGACGTCATTCCTTGCTCTCCAAATGCACCACAGAGCCGCAAGCGGTCTGGCACAATCGTCTGCAGAGCTACTCCCCACCCGCCTAATGGACCGCCAAAAAGTCGTCGCCCCGCTCGAGTCAACCCAGTCGCAACCGACCTCCCCCCACACCCGTGCCGATGATGGGCACCTGAAGAATAGATGGTCAGAGTCCTCCACACTGCCATCACATCTGTCACATAAAACATCCACGGTATGAAATAGTCTGCCCCTCCTTGCCTTATCGAGCAGCCGACCCCTAATGAGACACCACAGGAAGACCTTTACTCTGCACGGTATGTTGGCCGTCATACAGGAAGACCTCTCTTGTAAGAGAAGAAACTTATAAAGTTTTTTTTAACTTTTAAAGGTTAATTTGTATAAAGAGATTTTCATTGGGAAAACTTATAAAGTTTTTTTCTTAAATTTTTAAAGGTTGATTTGTAAGAGAAGAAGCTTATAAAGTTTTTTAAAAACTTTTTGTTAAACTTTTATAGAGACTAGATGGAAGCAGTATTTCCATAAGGTTTTCATTGGGAAAGGAAATAAAGAGATCACTTTGGAAGATTTTGCTAGTAGTGAATGTTACCTGAATCGTGCAAGCTATAGACGGCTACGATGGAAGAAAGTAGAGGAAACTTTAAAGGTTATGAAACCTGAGAAAAGGTAGGACCTGATGACAATCTTAAAGAAGTTTGGAGAGTTCTAGGCGAACAGAGTTTGACTTGGCTCACAAATTTATTCAATGTCATTTGGCGAAGCAAGAAAATGCCTGAGGACTGGAGAAGAAGCATGGTGGTGCCTCTTTATAAGAATAAAGGAAGATTATAAAATTATTTAAATTATATAGGTATCAAACTAATGAGTCATACTATGAAAATTTAGGAACGTGTGATCGAAATACGATTGAGGCAAGTTGCCAAAGTAACTGAAAATCAATTCGAATTCAAGTCAGGTTGCACAACTATTGAAGCTATCCACTTGTTGAGGAAAACAATGGACATTTATAGAGCTAAAAAGAACCTCCATATGATTTTTATTGAATTAGAGAAGACTTATGATCTGGTGGCAGTGCAATGTGCCTACCACCCAAATGGTCTGGTGGAAATGCAGTGTACCTACCACCTAAATGACCAGGGTTCAAATCCCACCATTGTGTGGGTTGCGTTAGGTAGTCGACAGTCAACGTAAAAAAAATAGAATCTTTCAACATGGATTTGAGCAAGAATCCACGTAGCCGACCCTACTTATAGTAGGAGAATTCTTCGCCATTTTAGAGAAGGCTTATGATTCAGTATTAAAAAGATTTTGTGGAGAGTTTTGGGGAAGAAACAAGTACATGTCCTATACATGAACCTTTTAAAGGATATGTATGATGAGGCTTCATCTTGTTTAAGGATCCAGTTTGGGAAGACTGACTATTTTAACGTCGACATCGGCTTGCATCAAGGTTTAACTTTGAGTCTATTCCCTTTTACTTTGATTATGAACGAGTGGACTAATCACATTCAAGATGAGATACATTGGTGTATGTTGTTCGTCGATGATATTTTGTTGATTGATGAGATAAGAAATGGAGTAAATGAGAAGATGGCAGTGTTGCAATAGTCAGCCAGCTATTCGGTCCGACTATGAGGAGTAAGGGGTTCCCTTACTGAATAACCTCTAGTCGGCCAATAGTCATCCTAACCGAATAGTCAGTCTGATTATTCGACTATTCTGCCGACTGGTAGTTAAATGTTGGAATTTTTTTATTTTTTATTTTTTAAATTCTCAAGAGTTACATTTGTCATGATATTACTAAAAATGTCAAAACTTTGTATATGTATGTTATTAATGGATACTTTTTTGTTGGTTCTTGTTGATTGATGATAATATATGTATAAATATATAATAAGATATGTATTAAGAATCATTTATATTATAAATAATTTTAAAAAATACAAAATCGAATAATTCCGAATAGTCATCCAAATACTGATTATTCTCTATTCAGTAACCCCTCCGACTGAATACTGAATACCGACTTCTGCAATACTGGAAGCCAGAAGTTTGGAGACATGCCTTAGAGACTAAAGAATCTCATATAAGTAGGGCTAAGAGTGAATATAAGGAGTGCACATTTGATGAGAACAATGGTGAAGGACTCGAGGTGAAGATTGGAGATGATAACATCAGAGGGACTCTTTTAGATACTTGGGATCTATTCTGCAATAGGATAGAGAAATTGACGGAGATGTTACTCATAGAATAAATGCGCGTTGGCTAAAGTGGAGAGGGGCCTCTATTATTCTTTATGATAAGAAAATCCCTTTGAAAGTCAAAGGAAAGCATTACTAAGCAGTTGTTAGACCCGCTATGCTCTATGGATCAGAATGTGTCCTGTGAAACACAAACATGTGCAGAGAATGAAAATATCAAAAATAAAAATGCTAAGGTGGAAGTGTGGTCATATACGAAAAGATCGGATTCGGAATGATGAGATCGGAAGGAAAGTTGGTGTAGCTCCAATAGAGGATGAGATCAGAGAAAACCACTTAAGATGGTTTGATCATTTGCAAAGGAGGTTGGTTGATGCGCCAATTAGAAGATGTGAGATTTCGGATGTTGAGCCAGTTAAGAGAGGCGAAGAAAGCCTAAGAAATGTTGGAATGAGACTATCTGAAGGGATCTTAGTTATTTGAATTTAAGCATGAGAATGGCCCAAAATAGATCTGAATGGAAGCAAAAAATCCAGTCACCGACGCTACTTAATTGTGGGAAAAGATTTTGTCGTTGTTAAAGATTAATTTGGTCAGGATTTTGTAAGTATAGCTAATCCTAGTACTAACAAAACATTAAGATCTTTTTTTTGTTAGAAATTTTAGTTTCTAATATATTTAATATATCTTCTTCCTTTCAAATTTATGATTACTGATAATGATGTTTCTCTATAATCTATATGATATAAGGTTCATTTGCTTACTTTTTTATTTTTGATATAGCTAAGCCTTTTGTTTATACATAGTATTCAATGTAATATTACACTAATGTGCTAAACACAACTCTGTTATATCTATAAGTTGTTATTGTTCGACTTTTCATTATTTCCTGTCCAATCTCAACATTCAGCATTCAGTACGATATTATGTATATTGTTAATAGAAACTATTATTATGTTATTTCTTTCATATGTATTTCCGTTTTTATATTTCCCTTTCTTATACTTTGCTCTCGGGTTTCTCCTTTATATATTGAGCAAATACTTCGTTGTTTATTCGTAGAGTCCATGGGTTCTCTGATATAGAAGAGAGAAACTCTAATGGGTAAATTGCATAATAGGGGCTAAGAAATAAATAAATTGTAAAAGATTAGCATAACATAAAAACTCTCAACATCACCCTCAAGCTAGAGCATAGATGTCTATCAGGCTCACAGCTTAGAACAACATCTTTGAAAGGATCCTCGGGCAACAGCCTTGGTGAGTATGTCCACTATATGTTCCCTTGAGCTAACATGAGAGGTAGAAATGAGACCCTTCTAGATCATGTCTCGAGTGTAGTGATAGTCTACCTCAATATGCTCGCTCCTCTCATGGAAGGTTGGGTTGTTGGCAATAAAAAGTGCAGCAAGATTGTCGCGTTGGAGGTGCATGGGAAGAGGCACCTCAATAGCTAGGTCGATCAAAACGGATATGACCCACGTCTCTGTATTCCATCGTACAATTGCTCTGTATTCTGATTCTGCATTAGATCTGGCGACAATTACATGCATCTTGCTCTTCCAAGACACCAGGGAGCTCCCTATGAACACGACGAAGTCAAAGGTAGACTTCATGTCCTTAGGGCATCCAACATAATCTACATATGCGCAAGTTATAAAAGCAAGAGATGTGCCTCTGCTGAATAAGAGACCGGTACCAGGTGAGGTCCTCAGATACCTCAGAATCATACGAAACGTACCCATGTGTGCATGTTTAGGTTGCTCCATGAACTGACTCACTTTGCTCACTACAAAGGACATATCTGATCTAGTGATGGTCACATATAGGAACTTCCCAATGAGCTCCATGTACCTCATCTTGTCTACCTCCTCAGTGTCATAATTCATCATATTGTTTCATGCTCGGGTCCATAGGAGTAGTGGTTGACATGCAATCTGCCATACCTGTCTCAGAGAGAAGATATGTAGCATACTACCTCTGGGTCATCACAAGACCTCGTTGGTTACTGGCAAACTCCGGTCCAAGTAAGCAACATAGATTGCCAAGGTCCTTGGTTACAAAATACTGACCAAGGAAAGCCTTAGCTACTTGAATATCTTGCACATTATCCTCTATAATGATGATATCGCCTGCATAAACAAGTATGGAAACTGTACCTTTCTGAGACCTCTGAACAAATTGGGAATGATCTACAGTTGATCTCACAAACCCCTTCTGCTCTACCACGTCCGAGAGCTTCTAAAACCATGCTCTTGGACTCTGCTTAAGGCCATAGATTGCATTATAAAGTATGCACACCTTTTGATACTGTCCCTCAGCAGCAAACCCAAGTTTGTTGCATATAGATTTCCTCCTGTAGGTCACCATATATGAGTGCATTCGTCACATCAAGCTGATATAGAAGCTGGTCTCGTGTGACTGCAACAAAGAGAAGGATCTGGAGTGTATAATACCGAGCTATTAGAGAGAAGTTGTCTTGATAGTCGACCCCATAGGTCTAGGTGAACCCAAGAGCCATAAGCCTTGCCTTGTAGCGATCAATGTTGTCATATGCTCGGTGCTTCACAGTGAACACTTACTTACATACCACAACGGACACATCTGCAGGAACTATAACAATGCTCCACGTGCCACATGACTGTAAAGCGGTCATCTCATCCTCTATGGCTAGGCGTCATTGGCTCACCTTAAGAGCCTCTTGATATGTACGTAGGATTTCAATGGCAGATAATCTCATGACAAATTGCATGAAATCTGATGAAAGACGCGTCAAAGACACATGACCAGTGAGGGGGTATTGCGCACAAGAATCTTTGTCTTTCCGCATGGCAATAGACCACCCCAGAGCATTCTCTTGTGGTGGTTCTGGCTCATCCTATATATTTGCATGCTCATCCTGTGAATGTTTATGTTCATCATGCACAACATTATTACTATCAATTGAAACCAATTTTTCAGAATTTACCTGAGGCATGCTAGATGTTGGGGAAGGTATTGAAGCATGGAGGATAGGTTGAGGTACATGTGTAGGAGGAGGTGGAAGAACAACCGCATCCTCAGACTCACAGGGACTCAATATGTCATCTGTATGAGAATAGTGCATGATGGACTCAAAGAAAGTAACATCAACACTGATATGGTATTTTCCTTTTATAGGATCAAAACACCGGTAACCCTTTTGGGTACGAGAGTACCCAAGAAACATACATTTGACAGCTCAATCGACGAGCTTGTCACAGCCATGACGCAGGAGGTGGATAAATGCCATACGACCAAAAACTCATAATGTAAGAGAGAAAAGGTCCTTCTCTATAAAAGCAAGGGAGAAGGTTGCCTTTTCACCCAAAATGGTAGAGGGCGTCTGATTGATAAGATAGCATGTTTTCATCATAGCATCACCTTAGAAGGGATGAGGAGCCGGACTCTGTATGAGGAGAATCCTGGAGATATCCAGAAAGTGATGGTGTTTGCGTTCAACAACACCATTCGCTGAGAAGTGAGAAGTATAGGAACATGAAGTCTGATGAATAATGCCACATAAGCAAAAAAATGAGACAGTTGTGTAGTACAGAACTCAAGAGCATTATCAGAACGAATATGTTTAATACATGTAGAGAAAATACTCTTAATTTCAAGCACCAAGTTCTGAATCAACATATTAGCATCCGACTTATTCTTTAACAAAAATATGCATGACAGTCTGGAAAAAATCATCCACACAAACTAAATAATATGGGGGATCAGGGACACGACTCGGATCCCACTTATCAAGATGAAAGAACTCAAAAAGACTCTGATTATTACAGCCTTGACGATTTCGAAAGTTAGACCAATGATGCTTTGACATGGTTCACATTGAAAATTGAACTTGGTAGAGATGCCAGGGATGCAGATCTTTTGCAACGAAAGATGACCAAATTTGAAATGAACAAAAATAGAGGTAGCACCATCATAAGGAGATTGGGTCAACATGTATAACCCCCCATGCTCAGGGCCACATCCAATCACCCTGTTGTAAATATATCCTGAAAAATAAGGAAATTATGTTCAAATATAGCACGACAATTTAAATCTATTGTAATATGAATGATAGACAGTAAATTCATTGAGAAGGTAGGTGCATGAAGAACATTACGTAGACGCATGGAGGGAGTCAAATGAACCTCTTGATGTATGATCTACCTAGTTGTGCAGGACTATAGAAACCAAACTGTAAGTGACCAGTAAATGCATTACCCATTCTGAAGGATATGGTCTAAAGCGACCAGTAAATGCGTGAATAGTACGTGAAGTACTAGTAGAGGCAGAAGCAGCAATATATGATGGACAGTACCAGAAGATTCAGCAGCTGGTGGCATGATCTCTCTTAAACGGGTAATAAAGTCATCATGATGACGATCGGTGAAAGCAGAAGCAATCTGAACATGCTCAGCAGCACGAGCCGATGATGGGAAGTTGTGCTTGGAGTAGCATGTGTCCTCTAACTGACCTGATCATGGAAGGCCGTATCGATATCGATATCGTTTCGATATCATATCGATACGATATTTCAACGATATATCATGGAAATATCGCCCATATCGACGAACTTTTGTGAAGAAAATGCCTGGAAATTGGGATATATCGCCATATCGGTACCCATATCGGTCCCATGTCGATATCGATATATCGGCGATATATCGTTCATATATCCCGATATTTCCTTCCATGGACCTGATCGGTGACAATATGAATAAGGCTGATGTGGGTGTGGACCTCCTCTGCCTCGTGTGCCACGTTCTCAGATGAAGACGAACCACATCTACTACGGGAAGCTGCCATCGCCGATGATGTCTGAGAAGATGTAGCAGAGGGGATACTTAGACATCTCAACCTGTGGTATGCTTCCTCCATAAGCGGTATGGTAACATATATGAGAAGCTGAGAGCGAGCTAAGTCATATTCCGCGTTAAGTGCAGCTAGAAACACACCGATCATAACAAAATGTATATAGGCCTTATGTTGCTTTAGTGAGGCGGTTGTCAGGGGTAGGTAGATATGGAGTTGCTCAGACATACCCCTCACAGATATGTACAGGGCATGATGAGGACGATCACCATGTTTGGTTGTGAAGATATCATGCTGGACAACTGGAGTTGCAATATCTTTGACACATACAGCGCTTGAGAGTACGTATCTGTGAGGATGTCACACATCACCTTTGTTGTAGGTTGACTTAGAATATCATTGGTTTTCTCAACAGAGTTGGTACAAGATAGACATACCGTAGCATGTGCATCATTTTTCTCTCATGAGGCATTGATCCCAGTCTTGTCCACCGGCTCATCCTGCGTCAGAATATTCTTCTTACCATAGCTTTGCAGCAAAATCCTGAACTGTGTCACCCACAACTCACAGTTTGTGACATCCATCTTAACAATAGGTGTTGGACTCTTGAAGGCAACCGTAGATAGTGTATCAATTCTGATTTCTGTCATTGTGGGAAAATAACTGGGACCTTAGATAGATTATGAAGCGTCCACATGGACATATAAAGGGGTGGTTGTGGGCATGGACTCATACCACAATCACTCCTAGACAAGATGACGTGGAACTTGGTCTGAAACATGGTAAAATCAGGCCCAAAAACTTTGAAATCAGACTCGAAACTACGAACTTAGGGTCGCAAGAAGGCCACCGAGCATCGTCGGATGACGCTCGACCGCTATTGGCCTTTTAGGCGGCACTTATAAGGCCGTCGAAGCTACTCAAACATCAGCAACAACGGTGGAGGCATTGTTGCTATACAACCAAGGTATGGGTTGTGTTGCCGCTAGGGTTGCGCCGGGTAGCTATGGGCAGCGCTGTCGCTAGGGCAGTGAGGCCTTCTGGGCAACGTTGTCACTAGGGGAGCATATAGATTGAATAAAATCCATAATCTTATGTTATTGGATTGGCTTGGTTTTTATCATTTTAATGAATCAGATCTGATTGGAATTTTTAGAATTCATTTTAGTATGGTTTGGATCAAATCTTTACTGAAATCCGATCTGATACAATCTGACAATTTGTTAATACACATATATACATATATATACACATATACATACGTACATACATACAAACAAACAAACTTACATACATACATATAATATCTATGTGCACCCATTTTGAATTCCTCTATGAACATAATCAATGTCATTCATCTCATTTTTTCTCATATTAATCTTAGATACAAGTCATCATGCTATCACCCTTTCTTCTCTCTTGAAAGCCAAATGTTAAGTCTTCATAATAAAGTATGACTATAACTTGTAAAATTATAAACCATGTTTGGTTATTCTCCTCCTAGTTCCCATTATCTCTCTTTCATTTTGCTCTTGACTACCAATATTCTTTTTAGTTCTTTCTCAGTACATTTTGATGATGCCCCCTGCACAATGTTATTCCCCTTACTACAACCCATCACCCCCTTCCTTGCAATGTCGTCACCCGTCTCATACAACGTCATCCCCTACCCATGAAACACCATTTGTCCTCAATATGCTGCTACTCTTCTAATCTTCATTAAAGGAAATATAGTTTTAGGATAGTTGCATAGTACGTTTGTTAGTTTTCTTGACTCCTTTGTTTCTTATCTTTTACTTGCTCTAGCTTGAAACCTTATTATAGGGATGAAACTGGATCAGTTACATGATCAAATGTACCACACGCTTCTAAGCAAAAATAAGCATTACTTCACTTTCTTTCATTTTTAAATTGATATACGTTTGATTCATATTTTTCATAAAATATATATTTTTAGTATAGGTATAATCTTACAAATAAATTCTATTTTGTTGGAAAAAAGAACGAAATTGTTTATTCCTTGGAACCTTAGGCTCTCTTATATAGAGGAGGGTAAATTACAACTCGGATGAAACGATCTTGAGATTAAGGCATGACTCATTGCAGGAGGTTTTTCTCAAACTTACAAAGGTGGATTTCTTTGATAACTTCTCTTTCATGGCTCACCTTTCGACTCTTTGAGTGCTTTTCGTCATTATATACAGTTGGTGGTATTTACATCAGTTGGATGTAAAGAATGTGTTCATATACATCTTAAGCTTTATATGCAACAAGCACTCGAGTGTAAGCTTTAGGGGGGATGTTGAAAGGCTTGTTTACTAACAAAAATTATTTACGGCCTCAAACGAATTCCTAGAGCATGCTTCCAAGATCTCGCAAAGGTGTTAAAAATACTTTGCCACATCATTTGTTGTTCACTAAGGCGGACAAAATCACCATAGTCATGTTGGTATATGTTAATGACATAGTTATAACTAGTATTGGTGAGCAAAGAACTAAAGAGGTGAAGTGGATGCTTGCAGTGAATTTTGTGATATCATATAGACCATTTGAGATACTTACATGGGATAAAGGTATCATGTAGCCTTAGAGGGTCGATCGTCTAGTCATTGATGTAAACTTGTTACAGGAAATATGCATATAGGTGCAAAACTAGCCCAGATTCCTATGAATCCTAAAGCCGGTTTACATGAGGACAACTTAATAAATAAAAGGCATTATCGCCAATGAGTGGGAAATCTTCTCTATGACATTATTATTGGACTTGTAAGCTATTTGTGACCCGTTAATGCAATAAAACTTATTGTACTTTCAAGTCCATCTGAAATGAATGTCAATAAATGCACTTAATTATAGGCCCCTTTTTACAAAATGGGGTTATGTATCATGGCCATATTGAATACCATGCTATTGGGAGGACACAACTGGCATTAACATGTGATATTCAACAATGATCCCCAATCTAAGAAAGAAATGACAATCTTTCTTTAAAGACAGATTTCCGGCCAACCTCTTGATGCAGATCATCTGCATAGGAATAGATATTCAGAGATGTCATAATAGTCAAGTCAAAGAGTTGACTTGATGAGGTTGAAATAAACTAAGACCTGAATTGTAGCTGTCACAATCAAGCATACATCCTTTGACATAGACAAATATACATTTATATGTCTAAATATGCACATTAGACAGACCATTAGGTTGAAGACCTAATCAAGGTCTATACACCAGCACGTTAGTGTGCATACAAGAACATGTGAGGTGTATAATCTCTCAAATGGATCATACAATTTCATGCTTGATGAACCGGGAGATAGAGCTCACTCCTGAGATAGTTGAGGCCAAATAAAATTCCATACATAGTCATCTTGTTAATAAAATAAGACATGAATTCGAGATATTGATATATGATTTTGTAAAGTATATGATTAATATTATCATCCTATTGTCGATTAAGAAATCTTATGATATGTCCCGAAAGGAGATAGTCGAACAAGAGTTTGAACTTCGACTATATCGAGGTCCAGTATGAAGGATGATGGAGTAATGAGGATACCATGGGTTGTAGTTATCTTAATAGATCATCTACCTTGACACTTCAACTCCGATAATGTGATGAAATTGGGTGGATTTTAGTGACTCCACTTCATGGCTTAATGATATGAGAAATAATTGGATTAATCATGCTTTTGGGAAGTATATGATTAATATTGTCGCCCAATTATCCATTGAAAAATCTTATGATATGCCATGAAGGGAGACAGTCAAACAAGGGTTTGAACTTCGGCTATATCAAGGTCTTAAGATATGAAGGATGATGAAATATTGGGAATACTCTGAGTTGAAGCTATCTCAATAGATCATCTACCATGGCACTTCCATTCCGACGGAGTGATGAAATCAGATGGATTTTAGCGACTCCACTTCATATCTTAATGATATGAGGAGTAATTGGATAAAGTATCATTTCATTAGATTCAATTTCCAATTTCAATGTTTAAATGTTGGAAATAGAAATGGAGGTGAACCCATTTCTAAAGCTCATTTCTAAGTTTCAAAAGGCTCGGGCAATGATTAGAAATGGAGTTGGAAGTGGAGTTCATCACTCTGATCATTTTTTGAGCTCATGGAGAGTGTAATGCGTTTCGTTGAGCTCGAGTTAATCGTTTCAGCTTATGCTCAAAGACAGAGTATATTGTGTTTCGCAAAAAGTGGTTTAAACCCTAAAGTTGGATAGTTATCCAAGTTTCAAGTCACTCTACGTGGACAGTATGATCTCCCTGACATCATCTCCAAGTATCCGCAACAACTACTCACAAGTCCTAATTGGATAAGGACTTATACTTAATGATATCAACATTATGATTAATAATTATTATAATTATCATATATATGTGTATCTGGGGTTTATGAATATGATTCACATTATTTACTTAATATGAAAGCTGATTCTAATAATATATATATGATTTATATATTATTTTAAGGTACATATGAGAATATGATTTACATTGGAAATTAAATGTAAATTGGATTTACATTTTATTTTTTGATTTGTGAATAGTATTCATAAGTTATGAGGTAGCTCTCATAAACCACTCAATTATGATTTTCATAACTAAATCATGAGAATGGATGAGTGTTGAAACCAAAATTAGGACAACGGGGGCATCCCATCTTGCTCTACATGGATGTCCACCTTGGACTCCTAATATGATTAGGAGCCTCATTTTTTTTGTTTATTTCTTGGTTTATTTTGGATGATAATTAAAAGGACAATTAGGACTCCTATTTCTTGAAGGCAAAGGATTTATTCCTAACCTTTAGATCATCATCCGAATGCACACAAGGGTGGACGTCCCCTTTAAAGTAGGACTCCTAGGGACGTCTCCTCCTGTATTTAAGAGAGGGTTGGGTCCCCCTCTTGAGAACATAATTCATTCCATTAATTTCAAATTGCCTTGATAGCTTATAGAGAGAGAGTTGAGAGAACTCTCTTGGTCATCCTCTCACTACCATACATAGCCCTACATGTCCACTATATTCCCTCGCATTCTCTACATTGTTCATCCCTTCAAGCAAGAAGAAATCCTTCTTCTTCGTGCTTTAGTCTCTATGTATTGATCTTCATCTTACACCAATCAAAGCAATGGAGTTAAGATACGACAACAATGTTGCCATGCATATAGCAAACAATCCCATATTTCATGTTTTTAAGCAATGTTCTCACGAGTTGAGCATGTTAAATATGTGCTCCAACTTCAAGGGAAGTGTTCATATATATATATATATATATATATATATATATATATAATAGAGTTGTAACCATCATTGCTAGTTCTGTATTTTTTAAGTTTATGTACTCACCAAGACCCTAGTTTTCTCCTGTGTCACTGTGTGTTGTAAGTTGTAACCACCATTGATAGTTCTGTATTTTCTTAATGTATGTACTCCACCATGACCCTCTTCTCCTCCATGTGCGTGTGTGTGCGCGTAAGAGTGCATGTGTGTGTGCGCGTATGCGTGCATATGTGCGTGTGCTTTAAAGCATCATTACAAAGAGAAACCTCCCCTTACTAGCCATAAGTGTAGCTCAATCTTCATCAAGACATTGGTATATTGCAACCCCCGACAATCCCTCTCAAATCCACTCTCATGCATCCCACACTCTGACTTATGGTTTGACACCCTTCAGCAACTCCACCAGCAAGGCAAAGTCAAAAATCATGATCTTCAAGAGTGGAACGATGACTCCGGGCAACCACACCACCTCCCAACACCGATCTCCCACTACATACTTATCATTTACAAATGCACCCAGCATAAGAAATGCAAACACGATATCTAAAATGATGATACAAGCATTTTTGCAAAGGAAGCTAACTTGAGACAAATGTTTGGGAGGGTAAGTCAAAAACGATATCTAGATGGGTATTATGCATTGTGTGATCTAGGTGGAGAGGATGTAAAACTTATATTCTCTTTTTACCCTTTTGTGAAACAAGTTTAGATATTATTTCACGTCAAAACAATTCAGCCTTCAATGGTGTGTGGCATTGTTTCAAGTCTGGAGGAGTTTTGTCATTTAGATCAGAATGAAACGATTAGCAATTTTATGGGCACCTTAGCTACAGACATATGGCATGTGGTTTCGAAGGGAATAATTCTGTGCGGCTTTTTTCATAGTGTAGAGGGATCGTAATCCTCTTGGGTGTGTCTGAGCTTACATAAGATTTTATGTGGCCTATTGGCTTTTAACTTATATATTAAGGAAATTCGGATGACCGCTCTTCTCATGTAATCTTTCTTTAAGCATTATCTTCCTTAATCCGCCAATGTCTACTCTTGGATGCCTTTGGATGGAGGTACATAAGTCCATGCCTCATGGCATGGTCCTACGTGGTAAAGGCTTGCTTTTGGTTGATCGTACAACAAAACATAATCCATCCAAGTAAATGGGTCAGCAAGGTCGCAACCTTTTTATTATGCATAATGTTTACATTGTTTAGTGATATAATTTTCAACATAACGCCTTTAAATTTTGATTGCAACAAAAGATAGAGATGGCCTTAGAAGTACGAGAAAGAAATTATTCAAGATGATTTAGTATCTAAGACGGAATAAGCCAGAATAAGGTCCCATTATATTCATTTGGAGGCAGTCTATATAACTTAGTTAAAGATGGGTTTCTCACCCTTCAACTGACACATGGTTTGTTGTGGTTTTTTCATTACTAACCTTTCCATATACATGTTCTTCCCGAACCGAATCTTTCTCTCGTGGCTACGACGTGTTGGCTCTTTGGCTTTTTAAGCATTTTTCCCTTGACACCTTTTGTGCATCTGTAGGCCTATTAAGGATGTCGTAACTCGTAATCATGTGTTCAACATGCATCGGATTTACTGTTTTCTCTCTGAAACCCCCATTACCCAAATTCAAAGGCGTCTATTCGTCTTCCATCACAAATTCACAATGCTCGAACACCACTTCCTTCTTCTATCTCGGCTTTGGTTTGATTGTATGATCGCACCTCTCATAGGTATCTTTCTGTTCCTCCTCTCCCATCGTGTTTGTAAGCTTCCCCTCTCTATGTTGATCGTCTGTCTGTTCACGATGCTCAGAACAACTCTTCCTTCTTGGATCTCGGCTTTGCTTTGATTATGCGAGCACACCTCTCCCAGGTATCTTTCTATGCATCTGCCTCTCCCATCGTGTATGTGATCTCCAATCCGACATATTTCTCTTCTTTCCCTCTCTGTATCAACCATATGTTCATTCATAATGTTAGGAGCACATCTTCCTTCTCGGATATCACTTTTGGTTTGATTGTACGAACACTCCCTCCATAGGTATATTTATATTTCCCTAGGTTAAAATGATGGTTGCAAGTAGGAATAATGTGATTGCCTATATTTCAGGAATCAATTTTATAGTAGTGATTTTTGTTGTTTTTCCCTCATTTTCTCAATGCGATATTGCCTCTCGGATATCGATTTTGGTTTGGTTGTACAATTGGTCCTCCCCCAAGTATATTTCTACTTCCATAGATTAAGATGATGGTTGCATTTAGGAATAAAATTAATTTCTCATATTTTCCTAATCATTTAAGAATAAAATTATTTTCTCGTATTTTCATAATCATCTCTATTAACATTTTATTTGTTTATTTTTTTATTTTCTATTTTCTTTGTTGTTGTGGGTGTAAAGTTGATAATGCATTACATGGTGTGAATATATGTTTGGTATTTCTTTTGTATATGTTTTCATTTTTAATCTTTACGTCCTACCGCAAGTATATTTCCCCCAGGTATTTTTCTATTTTACCAGGTTAAAATGATGGTTGCATTTAATTATTTGTTTTCTTTGTGAATGTGTGTCTGATGTTGGTGGTACTATTAAAGGGTACTGAATATATGACTGGTTTGTAATAGTTCTGACAGATTGTTTCTTTTGTTGATTGCATGCGGTGCATGCTCTTTGTAGATGATAAAGGATTTGAATGATTTTTTTGTTGAATGTTTGGATTATTGTCTTTATTAAAACGTGTTGAATATGATTGGTCTGTAGTCGATATTTGAGGTAGTATTGATTAAGTTCTGTTTGTTTTTTTCGGTTTGTACATCATATCTGCAACAGTGTTGATGGATTATTTCTTTTGTTGTTTGCTTGTGGTCAGTGCTCTTTGTAGATGTTAAAGGATTTGAATGATTTTTTGTTGAATGTTCGGATACTGCCTTTACATTTCTATATAGAAATTGGTTTTTCATTGATTATCTTTAGTCAGTACAAAGTAAAATGGGAAAAGCTTAAATACTTGAAACGTTGTGACAATTTAGGATGTCTTAAAAGAACTCAAATTCCAAATTTGGATGACCCTCAATTTCAACCAATTGAGGACGTCTTTAAAGAAACCACTTTGAAGACTTTCAAGCGATTCATTACAGATTGTTGGCATTGTATATGTATGAGCCTCTGCTAAATTGGCACTTATATGAATTTTCTACCATAAGTTTATACGTTCGTCACACTGGATTCCAATTTTCTTAAAAATGTCACTAACAGGAAATTTTCTCATGTGTTGTTTTCAATGTTGTATTGGTGCTCGATTGCGTTGGCAAGTATATTCATACATGCTTTTCTTCCTCTTCTGTGAATTTGGTCTATTTTTGTGATCGAATTTCTTATGGACCATTTATCTTCATCTTCAAAGGTATTTTCTAATGTAGAGTTACTCGGTCTGAGGCAAAGTTCCTATCATAAATAAACCTTTAAATAAGGTATATAGACGCTCCCATTAATGTTTAATGGAAGTATCCCATCAACAGGTTCATGCTTCTCTAGCGCCAACAAGGTCAGAGGCTCTCTAACAACAACGTCAACACCATTATTAAGGAATTATCTATATACCTTGGTTAAAGGTGGTTTTATGACCTGAACTTGACAGGTATTAATGAAACTTAGTAATAAATAGTTGAATGTTAGATGGACTTGCTAAAAAAAATATCATTTCTTAGTGTGCATGTTGACATAAACAACATGATTATAGTGTAAGTACACAGAAAAAATTGACTAAATTCACTCCTCCATGTATGCTACAAATCTGATCGGTCATGACAATCCCAATAGGTTCCGTTGTCATTCTCAGTAGTTTACAGTAATGCAATCGTTTTTATTACTGTCTGTCGATTATATACTACATTTCCTACATGAGTTTTGATTTTCTTTATTATAATCAATCTTCAGCTTTTTCAGAAAAGATGTATTCTTCACATACAATTATAACAAGTTCCATGATATTTCCAGAACCTGTAATATTTTCGTTTTATTCGTATTATTTACCTTTTTTCGTAGTTTTGTATGCATATATTTCATTCAAGGCAATAAATATACCTCATATCAATGATGCACCACAATAGGGGAAAATGGTATACTATGAATATTGTTGTATTTTTTTCCTATCTCTGAAGAAACAAGGTTTTATGACCTGAACTTGATGAGTATATTAATGAAAATTGCTAATAAATAGTTGAATGTTAGACGAACTTGCTAAAAATATCGTTTCTTAGTGTGTATGTTGACATAAACAACATAAGTGTAGGTATACAGAAAAAATTGTTAGAATTAACTCCTCCATGTATGCTACGAATTTGATAGGCCCTAACAATTCCCAATAGGTTTCGATGTCATTCTCATTAGTTTACAATAATGCAATCCTTTTTATTGATGTTTGTCGATTATATAATACATTTCCTAGATGTGTTTTGACTTTCTTTATTATAATCAATCTTCAGCTTTTCCATAAAGATGTATTCTTCGTATTATAACAAGTTCCGTGATATTTCCCGAACCTGTAATATTTTTCGATTTGTTCATATTATTTACCTTTTTTTATGATTTTTTATGCATATATTTCATATAAGGCAATGAATATACCTTATATCAATGATGCACCGCAACAGGAAAAAATGATATACTATGAATATTGCTGCATTTTCTCCCTATCTCTGAAGAAACAAAAATTGTTTGTTTCATGGTTTACATGTTCCGGTAATTTAAGAAGTCTTTAAAGGAAAAAAATTGCATATATTGTAAAATAGCATTATAGATTGCTGTTTAAATTAGGATTGTATGATCCCTTATTAAATTTGTATTTCCGTGAGTGGTCTTATATTTCTATAAATTTTTATTCAATTGAACTATTTCAATTAAATATAAATAAGCAATTATCTTTTCTGAATTTATATAATCTATAACACACATATAGCATTAATTTTTCCCGAAAAATATAGCTAGAGTTTTTCGTTACAAGTAATAAATCTTTGTGTTTTTACAAATCATAGCAACTCAATTTTGTTCCGCAGCGAAGCGCGGGTATCATCCTAGTAAAATTAAAAACCATGTAACTGACCCTGTTTAAAATAAAAAAAACTGGATTTCGATTTTGGTTTTGGTTTGCACTTTAAATAACTAAAAGCAGGTGTTAGAAACAACAATCAACTTATAACATGGTTTCATCTTAACAAAAGCATGTTAATCAATGCTTTAGCACCATCTGATTACAATGTACTAGCACACAAAAAAATGGAAAAGCCAAAGGAAGCCTAGTCGAGATAGGCCATCATTTATTGTACTGCACAAAAATATCAGGCATTCAATAAACAAAATAAACTATAAACATATACGAAGACTACTTAGATACAGATTCACCTGATGAAATACTGAAATCATTAAAGGCAAAAGATGAAATACCTCATTCAGGATTGAAGATGATGCCTGCTGCATGCTAGACCCGTCGCTATTAGGGGAACAAGTAAAGAATGTTACCATTTTTATAAAACATGCATTCTTACAAATCATTATCAAAATTTTGCATAAATAAAGTTCGAAACACATAAGGAGACTTGTCGTATCTTATTAATTGAATGGGATAAAATTCGAAGGTCTTGGGAACTTGCCTTTGAGAAGCAGATGATATGTCACGAGACTGCATCTTATACTTATGAACAGGCAAGGCATTGATTTCTTCCTCGCTCATTGAAGGAACCCCAGGACCATTATCAGCATCCAGTGCTCTTAAGGTATCATAATCTAACAAAAAGATCATTTCATACGGAAAAAATAGAGCTATAAATATCTTCAGATATTACCAAAAGAAAAATTTTTCACAAATAACCAAAAGAAATACAGGTTAGGTAAGGTCAACCCATCGAGTATATGAATATCCATAACACCAATCTGTTGACAGCTGCATTAACATAAGGATATATCAGGAAAAAACAATTTTACCCAAGTCATCAAATTCATGATCAAGAAGAGCAAGCTGCAGCCTAAGACCCTGTAGCCGGCCCCTGGTAAAGGCTAGGGATGGTAGCATGTGCAGCCTCAACTCAGTATGCCCAAGCAGACCACTTGCTGCAGCAGCATGAGCCTGAGCTTGAGCTTGAGCTTGAAGTTGCTGGCATGTTGCATACATTCTAAGGCTGGTTGCCATCAAAAAGACCCCTAACACAAGCCAAACCTACATCCATATCCATCACTTGCAACTTTTTAGCACCCATATTGAGTTTTTCATATACAAAAGACATGTTCAACTAATTAATGGAGGTGGAAGTTCAGCTGGAGATAAATTACCAGAAAATTTGGTGAAATTTGCTGCGAGTTCAAGACCATAAATAGCAAAAGAACTGCAAAAACAAGCACAAAATCGATGGTTATATGAAAAATTAACTCCCAAGATAGAAATGGTTTCACAAATTACGATGGAGGAAGTATCCTTATTACCAGTTATAAGAAACATCATTGAATTGGAATTAGAATGTCGCCCCCCTGCATGTAAGCGCTGAACAAAAGGGAGGTAAAGGAAGGTCACATCAATCAAAATCATCTTCAACACACACAAATGAGAGAGAGTGAGAGAGAGAGAGAAAAGAGAAAACAGAAATGCAAATGACATTTTACCACTGCACGCCTCTCAGGGATATATCCCGGAAATCCAGTCTCTATATCTCCTCTAGTTCCTCTGAAGACAAAACTCATTTTTCCTCGAGTAATAAAAACTCTGCTTAGAGCTATCTGTCAGTCAGGCCCAGAAGTCAAATTCAAATAACTTAAAATATATATTGGCAAATGTCTTTCATAGAGAACAAATAAAGGTGGTGATATAAGTTGAAAGGCATGACTGTTGAGTTATGGTTGGTGATCAAGAAGTATAAAATTATAAATACAACTGCGATGAAACTTATAAATCAAACCATGTATTCAAAAACTATTTAATACTGAATTGAGATCCGTAATGGGGTATTTGGGATGGTTTCTCCTTGTTAAAAGTACAGAAATGCCGGTAATTACAAGTCAATAATCTCTCCCACTCCCAACTCCAAAGTGACCTTTTTGGTTGCAGTCTCCACGATCAGTCACATGTTCATGTCTGCACATGTCGGTGCTTTGCACCTCGCGTTTCAGTGCCCAAGCACATGAAGAGCAGGTAGCTCTTATGCTTCATACAATCGCCCACGAACGAGATCGGTAGTCCTCCCAAGCAGGGCCTAGCCAAGGGCGTGCATCATCAGCTCATTCGGGGTACGCAGATAGAGACTGCAAACTGTACAATTCTGCGGAATTCGGAAGTGGCTTTGTGATTCAAATGCCTCCATTCTCATATCAAATAGGCTATTGATTTTATATCAACTCACATGTTCCATTATAACCATTGGATAATGTTTTATACATAAAACCCCCTTAACTCTAAATTAGATTTGAAGGAAAACCACCACCACCACCACAACAACAACAAAGCCTTTTCCCACAATTAAGTAGGGTCGGCTATATTGATATTTCGCCTCCATTCCGATCTATTTTGGGTCATTATTGAGTTTAAATCCAAATAACTAAGATCCCTTCGGATAGTCTCATTCCAACACTTCTTGGGCCTTCCTCGCCCTCTCTTAACCGGCTCAACATTCCAAATCTCACATCTTCTAACTAGTATATCAACCAACCTCCTTTGAAAATGGTCAAACCATTTAAGCGGTTTTCTCACATCTTATCTTCTATCGAAGCTAAACCAACTTTCCTTCTGATCGCACTATTCCGAATCCGATCTTTTCGCGTATGACCACACATCCACCTTAGCATTTTCATTTCTACTACTGTCATGGTCGGTCCCAAGCCCAGTTAAATTGAGGTGGGTTGTGTTAGGTAGCCGACAACCAATGTAAACAGTCGGTGACAAATTCCTAAATTGTATTTAAAAAATACTATTTAGGAATTTGCCTCAAGACAGTCGGATCTTTTCAACATGGATTTAAGCAGTCATTTGAACGAAATCCCATAACTAGAAATAAAAGCTATGAAGGGGTAGGATTCAGACAATGTATAGATTGTTCTCAAATGTTTCATTCTATTACTGCAGCACTGCAGTGCAAATTCCCAATGCACTCGGCAGCAAACAAATTTTAGCTGGGAGACAGATGGAGTCTTGATTTGGACTTTAACTTGAATCCACAAATAATATCATGATTTAGCAACTCCCCATAGTCTGATTTTTTTCATTTAATGAATCCATCATACATTGCTTCTTATTTCTGATCAAAATAAAGTTACCACATAGGTGCAGTCTGTCGTATTTGATGCTGGCACAAACATCAATAAAAAAAATCAAAATATATTTTTTTCACTTTACTAACAATATCTTTTTGTGGCGTCAAATCAAATGGAAAAGATTCCAATAGACAAAACAACATTAGGTAGCATATCTATTGAAGCCTGCATAAACTGAAAACATCTAAAATTAGTTGTAATATCATATCTAATTATACAATTCTAAGGCAGAAAATAACCAAATATACAACTCGGGAAGCAGATGTAAGTTTTAATCGGGACCTATCTCTAGATACAATGCATTTGTTTCTCTGGAAACGAAGAAGTAACATTGGTTATTTTTTACAAGATTCTTCTCATTTTCTTAAATCCCTTGGCTTATCTGGATCAAAGTTGCCACTTCTTTCTTTTTCCTGATTTTATAGAGGATTAAAACTCATATTATAAGCATTTCCCGAAATTTACATATTTTATTTCCTAAACACATGTTGTCATATGCAATCTGTAGTTTAGACGAAGATTTTATCTTAATTTGCAATTTGCATGTCTTTGTAACCATTAACAAGATCGCCTCATCTATGAAAGTTCTACTTTTGGATGAAATCTTCGTTTTTATGTCTTTGTATTATACCATTTGCAAAAAAAATGGCACGCTTGATATATTCTTAGAGTATCATAGATGACTATAGCAATTAATATTTAACTCTACTATTTCCTTTGACAAAGCAGGAGGTGGCAGATTTGCAGTTCAGTTTGGGTAACTTTGGCTTCGAACGACTTTTTTTTGAGAAAAAAGAGGGTGACATCAAAAGCTGGAACCCACCACAGTGTGTGTGTGTGTGTGTGTGTGTGTGTGTGTGTGTGTGTGCCATATCATTAACAAGGGGGCTCCCAGTGGGTGTGAAATTGAATATTGAAGCTATGATGATGCGGTTTTTCTAGGTGAAGGAGGGACAAGATGAGAAGGGGATTCATCTTGTGGATTGGGAGAAGAAGACAAGGCATAAGACATACGGTTGATGGCATATTAAAGTTGGAGCACATAAACAAGGCTTTGTTGATAACATGAAGGAGGTGAAGTAGAGAAGAAGAGCCCCTTTAAGATTACTGGGAGTGTAAAAAGGACATATGAGACGCCCAATAAGAGACCTCTAGGATTATTGACACCTTCTCACATAAGACAGTTATTACTAGTAGGGGTAAAAAGGATGACTAGGTTTGTTGTATTTCGTGGTCTATTCGGTTGCCCTCCTCACTTTGGCAAGGCATTTGAAAACTTCTACATGAATTGGGAAGCTTACTTAGATCAGTGGTGGGTAACGGAGAATCATTCTATTTTTGGTTAGATGACTGGTCTAGATTGGGTCATCTTTGTGATCGCTGCCCTAAACCATTTGGCATTGCCAGTGATGGGTCTATTATTGTGGCTCATGCTTGGACGATGGGTACTCCTTCAGTTCTCGCAAAATTTTAGGAACAAAGGGTGGTTGACTTCTTAGGTATGACAAATGACTTAGAGGATGTGGAGGGTCCTTCCTTTGGGAGGGATCATTGGAAGTGGGTTGAGGGTCGTTTTTCTTTCAAAAAGGCATAGTGTGACTTCATGTTGTTGCATAATTCTACTCAAGATGAGCTTCGTCGTAACTACTTGTTGATTCCAAAGAGTCGGTTCCCCACAGTGAGTAAAGATATTTCTTTAAATTGTTGGGCACGGGTGTCTGCTGACCGAGGAGAGCAAGGACAACATTTTGAAAACTAAGGATGCAACATGCTCAAGGTGTAATAGTGCGATTGAAGATCTAGAGCATTTTTTCAGTTGCATGCTATCAGCCAATGCTTGGGAAAGGGTCAACATACCATGGCTCAGGGCCGAGGACTGCAATGTATTTTGGACATGTATCAAAGTATATTTCGGCAACTCGAGGGCTGACGACTGCAATGTATTTTGGACATGTATCAAGAGATTGTGGCAACTCGCAAGAAGATTGTTTCCTTCCTTATGCTATGCTATGGACCTTTTGGATCGCTAGAAATGACTCGATTTTCCATGGTCAGCTTTTTTATTTTAATAGTGTACTAGAGCATTGCAATGCTCTTTGTGCATCTTGGTCGGTTGTATGGTAATGTCATTAACTTATTAATGAATTTTTAAGGTGAGTTACATCTCAAGGCTTCACACTTTTCCTCTTAATGAAGTTAACATTTAACTCTATATGCGAATTTTCCAACTTGTTTTAGATGGAACCAATCCAATTCGTTCAAATGATGTTAAGATTCCTCTAAATCTCATCAAAGCTTCCTCAATTTCTCCAATAATTTTATCTCAGTTGAATTAAAACATGGCATTTGCATCACTGTGATGATGCAAACACGATCTTTCAAATACACGTAAGGACATGGTCCATTCTAGGCTGCAATGGTATTATCTAATTTCATTATGAAATTGAGAACCAGGTTTCTTATGATATCAAAGCTTTCACCCTCCCTGAAAGGTTCCATTTTTTCCTCAGATCTCGTGAGATCCTTGCAAGATCTGCATAGTCCACGCCTGCATATTCTGATGTCCCTCTTCAGACTATGCCTTTGGTTGAAAATAAAACAAATTCATTTTCCATAGGAAGATGAATGAATGAATAAAGGTGGACAAATGGGAGGCACCTGGGTAGCGTCGGATGTGGCCTGGAGGAGGAAGGACGCGTGATGACGCCAACGTGGAGGAGGAGGAGGAGGAGGAGGAGGAGGAGTGGCAGCTTCCACGACGACGGCCGATGTAGGAGTTTTGCAAGCAGAGGAGGAAGAGGAGGAAGAAGACGGAGGAGGGCGTGAGATGGAACGGCAGCGAGGGGAGGAAGAGGGAAACGGAGTCGGAGGGAATGACGAGCGGAGGAGATGTGGACGTTTTTTTAACATATGATTAAACCTATCAACAACCGCTAATTACCGTCACCGATATAGTTAGACCACAAGCATAACCCTTCTGATCCCTCAGCCACCAAAGTCCATTGTCCATGAGGAGAGGTTGTGAAATGACTTGGATAAGAGGTCACTTACGTAGGCATGAAAATGGATACAAATATATTCGTATCTATCCGTATCCGCATTCGTCAAATAGAGGATATGGATGCCACTTTCTTGTATCTGGAGAATACGAATGCGAATACGAATGTAAATGCTCAACATTCGCTGAATACGAATACGAATACAATATCTTCAACTTTGACGAATATGAATGTGAATACGAATGCTCAAAATTTTGAGGATACGAATACGAATATTCATTTTTTGAAGGATATGAATATGGATACGAATACGAATATGAACACGAATGCTCAAATTCTGGATGATAGCAATACTTACATGGTATACCAAGAAGTAAGTTTGATTAGGTTTCTTTCATTATTTAGTTTTATCTTTAAGTTTTCTTTTATTACTTAGTTATTTTTATGTACATATTCATTATTAAATTATTCATTATATTATTTATACATTTGAAATTGTTATGAACCTTTTTAAGTAAATTTGAACATGTATAACATCCGTATATTAATTCATATTCGTTTGTCAAATATTCGTATCCGAATTACCAATATTTGTTTTGCATTCATATTCGTATTTTGAGGATATGATTTTACATTTTACACATTCGTGTGATATCGTATTCGTATTCGTATCGGGATTTAAAAAAAGATGAGAATATAGTAATACCTATATTCGTATCTGTATCCAATCGTTTTCATCACTGCACTTATGACATAAATGATTGACCATCACATGAGTATATACTTTGAGTATAATTTCATACAATAAATCATGTAGGGTTTTTTTGTGAGAATGGATGGTAAATAAGTTTTTTTCTAATCCAAAGAGGATGGTAGATAAGCTAAAAATAAAATCAAACATAGAGTGACTAAAGTATGACGACAAAGTCTCTCCCATAAGATTTGGTGTTCATTGTTTCGTCGTCCCATTCTATTTTTCTTGTGTTGTGCAGATAGTAAGATATGTGTCGTCGTCTTTACAATGTTGAAGGAAGAGGATTTCGAGGACATCTTCCTTTGGCTTTAAGCAAATTAAAATTGTTTAATGTTTGACTTCAGGAATATATGCCTCAATGTTACATTAAGAGATGGTGAAATATATGCCCTTGAGTATTTTGCTTAATGACAAAAATCCTAAATTGATTAATGCGTAGAAGTTCAAGTTATTGAAGAAGATGATTGGTGTATGCAAGACTGGCATTATGATGCAGTTACAATGTACTTTGTATATGATTTGTCAAATTAGAAGCTACCCATTCGTTATCAAATTCTAACCACTGGAGTTACACAAATATGTTAATGATGTTCAAGACAAAGCGACCTTTAAAGTATGTATTTTCTATTTTATTGAATCATATTATAATAATATAGTTTATAATTTTCAAGCGTAGAAAGCTTTCAAGAAAAAGAGATGCGCATATGCATGTTTCAGATATTGGTCTACCAATACAAGTCTTTATGGACAATTATATACTTTTAATTGTGCACTGTGTCACATACTTTAAGTGTTGTTGCACATGTATATACCTATGTGCATCAGTAGAAGCTTGTTGTAATCATCGGTATTTTGATACACATCGATACATATCATAATAAGCTCTGTAGCAAGTGTTTTCATTGACGTTACACCGGTACATATCAATGTCTAGTTGTACCCTTTAAATTGTTGGCCATTTGAATTTTGTAATTTAGACGTGTCTTGATTCATAACTGAAGTTGCACCGATACACATTTTTGCGCACCAGCATGCACTTGTCATTGAATCTTTATTGTAGCGTGCTATTGTATTGTGGCACTCGTACATGCGAAGATGCATTGTTACACCAGTTAAGAGAGTTGATTTTTATGCCATTTTTTTGGTGTTTTTTATTCCTTCCAACCTTAACCCCTCATTAAGGCAATAAAAGGACCTTCTACTCAACCCTTTCAACACACGTCAATAGCATATAATCTCTACTCACTACTACAATTCTCTCTTGTTGTGAGATATTATATACTCTCAGGAGAAGATTTAACTTGCAAAAGGCTCTCAATTCTTTGTGGTCTTCACAATCTCTTGCTTTGCTCTTTCAAAAGCATGTAGCTCTGACTTAAAATTTGATTTGTATTTTACACTTTACTTGTTTCAAATAGTTTATTAGAAGTACTATGATTGAAGGCCTTTTTTCTCAAGAAGAAGGTGATAAACCCATATTATAAGGCTTCAATCCTTGAGCCGTTCTCCTTGAAAGCTTTTTTCATAAAGGATAAATCTGGTAAGTTTTCTGCTAGGTAAATAGTTTGGACATGAGAAAAAGTGGCTCTTGTTAGTGAGAGTGTGTAAGGGTTGGGTAGGCCAAGCTTATGCACAAGATGTAACATGAAGGAAAGATAAACTTGTATAAATCCATTCGTACCATGTTTTTCTTGTCATGGTTTTCTTGTTGAGCTATTTCGTTTAAATTGACAATTTTTCCTCACAAACACTATCCCCTTGATGTTTTTTTAGGTGTGGAAGATATCATTATTACATGAAATGATGTACATGATATTAGTACTACTAAGGAGTTTCATGGATATCAATTTGTTACATGGGTCTTGGCAAGTTACGATACTTCCTTAAACTTGAGTTCATCAGGAACCAACAGGGTCTTATGATGACCTGGAGGAAGTATGTTACATATTTCCTTTATGAGACATGCATGTCAGATTGTAGACTAGTCACTGCTCCCATGGATCCCAGCTTGAATTATATTATGATGATATATAGGAGGTGGACAAGAGGACATACATGGGGCTTGTTGGGAAGCTACTCTATGTAACTATTACTAGACTAGATATCTCGCTTGCTGGTAGCAAAGTCAACTACTTTATGGAGCAATCGAGACATGCTTGCGTGGATGTGACTCACATGATCATGAGAAATCTGAAATCTTAACTGAAGGTAATGGAAAAAATCTTAAGCAAATCACATAAGTGTGGAGATTGCATCATATATGATCGAGAGTGACTAGTATTACTAGTTGCTCAAGGCAATAAATTTTTAAAAAAAAATTAAACGATGAAACCACATGATTCAAGAACACTTCTCGGATTGTTTCATCTAAACCACAAAAGGGTATTAGGGTTACCTCTTGAAGCGTGGTTGCGATCGTGTATCTAAATGAAGAGATCTCCTATCTCAAGTCTGATCCACTGGAGGAGACGCTTTGCGAGGGCGTTGATGAAACATGTGCTCCTCGCAATCCATATTGATGATCTAAGTGACGAATCTCCTGGTCTCATCTCATGAGATCCACGTCTTCTTCACGAGCAAGGTATACCGAAGGAGTCAGATATCCGTGAGTAGTCGAAGCGGGGACACAATGGTGTGCTGATGATGACGACCCTCTCTAGGTTTTAGGGTAGGCGGCCACTCTAAGGAGGGAGAGAGAGGTGTATGTAGATAATAGGAGAGAGAGAGAGAGATAGGCTATTCAATTGTTGTAAAAAATGAAGAGCTAGGATTGCATCTTCTTTTATAGTATTTTGGGAGTCCTTGGATCACAATTTATGTGAAATACAAAATCAATGGTTGTGATTGATTTGTGTTTCTATTCAGTGGGCCATTATTTTATTGCAAACAATATAATAATAATTAGTATAGATTAAATTAAATATATTTAATAATCAACTAATTTAATTTGAACTAAATCAATTAGGATAGAAGGATTAGGAATGACGTCATCCACCTTCTTAAAATAGAGGGGATGGCCACTCTTTGAATGAGTAAAAGGGTGGTCATCCACCTCCATTCATGGAAGGTGTTGGCCTTCTAATTTATGTGAGATATAAAATCTCACATAATTCTTCATATATTTACACCAACTTTGTTGTAAAATAATTCATCAAAATAATTCCAAATTAATTTTGTGAATATTTCAATCATGCATTGAATAATTGTGAATCATATTCACACATCCAAAATAAAATATAAATTGTATTTTCAATTAATTTCCAACATGAATCCAATTCACATCAATAATAATTTGTAGATGATATATATAATAAGCTCTTTTTAATATATTATAAATCACATTTATAATATATACAAATAATAGAATAGTGTTATCCATAATATTCATATCCTTGATAATTAAATCATGTTTAATATCTTGAATCTCTATTCTCATGTTCCCAAATAACATGAATCACATTCACATTATTCACATCTTTGATAATTAAATCATATTTAATTATCTTAAATAACCTCCTTATATGGCCAAATAATATGAATCAAATTCATATTATTCATGATAATTAAGTAGTATTTAACTATCAAATTTACTCAGTGCTCAGACACATTATCAACAATGAAATTATTTTCGAACTCTTTCAAGAATAAAGTACTTTCTTCATGGATACTTAGAGATAAGGATATGTAGATTGTACATTCCACATATAGTGACTTGGATATTGAGACCATATCTCAATTCTAGATCTTGGTGACCATCCACAGATGTTTTATTAAATCAAAGTCATAATCTAATCTTCCCATTGCATCTGAATCACATTCAGATCACTGTCCAACATTTGAACCAAGATTAGATTACTTATCTATTGAGAGGAGTCACTAAAGTCCAGACATGTTTCATCACTCCCAAGTAATGGAAGCGTTATAGTTATAAAATCATTTATGATCACATCACCCTCAGGTATTCCTAATCATGTACATACTGCATACTTAAACCTAAAGTTTTAGATCTTATTTAGATTGTCTCCTTCAGAGTTTTATCATTAAGTTTCTCATTTGATCATTGGGAGTTGATATCGATCATATAATTTCTAAAAGCATATATCATACATAGGTATTGATCATATACTTCCCAAAAGCATATCAAACCTATAAATTCAGTCTAGCTTCCAAAGCAAGACGACCGTGAACGAGATTTGATCCCAATATTTCATGAATGAGATCATGTCTTCCGGTTCAATAAATGAACCTGCATGATCCCTTTGAAAGATCATATTACTCATAGACCCTTGTATGCACACCAGCTCGTCGGTATATAGACCTTGATTAGATCATCAACCTATCGATCTGCCAAATGTACATACTTAGACATATAGCAATATATCTATCTATGGTCAGAGGATGCATGCCTACATTGTGATAGCATACAACATAAGTCTTGGTTATCTCGATCTCGTTAAGTCAACTCTTTGACCTAACTTATCTAACACCTCTGAATCTCTATTCCTATGCAGAGAACATGCATCAAAAGGTCAGCCAGTTATCATCCCATGAGAGAAAGGATTGTCATCTCCTACTCAGGTTGTTGAGGAGTCGTCAATCTAATTCTTTAGATATTCATCAAAGCACCGGCCTCTATGATTCAACAATTAATTCTAATCCAGATCAACTCGATGAACTGGAGTCGATCATCAAGATGGCCATGGTACACAACCCTAATTGTACTAAGGGACCTATTATGCAAATTAGTTATTCTCCATTTCATAACGGAGAATGATATTTGTAATAACATTTATTGCATAATGACTCGTCATGGGTTCGCATGTCCAACATTTACTAGGTACATGATTGTTTTTAGCAAAGGAACATATCTTACTATCACAAAAAGAGCATATGATGAGTATGTAAGATGTCCAGACTTGTTTGGAAGCTTCTCTACGTGACTACTACTAGTTGTCAACTTGTATTCGATGTCTTTGGTTTTCAATTTTTTTGAAGCCATTGACGTCGGAAGTTCTTCAAAACTTTACTTACCTGGAACTTCTACTGGTGCGAAAATATAACAACGGGGACAGATCTTCGTTCTCACACTAAAAACCAATTGCAGATAACTTTACAAGATTCATTAAACATGGTCTTCTTAGATTTCAATCGACAGTCGAGTTTATGCTTTGCTATGCGATAACTGGCAAACTAAACAATAATATAATGTAAACAGAAAGACCTGTGCATGGGGTTACCAAGTTTTAATATAGAAAATTAGAAGGGCAATTAGGGTCCCTGTGCAGTCTACGTATAAGATCCTATAGTAGCTGTGGGTAATTACTTCAAGATGCATCGAATACAAGTTGGGTGCTGCCACTCTACCCGGTTGGGTGGGCTCAAAAGGAGTCATCATCTGCATCTGAGACCATTCATGCAGATTCGAGAAATATAAGAGATTAACTGCCTTAGTTCCAACTTATATACATCTGTTTTCGAAGATCACATCCAAGTCCAGGATTCAAATGGTTTACTTGTTAAAGCTCCTTCTGTTTGCGGTTGACATGGCCATGCCCTAGCTTGTTCGTCTCTGCTCTTGTTAGACATGTTCGCGGCTGCTGGTAGCTGATAGTGAAAGAAGCTAATGCCATTGAACTTGAAATCTTAAAAAATGGTTTATATGAGAATGATAATTTTAACAAAAGAGCGTACTTGGATTTTGTTTGCTGCAGCTGTGAGACCTGGATGCCCTCGGGAATAAGCACACCATCGTGGGGTCAGATCACTAACAGTGCAAAAAAAACAAAGGCAAACTGTTTGCATGTGAAAGATAACGCTTTTATGATGGAGGAAGCTGACCTAGACGAGTCTGGTCTGTAGAGTGGATCCTTTCCAGTAATGCAGAATATGTCCTTTCAATCTTGATCAAGCAGTTCACACGAATTCTCTATTTTTGTGGGCCTATACTGTGAAAATTCGTGTGAATCGTTCGATCAAGATCGAATTGTTTGAGTCACTACAATAAAATTGAACTATACTGGATTTTTTTCTAAATCCGTCACTAAAGTAGCCGTTAATAAATATATATATATATATTGACAATATTATTCGTTGCGAAATAAGTTTTCGTACTCGAATATCATATATATCGTTATATCATCACCAACGGTCTACATAGCGATGCTTATCTGTTGTTATTTTTCAAAATATCAACTCATCGTCGCTAAATTTTGTATTGCAAAAATTGGTGACGATTAGTTAGAAGTTTTAAAAATAGCAACAGATAAGTGTCGCTATGTGGACCATTGCTAATGATATAATGACATATATGATATTCATCGTTAGTTTCGAGTACGAAAACTCATTTCGCAACGAATAATATCGTCATTATATATTTAACAACGGTTACTTTAGTGACGGATTTTGAAAAAAAAGTCACTATAGTTCAATTTTGTAGTGAGCGATTGCAGCAGACTCTGCAGTACTACAGAGGACCTACCTCCGTAAGGTATATCCCTACGCGAGATGATACCAACCTCTTGTCTCGAGATAAATATATTTTATCATGAGATAATATACTATAAGATAAAGTGGTCACATAACGATTGCATCATACATCACGTTCATATTTAATATTTATCTTCAATATGACTTTCAAACTAGAACAAGAATGAGAGATAAACCTTGCTTATCCCTTACTGTTGCTTATTTCGTATATTTATCCCAACACAATCATGAGTTTCTGTAGAGAATGTATCTTTGGGTCTGATTAGGCTGATCTTGGAGGAGATTGACACATCTTGCTCAAGATCATCGATCCTAAGGTTCACTTGAGATGAAATCGGTGGGATACATATATGAATATCTGTATCATCATATTTTCTAATCCATTTTAGAACACGAATAAGAATGCATATATGAAGATTGATAAATATAAAAAATATGTTCTCATATCCTTAAAAACAAATACTAATACATTATGAATAATAATAGAAATACTTCTCAGTAATGAATTTTTAGGATGGTTTACACATAGAATTAAAGTACCATATATATTCATTTCATAATAATTATATTTATAATAGTGAATGAAATCATAAAATTTTATTACACAGCTAAAATTATATAACAAAGTCAATAGATGAATACTAATATTCGTGAATATCAATCTGACATCCATATTTATATTTAATTTAAAATGAATACGAACATCAAAATCTATATAAAACGAATACGATAGTGGATTAGATATAAATATATATGTATCAGTATTTAATTTTCATCCTTAATTTCACTGCAATTGTCTTCTTTCCTCTAGGTGAAACACAATTGTTTTTGATGGAGTGGTGCTGAGACGTACCGATGCGCCCCTTTACCTGGATGGATTGGGTTGGAGCAAACTTCATGAAGTAGGTTAGTCAAGTGCGCTGGGTTGTGAGAGTTGAGTAGTAGAGATGGTGTGACATCAAAATATATGCAAGTGTGGAGTTTTCATCAAATTTTATTCTAGTTGAGGAGACGTTTAATATGTTTTGGACGTGGTCAACACTTTATATTTTTTCAATATGAAATTACTTGGTTGAAACGTAAAGGACACTGTCTTAGCGAGAATCTAGTACTCTGGGCAGAATTCTAAATATTTACGCGAGAAGAAGGACCAATGTTGCGGAAGATACCATAGTCTTGAAGATATTGAAACAAATTGAGCATCAAGACCACATGCTCTTTTGTGACCTTTCGAAGGATAAATTACAATTTAGATTCCCATCTATGAATCATATCTCAAAATAGGTCATCATCTTTATATTGTAACGATTCGGGTCTCCGAGACGTTAATGTAGTGAACTTTTGGAGCTGATGACGAATATACATTCTTTAAAAATTGGAACCCAACCCCCGTTTCCTTCTTCTCTCCTACCTAACAGGGGCATTTTCGTCATAAACCTCAAAATTTTCGTTTCTTAAACGACCCAAGAACTCGAATTGTTACAATTTAAAGACGGATATCGATGTGACCCAAATAGAAGAGAACTCGATTGTAAATTATCCAAAAAAAAAAGAAGAGTAGAAGAATGACATCACGTGGTCAAAGCAGTCAAAGTTCGAGGCTAAATTGGTAATTTTACAGGTGGACAGAAATTGAGGACCACCACGTCCGTCCCTCTCTCTCGGATTCTCTGCGTCAGGATTAATTATAGGCACACCACCACCATCCCCAGTTAATTTCCAATTTCTCACCTTTTTTATATTAAATTAAAATTTTGATCCCACCTCTTTCATGTATCAATAAAATGCAACTTTAGAATAAAACTTTTGGATTTTTGGCCAGTGTGTATTTATTCGAATCTTAACTCAATCCGAGTCTTTCACCTACTCCATCAAAGGTATCAATCGCCGGTTTTAGGATTGCTGAAATCTTTCTAAATGAACAAGTTATGAAAATCATATTTAAATAAAATTCAAATATTTGATACGATTTTTATTAATAAATCTCTTATATTAGCCAGGCTTATGCATAATAATAGAGTAAGTACAAGTATTAGTGACATATGGCAAAAACAGGCACATACATATGTATACACACAAGTGTATGCACGTTGTTTTGTTAATAATTATCTAAATTTTCACTCTTTTCAATACCAACAAAATCAAGAGGTAATTATTGACCTCATATCACAATTAATGACCTCATATAACAGTTATATTGCTCGTTTGGCAAGATGGATAGTTATAACCTATCCATCAAATTGCAATAGCTCAATATGCAAATACAAGATGAATCAATGTGACCAATACATAGAATGTCATTCATGAACTTTAAGTTTTGACTCACCAAATAATGTTATAAACTCTTAACAAATACCACATCACAACTTTCCTATCGTAGTAACCTAACTCAACATCTAAACAGGTTGTTCCGAATAAAGCTTATCCACTTTAAGAATCAACAAATAAGGTTGCTAATCGAAATCAACTTTAACGATGTCTCCGTTTAAGAGGATTCTTTATTCGAGGGGAATAGACTACTAAAGAATTGAACATGGAATTGATGTTCTAATTGAAGAAGTTCTTCAGAAAGTGCAAGTCAAAGTCAAAAGAATGCCATATATATATATATGAGTAAAATGGGGCTGCCCCCAGGGGGTAGCTAAGTTAGCTACCCCCGCCCCATTTTCTTCAAATTTTTTATTTTTTTTTTGAAATTTTTTTCCGCGAATATTCATCACTATATCCCTATATTATGTCATAAAAATTTTGTGTGAAACAGAAACTCCTACGGCCTCCATCCAGACAGTCATTTTTTTAACGGTAACAGGATTTTTTAAATCGACCCCATTTGGATGGAGGTCGTAGGAGTCTCTGTTTCGCATGAAATTTGAATGACATATTATATGGATTTAATAATGAATTTACACGGTTTTGGATTTCAAAAAAAATAAAAAAATATGTGAAAAAGGTGCGGGGGGAGCTAAGTTAGCTCCCCCTAGGGGGCATACACATTTTTCCCTATATATATATATATATATTGGTTGGCCCTCTCTGGAAACTTGAGTAAGGAGTAGCTTTTTGTCGGGTTTTTCGATCAAATCAAAAAGAATTCCTTCCTTTCTTTATTTGTTGGGTATCTTTAGTTCGCGCCTTTCTCGTTCTGGGAGGTCAGAACCATAGTCGGAAGATGGCGAACACTAAATAGAGGTTCAAGGCTAACAGAAGTTCCAAAACAACCACAATATGAACCACTTCCCATTGAAAAGCAAATTCTAGTCATTTATGCTGCTGTCAACGGATTCTGTGATCGAATGCCACTAGACAGAATCAATCGCGATTATTTGATTTGAGTCAGATTTGGATATCTTTATGAAATATCTTAATACTATTAATACAATATAAAGCACCTCTAAATTCTATCAAAGTTTTCATAATATTATGCAGTTTGAAGAAGATTATAATAGCCTCACCCTTAGCCCGAGCGCGAACCTCAGGCCTAGCCCTACTCTTCCTGAAGCCCCCCAGAAATCCTTATTAAGTTCAGAATCGCTTCTCAAGAAATGTGTTTATACCTCTTTCTCCGGCTTTGAGGATCCATAGTTTATCTCTTCCAATAATTTCCCCAAAATAGATAGAATATATACTTCTAACCAATGAATAGAGCTTCAGTTCTAGTTGAAGCAGCCAGTAGAAAACCGAAATAACTCTCGATGCAAAGATCAGCTTGCTGGAAACTGTTATTGCTAATAGGTAGTCCCGACCACTTTTCCTTAGCTCATCTCAACGACCTTACTTGACGCATCTCTACGTGCGTCACCCTCATCTTTACGCACCGCTCCGTGGGCTCTACGGCACCCGATCTCTGACAACGAAGCCTTATTACCTCTACAGCTCAGCTCCTGGAAGCTCACCCGAAGGGTGTCGCTGACGCTACCAAGGAAGTGGGCCCTCTTTCTGCCATCCCCCGCTCCAAAAAAAGCCTACTTAGGGGATGAACGAACCTCTGGATGGGGTAGCTTCGATAAAAACGTTCAAGTTCGAGTTCGAACTGATATAAATTCGGTAATGTATGTTTGAGTTCATTTAGAAAATGAATGTTCAATTTGATAATATACAGTTAAACAAGTTGACAGAAGAAACACTAATTTAAATGAACAATAGTTCAAAATTAGTTTGAAACTGGAGTTTGATAGTTCACGGTGCAATCATAGTAATATTAGTTCATTCAAATTAAAAAGAAGTATCATCCTCTATAGTAACGACTAAATCAAATTTGAAAATAGGCTTTGCACTATTATTTTTTTATCTTATAAATATACAATTTCAACTCAAAAATAAACTATAAAAACTTCTTAAACGAGTATATTTTGTGTATTTGTTTATATATTCATACATATGTATTACTTATATGTGCGTATATATGTATTTATGCATGTGTATATGTGTTTGTATGTGTACGTATGGTGGTAGTGGTTCGGGGACGGGGGGGTGCATGCGTCTTCATGCACACACACATGTGTATATCTCTACATACATGTATATATGTGTTTGTTTGTTTATATATGTGTGTGTACACATATCCATGTGCGTGGGTTTGTGTATTTCTCTCTTAGTGCGTATGTATAATCAAACTTGAATATCAAATAAACACATGTTATATTAATGTTCAGTGTGTTAAGCTATCAAACTAAAATTTGTTGTCTATATTTATAGTTCATTTAGAAACAACCAACCGTTTTTAGCTATTACCGAATGGACTCTTTTCAAATACGAGCATGTTTACTTCGATTAGCATTCGTACAACAACACACATGAGTAACACCTTGAATATTATCATCGCATTCCACGTCCTAAACAAAAACAACCTATGCGATCGTTAAAGCAAGTTCAACTCTAATAGCATTGGATCGATCTAAAGCCAGGGCAGATCATGAATACGAAAAACCTTAAACAAATCCTAATCACGATCGTAAACCTCCTAAGAAATAAGGACATGAGCATGACTTTACATCCTATATAAGGTTTGACAACCAAACACAAGGAGTACCGGGATTTACCGAGATATAATTTACAGTAACTTTAACATAATGCTGACATTTTTTTTAGGGGAGAAGTTTTTGGCAGGGTACAAGAAGCTTTCCCATAGATTGGTTATATCCAACGTGGATACTGTCACAGGGTCAAAATCCCGCTATCGATTTTGACCGAACTTGTGCGGCATTAACTAACCCGAAGCTAACCAGCCTTCTCGAGTAGAACAATCACGGACGCGCTCCAACTTTTCTCAAACCCCTGCTTGTTAGCGTACCGACGCTTCTAACACAAATACGAGTACGAACTCCGGATCGTTCAAGAACACTTCAAGAACTTGCTTAAGAACACTCAAGAACACAACCACACGATTACACGAGCACGGGCACAAAGCTCTTCTCTTTATTAGAAGAGGAACTCTCTCTGGAGTGGGGTGATACACTACACCTTTGTACTTTGTATACTCTGTGTGTTTACAAATGAGCCACCACCTCTCCTTTTATACAAGATTCAAGACAACCCAAGGGATACTCATTATTACATTTACAATAATGATAAATAAAGACATAAAAGACCCTTCGAGTTCTTCAGCAACCCTACGCGTTCCTCAGCAACTCTTCATCTGCTCGTCTCTTCGACTCCTTTGTTGTCCTTTCGTCTTCTCGCATGGTTGAGGCTACATCAACCGTCCAGTCATCAGCACACTCGCGCTCCAACGCTTGCTGATGTAGCTTTACCATAATTCACTGAGTGCCACCGAACACTCGGTCTTGTGCCAAAGGAAACCCGCAACCTCCAGATCCTCGTGCGGTAAACCCTTCCTTAGCATTCTTCATGTTGAGGGGAAGTCCTTCAGAACTTCGTTATTATGACCTCCGGACCGCTCTCGTACGCTACTACCGAGCATGCTCGTACTCAGCACCTACAACGCTCCATGCCTTTATGGATTGCCACACATCAGTATCGATGCCGTGCGCCTTCGTGCTTACGCCTCTGTGATCGTACCGCATTGCTCCTCAATGCATACTGCTCCACTGCATACCGCCCTTCTGCGCTCGCGTACGTACCCGCTACGTGCATCCACAGTCATGTCTTGCACTGCTGCCAGTACTCCATTGTGCTCCCACTGCTACAAGCTTCATGACACTCTGCTACCGAGCAAGTGTCCTGTGTGACGCTTCTCCCTTGTAACGTATGGTTGAACATTCAGACTCCCGTGGATAACCTCCGTAATACCCACGCATTTTCGAACTCATCCTTAAGTCCAGCTCCATCGATCATTCTTGAGCATCCAGCTACCATGTCTGTACGATCATTCTCGATAACGAAATTTAGAAATGTGACAGATGCCAACTTTAGATCCTACATTTTTAGATATTATTCCGATTTAGGAAACATTTTCACACATGCAAAAACGACAAAAGAAGAAGAATAAAAAGTAATAAGGGGAAGAAAAAAAATCAGAATTTAAAATAGAAAAGAGGAGGAGAGAGCACATCCAAATTCCCCCATTCTCCTCCTCAGTCCTCCGATCCCTTCCCTCTCATCTCCTCTCTCCACTCTCGTCGAAACCCTAATTTTCCGATGGACGACTACGAGTACACCTACCGTACGGACTTCCGCCCCAACGGGAAGCCCTACGCCTCCGGCAACGGCCGACACTGGGCACCGGAACCCCCTCCCCTACCCCCTCCCCCCGCCCGCCGCGTCAAGCCCTCCTCGGCCTCCTCCTCCTCCGGAGGCGGCGGCTGGGGCCTCAACGACGCCGAGATGAAGCGGCGGCGGCGCGTCGCCGGCTACAAGGCGTACACCGTCGAGGGCAAAGTCAAGGCCTCCATCCGCAAGGGCCTCCGTTGGATCAAGATCAAGTGCTCGGAGCTCGTCCACGGCTGGTGATCGAGAGGATCGCCGAAAGAAGACAAAAAGGGGGTTCTTTTTCCGTGTTTGCCAAACGAAAGGTGCAATCTTTGACGCGGATTCACGACGGGATTAGGGTTTGCGGACGGTGGGGGAGGGGAGATAGGGTTGGAGAAGAAAGATAAGGGTTATCATTATCCGCGTATGTAATTTCCCTTGCGGAAAATCTGATAATTTTCTACTCCCGCGTCGTGCTCTTTGATGCCAATCTTTCCTGTTTTGAATCCGATTGATTGACGACGAGATGTTAGGTTTTAATTATTGTTTCTCGGTGCCATCATGATTAAAAATCGAATTTTCTCCCTCGGGAATATAGCTGTGTAGAAATAAATGAGCTCCTTAAAATATGTTCTTTCCCGTTCAAACTGATGCATTTGGTCTCTTTGATCCGCATGTGGTCGATTTCAAGCATAAATTATTGAAAATAATATTTATGTTGGATAGATCTATACTATATTTTATTTTCAGAAAAAAATGATATAAATTCCTTTTCAAAAGGAAAATGGTATAAATTATGGAGGTGGGCAATTTGCTAAATAAAACATGGAAGCATTGTGGGTGATGCTTAATTGAGGAGAAGGAGCTTCCATCCAGTGCCAGTGTTGGTTCTGAAGGTCCTTGTAGCTCAGGTAGTTGGATCTTGTGTATTAATTTATTATATCATTACAGTAGGATGGGCCTGCATTTAATCCTTGATATGCCTTATGGTATTAGGTCTACGACATTTCTGTTAGTAGATTCAGAGATAGCACTGGGGATGTGGGTCTGTGTTGCTTCTTATTGCATACCACCATATACACAAATATACCCCCAAACAATGGGCACTTTACTGTTGTCATGGAAACTTTTTTTCTACTATATGCAACTTTTTTATGCAACTTTTACGCAACTTTTACTGGGTGGAGATTAGGGATCTCTCATCTCTGTCCATCAATTTTCCTATTAGTTGCTTGTCAGCTAACCCAGAATATGTTACCACATAAGGACACACTCCCTCGCATAGAACCGCAAAGCTGTTCCCTTGAACTCTTCCTACTTCACCACATGCAGTTCCTCCACCTCATAGCTGATGATTGTAGGTGCCACTACTACTTTGCTAAATGTCGATGGGTCCACGGGGAGAAAGCGAAAGGGCATACATGCCATGTCCTTGATCCCTTTTTCCCGATTATTTCGTTTACTCTATCCTTGATGCTTGTGTGGTCCTTCAAACACTCCCTTTCTGGTTCCTTCTTCTATAGCAAAACAGCTATACGATTTAGCGATTGGATCCCAGTCAAACAAATGTAAGTATTTCTTGAATGGGAGTTTCCGTGACTTAGATCCTAACCTGCCATTAAGTTGTGGCTTGGGAGATGGAGGTTAAGCAAGCATAACAATTTGAAAATCAGGAGGATGAAGTTCCATCATTTAGAGGCCAAGCTATCTGGAAATCAGGAGCATTTTTTTCAAAAAAAAACATTTCTGTAAAAAAGGTACATGGATTAGACTATTATGAATTTAGTCGTTGGTATTTGATGTATTGAAATGGGACCAGCTGCCAGAGGAGCTCCCCCTTGTTGTCCTCTTTGAACTATTGAAGCACATGTATGATCCATAGCAACCTGGAGATGGGGTGCCTCATGTAGAGGATGACAATGTGGGAGCTGTCCATGAAAGTGACAGCGATGAAGTGGAGATCTTTCCTGTTTCAGTCAAGGCCTAGGTAGATGATGTGCCCCTTGTCGCACAGATTGAATACACGAACAAAGGCGAGGCGAAGACGCAATACTTGTGCCAGGTGACGTTGTAGACCTCCTTGTCGCAGGAAATGAGTGAAGGCACTTTCAAGTTTCAACATCCCAAACCATGCAGACTGTGGATGTGGTTACAAAGATATTTCACTGAAATTGCGAGAATGCTCGTACGACCCATTGTTATGATTATTGAGATATTCTACTAAATGAAGATAAATACATTTTCTTAAGTACAAATGAGATTAGGAAAACAATAAAAGACATTTTTTTTAAAGTTGCTACAAATATTTTAACATCTCAAAATAAAGTATGTGATAAGATTCTTATTGTAGTTTAAACAACAATAAAAATCATACAGAAAAAAGCCATCTCCCTATTTATTGAGAAGTTATATTTACAAATATGCAAATCAAGTGTGTGATTAAAAACGAACATTTTTAAATCGGAGCATTTGTCTAATCCTAACTTATTCATTAAAATGTTTATGACACACTACAACCACTATTTATTTATTTTAGTGCAATATAATTAAAGACTCTTGCACTTGCATCCAAATGATTGAACCCGAAACACTTTCAATCAGCTGATATTTGTATCAGTTAACCGTATCAGTGTCGGTTATTACTTAAGTTACCCCTGTAACGCATTAATTCAAAATATCTTACATATTTATTTAAATTATCCAAGTTCAGATTTGTTTGATACTGTCAGAAACATATAAAATAAGTTGAATATTTTATCATAACCACAATTACATCCAAGATTAGGGAGACCAAATAAGACCAAAATATAGATTGTCAAGGTCTCTTAATAATCATTTTTAATTAACGATTAACGATAAGGTTTCAGTACTGATCATTTGTGTGAAATGTACACTGCTCAGCCACTAACTCACATAATTTGATTCGTGCTCCTCTAATTCCATCTATGTTAGGAGCCGAAGGAGGATCGGTACGAGAGGTGGGAGGATGAGGTGGACCTGTAAATGTTATCTATCGATTTGGTCCAAAATGGTTTCTCAATTATATTTTTTAAGTTTTTGATTTAAAAACGACAATTTAACTTAATATGACAAATTTCATATTTTTTAAATTTGTTATAACTACTTTATTCCTCAGAAAATATACTGGAAAGAAAAATCTTCTAGAAATTTTAATACAGAGGAAAACTAAATACCAATTTTTACCCGGCAGAACCTATAATCTTTGCCAATTACCTCTACGACCTTTGAAACATCATAATTCCCCCACTGACCCTGTAAATTTGTTCTGTCTTACCCTACGAACCCTGCCATTAAATTGACACATATAGAGTTAACTTCTTTGGTTAAAAACCAGTTCATCTAACCAATCCGCGATCGGACGGCTAGAATTAACCAAGAGAAGAAAAATCAGTCCTCTTCCATCTCTCCTCCCTCGACATAGGATTGGCTTGGGCTTCGAGCAACGGGTGGGCCTGGGTGTCGAGTGGCGGGGGTGCCTGGGCTGGAGGCGGTCGGGGAGGGGGCTCGATGGACGACGCTCGACTTCGAGCGACAGTTCAAGCGGGGGGCTTGGGGTCTGGAGAAGGGCTCGAGGGAGGTTCGAGCAGGGGAGGTGGCAGGAGGGGAGCAAGGGAAGCGGGGGTCGGGGCCTCGTGTGGCGCAAGCAGGGGATGCGAGGTCGGGGCTTCGGGCGGCACATGCGGGGGGGGGGGGGGGGGGGGGGGAGAGCGGGGGAGGGGGAGAGGAGGGGAGGCGAGGCTGGGGCTTCGGCCGGCGCGGGCGGGGTGGGGGGCTTCGAGCAAGGGAGGCAACATGCAGTTGGCGGGGCAGGGAGGGGCGGTGCTGGGGCACGGGACTGCTTAGGGACGACGTTGCGGCGGAGGGGGGGTGTGGGTGCAAAAATCCCTAATGGAATCTGGTCAGTTTTAACGGACAAATGGATGGGGGTTAACCACATGGTCTGTGGGGTAAAGGTTAGCAAGCTTACGAGGCCGAGAGAAGAATTAGAATGTTTTAAAAGTCGTAGAGGTAATTGGCAAAGATTACGAATAAAAACCTCTAATAAATAGAACTAATGGCAGCAACAGCAGAAGATGCTTTCAAAAGGATCGTGACGTTTGAATCTTTGCTGCAGAATCGACTGTTTCTACGGTACTTGTTCTTATTCGTCAGCCTACCAATTACCAAAGATGATCGCAACACATGGGATTTCTTGTCCACCCAACCTTGCAAAAAAAAAGGAAAAAAATAAACCAATGATTAGTTTTTTTGTGGGAGTTGAAAAGAGACTTTTTTCCTCTTTGTTTAAACTATTTTTTTGGTGAATAAGTAGTTTGTTTGAACTATTAATAAATGGAGGAATAAACCAAAGATAGAGTTAGAGTGTTATTTAGGAAAGTTATCATGCAATTGGCGTTGTCTTGACTTAGTCACACCTTCCACACCTTTTCCATATTGGCAGGAGATTCATCTGTTTTAATAAACATACACATTAATAACAACAAAGTCTTTTCCCACGTTAAGTACGGTCGGCTACGTGGATTCTTTACATCCATTCAGATCTATCTTGGATCATTCTCGGATTTAGATTTGAAAAACAAAGATCCTTTCCTATAGTCTCATTCCAACAATTCATGAGCCCTCCTCGTCCTCTCTTAGCCGGCTCGACATCCTAAAACTCACAACTCCTCACCGGTACATCGACCGACCTCCTTTGTAAATGGTCAAACCAAATTAAGCGATTTTCTCACATCTTCATATATATTTTGAATAAACATACCATGTTAAAAAATAAAACAAAGAAATCTGTTGTTCGCCACAAATTTAATAAAAAACTCTACAAATTCATAACATCTTAATATGAAATAGAGTTCACCGAAGAATTTATCTGGTTATTCGTGATGCAACCCATGTTTGAGCCTGGGTTACTCTCATCTTTATCTCTACCATTACGTACATGAGATATGATTAATGGTGCCTATCTCATGTTTCTTGTAATGCAATATTTTTTTATCACGTTTAAACCAAAACAGTTAATATCAAAAATATATATTAATAATAAATACAAGATTCAGACAATATTTTTACGACATGTGTGTACTATATTTGTATATTTATCACATTTCTCGTTATATATTTTTATAACAAAAACATGTACTATATTTGCTTAAGAATAGATATGACAACGAACATATATGGATATATCCATATCTGCCAAAATATGTAACTTTATATCCTAAAAAAAATGAAAATATGTAACTTTATATACACGGTAGACATAAACATGAATACATCTGCCAGCTTTATATATATTTACATCCTAAAAAAATGAAAATGACATCTATATATATTTATATCTGATAAAAAAATAAAATTTCATATCATATCTTTATATGTATTAATGTTCATCAAAATAGAAGTGAGTACACTATATAGAGAAGGATGAGCAAAAGATCCCTCATCTAAAGATCCACTTACCCATATAAGTGTGATAACTCAACAGAGTATAGCCTACTTTAATTTTGATTAGTTTGGTAACTTGAGTGATGTATAACTTAGATTTAATATTGATCCTTACAAAGTTCGTTAGTTGGTGTATGTCCCATTTAATAGTGTACCATTTTTGCCGCGTGGAAAGGGAGTGATTTGGCATACATCCACCCTACTTTACTCTAAGTAAAAGCAATATTACCTAGAGGATCCAAACCTGATCAGATTGGGTAAGTTAATATTGAGCATCTTGTCGGGTTTAGAACTATTTTCTACTAACGTATGCGGAATACTTACATGGGAAAGAATACATTCATTAAACACAAAATCAAACATTTGCATGCGTATATTTTCCAGGATGGGTTAAAGAAAAGATCTAAAAAACAATGGAAAATCAATATAGTCAATAACATGTCATTTAACGATCAACCCAAATTTTACATTAAAATATAAAGCAATCGATTGAGAAATAGGCAAGGGTGATATAACTGCAACAAGATTGGTCATGGGAAAAAACTATGGAAGCACAACTTTCAGTAAAAAGTGGAAGTAGCTGTCACTTAATGAGGACAACGCAAGCATCTGACAACACCAAGTTGCAGCACAGATGTGGTGATCTCCTCACCATTTGCACTATGAGAGGCCTTGTTCGACTAGACGGTCAAATATCCTCTACATTCTGCAAAGAATATTTCTATGTTTTTACATCTCTGTGAGCAAGCTGCGAAGTTGACAAACTTGTTTCATACAGAAATGCTCGACACTGAAGAAGAAATGGTATGGATGCTTAGTTGATATGATGCTTAGCAATGCGATATTGGTTTTTGTTCAAACAAGGATGGATTATTGCACTAACCTCGAGAGAAATTGCTGGACTAAGCTGCTTCTTCGAGATACTTCTGCAATCGCCCAGTTGCTGCCAGTATTAAACCTAGAATGGGAACTTACCATTTCAGATTTCGGCATATCATCCATGAAAATCATTATACTATATGTGGGTTGCATGTTTGATTCATGGATTCAAGTCTTGACGTCTCGTTGCATAGTAGGTATGCTTTACGGCAGGAAGTTGATGTGTGTACCCTCGATAACTTTGTACAGATAATTGGAGTAATATTTCAAATTGCTAGTTGGTCGTGTATTTAACAATAAAAAAGGAGTTCAGCATCGTATTAACTTTTGAAAAAAACACACCTCAAGAAGATTACACAATTAAGTTAGTTTTTTTAAATAAATAAATTTCACTAAAAGACATAATTTCATGCTGTTGAAGTACGCCCAAATACAATCTTCTTCATTGAGAGGATGTAGCTATGGCTAAATGGATCTCTACACTGGTGGAGATTTTTGGAGAGCTTTCTGGTCTTAAAGTCAATTGGCTTTTGTTCATTTTTCACTTCTCATAGGAGGAGAGGATGGAGTGTAGACAGGTTCTGGGCACTCCATGTCCAATTCCACTCACCTATTTAGGGTTATCATTGACTGAAGGCAAACTTAGGTGCGTGGATTGGATGGCACTGTTGGAGAAGCAAAGAGATTAAGTTGACTAGTTGAGAGGCTACTTGTTTGTCGAAGGGCAGCCACCTGGTCCTTCTTGAGGTTGTTCTGTGTGCCACTCATATTTTCTCTCTCCTCCGGCTTTCGGATGGGGTGCCACAGTGTGATATGGAGTCCTAGATGAAATGGTTCTTTTGGTTCAGTTTGGAGTGACACTCACGGTATTCCTTTGGTTGCAAAGGAGTTGGTGACACAGCCTTTAGAGAATGGTAGCTTGGGTGATTTGAGGCTAGAGGAGATGAAAATATATCCCTTTTGACAAAACAAGTGCTAAGAATTCTGGGGGGTCGCAACATCCTGCATCTTGTAGTTCGTGATATTTACGTGTCTCATCCGACTGAAGTATTGTGGGGGGTTCGGTTCACTGAACATCTAATTAAATTAGAAAAGGGCGGTCTCCATTATGTTGATCGTTATACAGCTTGTGCCCTTCCGGAGTCCAATGTTGGGTGATGTTAGTTCCATTAAAGTTCAGACACATGACTAGGCTGAGGAGGAAACTTTTAAGTGATCGGTTCATGAGAGTATTCACCTTTGCGGCTAACCAAGACCATTGTGTTGCTGAGACATGATCAGTGGGTACCTACTTTGGCTCTAGATTCTTAGAACAACGGATGCCTTTTTGAGGCTCAAGAAACTGTGACATAGGATGACAGGGATACTCGGACAAAAAGAAATATCGGACCTACGGTTGCTTCCCTGATTCTTGACCCAGTGACTTGACAACGGACTACATGTTGATTTAGAAGTCATAGGTGCCTATAAGAGCGAATGATTTCCAGCGACTTCTGAGAGGGGGAGTAATGACTGAAGTTCATAGAGCCAATGTTTTGCATAGTACCGATATGCCCTGTCGTGTTTGATGAGGATGTAGATTATTTGTTGTTTTATTGTGATCGGGTTAGAGAGATCTAGTAAAGCTGTGATTGAGTGGGTGGACTTACCAATGCGGAGGGCTTCTGGAATTAGTACTTATCTTGGTGCTGTGTACTTCAGTTGATACTGTGATCGGGTGGAAACCCTTGGCATTCATTTGGCAACGTGGTTGGCTCCAGGGACAGATCTAGGGAGGGTCATGGAGAGCACATGCCACCTTTAGATTTGTTTGTAAAAATAATATATACCCCATTATATATTTGTAACACATAATTTCTCTTTTACATTAAATTCCCAACCAGCATTAGTATATTTTACCTTTACAGATAATTTCTTAGATAGATCGACCTAAACCACTTGTCTTATTAGATATCGATATATTTAAGATAAAGCCATTTGAAACAGATAAGGTAATCCATCCAATCCAATTGCCACACACTCCTAATGGCACAACCTCTACATCTTAGTTATATCATTTTTATAATATACTAATTTATTTCTAATATCTAATCTTATATATTGTACCCACTTCAATTGTCTGGTGATAGTGCCGTGTGCCTACCACCCAAAAAACTAGGGTTCAAATCCTTCGTTGTGGGGCTTGTGTTGGGTAGCTGACAGAACATAAAAAATAATCTAGTCTTTCAACATGGTTTTGAGCAAGAATCTATGCAGCCTTTCCTACTTTATTTAAAGTATTAGAAGACTTCACCATTTTTTATTTAATCTTATATGAACTTTAGTTCTGCTTAGTATTCTATAAATTGGACAAATGTGCAATACTCCTTGTTCTTTGTATTTTTTTTCTTATATAAAATTAATATTTCTAATATTTATAGCAAAAAAATATAAATTAATTATTTTATATTTTCATTTTAATTGGCATTCAAAACAAATATAGTTTATATCATGATAAATCGATCCACGACATTAAAAAATAAATCTAAAATATTAAAAATTATTTTATATTTTCAGTTTGATTGACAATCAAAACAAATATAATTTATATTGTGAGGAATAGATCAACAAAATTAAAGAATAAATCTAAAATATCAAGCATATTTGTGTTTTATGAAAAAGATGAACATAGTGCACCACTCGCAAAAAAATCGTAGATCATAAAATGATATTTGTAATTAATTATTTACTATAAAATATAATAATATTATATCTTATATATTTTCAAGAGAAGCGAGACTTGGAGCTTATATAATATCAATTTATGTGGACTGGATTCAATCCATAAAGTTAGATTCTGAAAAAAGTTTAAAATATATACTAATATTTATATGAAAAATATGATGACATAATTTATCATTCAAAACATTATAATAATATGGTTAACATGATGGTATTGTAATTCATATACAAATATTTTTTTAACGTGTTTGTCTTCAAAAACATTTGGGCTTTGTCCCTGGTTGGCTCACCACGGTGTTGTTTTCTGTCAATAGAGATTTTACATGGAGAATATTGAGCATGCTAACGCTATATTCGAGTCTTTGACCTGTAAACAAGAAATTGAGATTATTAATATATTAACATGGTGTATACCACTCTGGGTGTCCACTCCTTTTCTTTTTTCTTTTTAAAGTATTTCCCTACATTACTGGACCTAGTCATTCTTTCTCATCTGTAAATCCAACTCTACACTACTATGCCTATTAACCTTTTTTTTCCAAAAAACAGATGTTTTCTTGGAACACCAAAGGATGATCGTTGAAGATTCATTGTCACAACCCAAGATTTTACTACAATATAAAAAGAGTACAATACAACTCAAGTCATTACAAGTCACTCTCCTAAGATGACATAGATTAGAACTCATTTTAAATATAAGGTCCTCCCAACCTAAAGACCACCATTTCTTTGAAACCGCGACATCCATATTACAACTGTCTAGAGAAAATAATCGATTGCTTATTCATGTGACCTTAAAGTTTTCCATGTTGGGCAGATTACATAATAGAGACAGTAAGAAAAGAAAATACATGTAATAGAAAAAGATAAAATAACTCTCAACACTCCCCCTCAAGATGGAGCATAGATGTCAATTATGCTTAGCTAAGAACAACACCTCTGAAAACATGTATGTTTCTCTATGCTAACGTGGGAAGTCGAGATAAAGCCCTTCTGAATCATATCACATGTATAATAACAATCCACCTCCATGTGCTCAGTCCTCTCATAGAAGGCAATGTTGTAGCAGCCTGGTTGTCACATTGTAGATGCATGGGAATATGCATATCAATAGCTAGGTCAGTCAGAATAGATCTAACCCACATCATCTCAGTGCTCCACTGTGCCATGGTTCAATATTCTAATTATGCAATAGATTTGGCAACCACATTCTGCTACTTGCTCTTCCATGACACCAAAGGCTTCCCTATGAACACTGCAAAGCAAGAGGTATTATCTTTGGACATCATGCATAGTCTGCATCTAAACATGCCATGATGACCAGGGATTTCCTTTGCTAAAGAACAATCATGTACCTGGAGAGGACTTCAAATCCATACGTGCATGTCTAGCATGCTCCATAAACTGGCTAACTTTGCTTACATCAAAGGAAATGTTTAGACTGATAATGGCCACAAAGAGAAGCATCCCAACTAGCTCTATATCTCCTCTTATCTACATCCTCTATATCATCATCATATAGCTTAATGCTGAGATCCACGGGAGTAGTGGTAGGTCTGCAAGCTGATATGCGTGTCTCTGTGATGAGGTTCATAGCATACTTATCTTGGATCATCGCAAAACCCTGTTGGTTCTTGGCAAACTCAAGCCCTATGAAGTCTCGTAAATCACAAAGATGCTTGGAGACAAACTGCTGACCAAGGAATTCCTTAGCCGCACTAATATCATGTATATCATTTCCCGTAACAATGATATCATTAATGCAAACCACTATAACAATAATACATCTCTCAGTCGTCTAAACAAACAACGAATGATCTGCAGTCGTTCTCGTGAAGCCCTGCTACTATATCAAGTCCAAGAGCTTCTGGAACCATTTTGGACTCTGCTTAAGGCCATACATAGATTCATGAAGTTTGCAAACCTTCTGACTCTCCATCAACAACGAATCCAGGTAGCTGTTGTATAAGGATTTCCTCATGTATGTCATCATATAGAAAGGCACTCTTCACATCAAGTTGGGACAGGTACCGGTCCCGTACTACTGCAATAGAGAGAAGGATCCAAAATGTAGAATGACGTGCCATATGAGAGAACATATCATGATATTCCACCCCATATGTTTGGATGAACCCACAAGCTACAAGCCTAGCCTCGTAGCGATCAACACTGCCATTTGTACAGTTTTTCATTGTAAACACCTATTTGCATCCAACCATAGAAACCCCTATAAGGGCAGTGACCAAGCTCCATATGCTACACAATTGTAGCGTGGCCATTTCCTCATCCATAGCAAGATGCCACTAGCTGGCTCACATAGCCTCCTGCTATGTCCATAGAATCTCTACAACTGATAGACCTACGGCAAACCTCCTGATGTCCTTTGAAAGATAACCCAAAGAAATATGAGCTGCGAGAGGATACACGACCCACACATGCATCCAATTCTTGAGAGCAATGGGCACATTAAGATCATATGTACCACATGTAACATGTAAAGTAGCCTCGTGAGGAAACACATGCTCCTCCTGTAAAGTAGCTTGTTGTATAGACAAATCACTACTACCATCAATAGAAACAAAGTGCTAAGAACATAACTAGGATGTGCAGAATAACTAGAAGGTCCATTGCGAAGGTAGCATGCGAGTGTAAAAATGTGGTAGAATCTGAGCCAAAGAACTAGGAGGTGGGGGCGAAGGAGCAACCACTATATGCAGTGGTGGTGGAGGTGGTGGCATAGGTGAAGAAACCACTGTAAGAGGTGATAGTGGTGTAGGTGGAGGCATGTAAACCTCTTCTCCAGCGTGTCACCTGTAGGAGAAAAATACATGACCGACTCAAAGAAGGTGATATCAGCACTGACGTAGTACATTCACCAAACATGATCAAAACATCGGTACTCCTTCTGGGTCCAGAAGTAGGCCACATAGATATACTTGACAACTATGGGGGAGAGCTTGTCATGACCACGAGTCAGATGATGAATGAATGCCATCGAGACAAAGACACAGTGTGTAAGAGAGAGAAAATCCTTCTCGGGAAACACAATTGAGAAATGAATCTTCTCTCCTAACACAGAGGATGACATACAATTCACCAAGTAACAAACAACGAGAACTGCATCACCCCATAAAAGAATGGGGAGCATGTATCTGAATTACGAGGGTCCTGGTCACATCGAGTAAATGATGGTGTTTGCATTCAACAACACCGTTCAGCTGGGAAGTGTATGTACATGAAGTCTAGTAAATAATGCTAAGGACCTGAAGAACTGAGAAAGTTGTAAAGTGTAGAACTCAAAGGCATTGTCAGAGCAAATAGACTTGACAGTAAAAATAAATGGCAAAGCCTTTTTCCACTTTAAGCAGGGTCTGCTATTTGGATTCTTGCTCAAACCCATATTGAAAGATCTGACTATTTTTTATGCTAATTGTCGGTTACCTAACGCAACAACCACAAGGGGGGATTTGAACTCTAGTTTTTTGGGTGGTAGGCACACTGCACTACCACCAGAGCGAACATATTTTGACAATAGTAGAAAAATTATTCTTTACTTGTTGGGAAACGTGAATGCGATATTCTATTCCACAGCCCTAGGCTCTCTTATATAGGAGAGTAGCCTATGGGTAAATTACACAAGAAGACTAACAAGAAAATAAAATAACAAAGAGATACAAAATAGACTATGCGTCAACACTCCCCCTCAAGATGGAGCATAGATATCAATCATGCTCAGCTTGGACGCACACTTCTGGAATGGGCCTTTAAATAATGCTTTGGTGAAAATATCAGCAGTCTGATTCTCTGATGTGACGTGAGATGTAGCAATGAACCCCTTCTGAATCATGTCACGTATGTAGTGACAGTCGACCTCAATATGCTTGGTCCTCTCATGAAAAACTGGGTTATTTGCAATGAACAAGGCGCCTGATTGTCACATTCCAACATCATAGGAAGAGGTATATCAATACATAGGTCTGCAAGTAAGGACTTTACCCACATCATTTCTGTGCTCGCCTGGGCCATAGCCCTATATTCTGATTCAGCACTGGATCTAGCTACTACTGTCTGCTTCTTGCTCTTCCACGAAACTAGAGCATCTCCAACATAGACTGCAAACCCTGATGTTGACTTCCTGTCCTTGGGGCATCCTGCATAGTCTGCATCCGCACATCCTGTAACAGAAATCTCCTTTCCTTTCTTAAATAGCAAGCCTGCACCTGGAGATGATTTTAGATATCTCAGAATCATGTGTATGGCATCCATATGGACCTGGCGTGGTTGCTCCATGAACTGGCTCACACGACTCACTGCAAACTGTATATCGGGTCTAGTGATAGTGACATACAGTAATTTGCCTACCAGTTCTCTGTACCTTCTCTGATCCACCTCTTCTGTGTCATCATCATACAGCTTCATGCTAGGGTCCATTGGTGTCGTAGCAGGTCGACACCCTAGCATACCTGTCTCACTCAGTAGATCTGTGACATACTTCCTCTGTGTCATGACTAATCCATATGGATTTCTCGCAAATTCCAGCCCCAGGAAGTATCTAAGGACTCCCAAGTCCTTGGTGACAAACTCGGTTCCCAGCCTTTGCTTGCTTAATGCCTTGGTCATCATCACCTGTAATCAAGATATCATCAACATAAACCATGATTATAATGATACCTCTCGCCGTCTTCTGCACGAACAAGGAATGATCAGCATTGGAGCGTTTATATCCTTGTTTCTCAAAGAGGTCTGAAAGCTTCTGAAACCATGCTCTGGGGCTCTGCTTAAGACCATAGATGGCCTTATGCAATCTGCAAACCTTGGAACACTCCCCCTCAACAGCAAAACCAGGTGGCTGTTGCATATAGACTTCCTCCTGCAAGTCTCCATACAAAAATGCATTCTTTACGTCCAGTTGATAGAGTGGCCAGTCTTTAGCAACCGCAACAGATAACAGAATCCGTAAAGTGGAATGACGCGCCACAGGGGAGAAGGTGTCTAGGTAATCTACCCCATATGTCTGCGTGAAGCCCCGAGCAACAAGGCGTGCCTTGTACCTGTCAATGGAACCATCTGCATTGTGCTTAACTGTAAACACCCATTTGCAACTCACCGGGCTAACATCTGGAGGTATAGGAACCAAACTCCAGGTTCCTCTAGACTGAAGTGCCTCCATCTCCTCTTCCATTGCTAGTCGCCATCTAGCATCCTGCATAGCATCATGATGGTTCCGTGGAATTGCTGTAGCTGAAAGTGCCAATGCAAACGTCCTGAATGGTCCAGATAGCCTCTCAAACGACACCACTGCTGATACTGGATACTGGACACAGCTTCTCTTCGGCTTGCGTAGAGCGATTGGAACATTTAGGTCCGCCGTGGTATCACCATGCTCCTGTAATGCACCCTGCTGAGAAATGTCGTCAGATCCATCAACATTAATATTCTCATTACATACCATAGGCGAGCTAGTTGACTGGTCAGGACCATGAGCTTGATTCGGCCTCCGGGTGTAATGGAATGGTAACGGAGGTACTATTGATGGTGGTGGCGGTGGTGGTGGTGTTTCAGATGTTGGTGGCGGTTGTGATGTTGGTGGTGCCATGAATACAATGTCAGGGGATATAGGTGGCGGCTGCATCCTCCCAGAATCTGAAAAATACATGATGGATTCAAAGAATGTAACATCTGCACTGATCATATACCGCCGACGCACAGGGTCAAAACACTTGTACCCCTTTTGAGTTCTGGAGTACCCCACAAAGACACACTTGACAACCCTAGGAGAGAGCTTGTCAGAACCGGGCGACAACTGATGGACAAAGGCAACTGACCCAAACACACGAGGGGTAAGAGTGAACAGATCCTTGTCAGGATAAATCAGTGAGAAAGGAACCTGTTCATTTAAGACAGACGAGGGCATATGATTTATAAGATAACATGCAGTAAGGACCGCATCACCCCAGTATGAATACGGAACATGACTCTGAATGAGAAGTGACCTTGTGACATCAAGAAGGTGACGGTGTTTTCTTTCTGCCACCCCATTTTGTTGAGACGTATGGGCACAGGATGTTTGGTGAACAATTCCTTTAGAGGAGTAGTAGTTGGCAAGATTATTGGTGCATAACTCTAAGGCATTGTCACTTCTCATAATTTTGACAGTTGTGGAAAAAACATTCTGAATCTCATTTAGAAATTTAATAATAATATTTCCAGCTTCAGATTTATTTTTCATTAGAAATACCCATGATGCTCTTGAGAAATCATCCACAAAAACAATGTAAAACCTGTGCCCCTGATGATCGGGAACACAACTTGGACCCCAGACATCAACATGAAACAACTCAAATTTGGAGTTACTACTCCGACCTTGACTACTGGGAAACGATGACCTGTGATGTTTTCCCAACTGACACGCCTCACACTGGATAGGTGTGTGAGAAAAACTATAAGGTAAGACAAGACGCAACTTCTGAAGCGGTAGATGACCAAAACGCAGATGCCACAGGAGGGAAGATACTTGTCCAGCGGGAGAAGATGTGATTCCGGCAAATGGGGTCTGGTTCAGACGATAGAGGCCTCCTTGCTCATAGCCATGACCAATCACGTTGCCCGTACGGATGTCCTGAAAAATCAAGGAAGATGGATCAAAAATAGCTCGACATTGGAGATCCTTCGTAATCTGACTGATTGACAAAAGATTCATAGAGAAATGCGGTGCATGTAAAACATTCTTGAGCTGCATAGAGGATGTTAATCTAATCTCCCCCTGACCCGTGATGGGGGAATGTGTGCCATTGGCAATCACTACTGTCCGTTCTGGAGGGATCTGAGTATATCCTGAAAGTAGACTCTGGTCGCCACATAGATGATGTGTAGCACCTGAGTCCATGATCCATGGCAATGTATCCGATCTACTACTATGAAGTGCAAGTGTACTACCTGAAGTACTCGTAGAGGCAGACGCAGAAGCAGAAGCAGCAACATCAGTATGACTCTCTGTCGTCTGTGCTGGGCCAGATGGTGGGATAATGCCCCTGAGGCGGGCAACCAGATCATCAAAACGCTGATCCAGTGAAGCAGCAGAAGGGGGCTCTATTTGCTCAGCGACTCGTGCAGATGCAGGAAATCCATGCTTTGAGTAGCATGCGTCCTCAGTATGTCCGATACGGTGACAATATGAGCATGTAGGCCTAGTGCGACCACCCCTTCCACGGGGAGTACGTCCACGGCCCTGGTAATGAGAACCACGACCCCTGTTAGCCGCCATGGCTGAGGGATTCTGACTAGCAGCTGCTGAAGGTACAGTTATCCTACTCAATCTGTGAAAAGCCTCCTCCATGGGAGGAATAGTTGAGTCCGCCAAGATCTGTGAACGTGCGGCCTCATACTCTGGATCAAGTGCTGCGAGAAACACGCCCACCATCGTTGCATTCCTGTATGTTTTCTGCTGCTCTGGTGTGGCGGTAAGAGGCATGAAGCTGTGAAGCTTCTCAAACATTCCTCTCAAAGATGTATAGAGGGAATGTAACGGGCGTCCATTCTGCTTTATCGTGAATATATCATGTTGTAGTTGCAGGATCTTCGTCTCATTCTTTGCCTGAGAATAGGTCGCTGCGAGGATGTCCCACATGTCTTTGGCTGTGGGTTGATGTAGAATGTCATTGGCTATTTCAATAGCCAATGTGCCAGACAGCCACACCTTGGCATATGCGTCGTCTGCCTCCCATGAGGCATGAACTCCAGTCTTCTCTACAGGCTCGGGCTCTGTGAGAATATGCTTCTTGCCCGTGGACTTCATCATACTCATGAACTGCATTGCCCACAGTTCATAGTTCGTACCATCCATCTTGACGATGGGCGCTGGACCACGAAAAGCGCCCATAGATGGGGTATCTGCCTTGCTTTCTGACATACTGAAGACTGGAGCGTATGACAATGGATAATATTTGTCTACAATGACATAGACGGGACTAGTTGCATTTGTAGACCTCAAGCAACTATCCCCATGAATCTGCGCGCGCTACAAACCGTACGCGCACAGACTTTACACGCAGTATGTAACCCTCACGCGCTGGAGATGATGTGCGCACTTGGAGATGATGTGCGCACTTGGAGATGATGTGCGCTGGAGGTGCTGCTCCTTCCTGATGCCCTAGCGCAGCAGCAGATGCCGCAGATGCGCTTGGAGATGACGCAGCAGCAGATGCTGCAGATGGAGCAGCAGACGCCGCAGTTGATGCTGCAGTGAGTAGCACAGGAGGCGCCCTAGATCACCGCGGATCGGCGGAGAAGAAGGGCCTGGCGGCGCCGAGAGAGAGAGGGAGAGAAGAGGGCCGGCGGGTGGGGATGGGTAGGTTTAGGGTTTCGAGAACTCCGGCCTAGGACCGTCGCTCTGATACCATGTTGGGTAACGTGAATGCGATATTCTATTCCACAGCCCTAGGCTCTCTTATATAGGAGAGTAGCCTATGGGTAAATTACACAAGAAGACTAACAAGAAAATAAAATAACAAAGAGATACAAAATAGACTATGCGTCAACATTACTTTATTAATGAAAGATTGAATAATAGACCCAATCTCAGACTTGTTTTGTTAAAAGAAAAACCCACGATTGTCTAGGAAAATCATCAACTGCTACAACATAAAATACGTGCCTCGTATGATCAGGAACACGACTGGAACCCCAAATATCAAAATAAACATACTCAAACAAGCTACTGCGATTACGACTTTGCCAAGTTGGCAAATCATGTACTGGAATATAGACCGAGAGGATATCTGTGAAGGACATGACATAACTTCTGCAAAGGAAGGTGACCAAAACAAAGAGATCACATGTACAGATAAACTGATCCAATAGAAATGGAAGAATCATTAGCATATGGAGACTGGACCAGTCTGTAACGACCCCCTTGCTCGTGACTACATCCAATCACCATGCCCGTGAGTGTATCCTGATATACGAGAAGATGGGTCAAAAGAGGAATGACAATGCAAATCCTTAGTGATTTGACTATTAGACAATAAATTCATCAAAAAAATCTGGTGCAATATCATATTTTCCAAATGCATATACAATGTCAAATAGACCTCCCCCTGTCCTCTAGTAAGCGAATGAGTCTCATATGCAATGAAAACTGGTCTGACTAGAGGAACGGATCTGTATGAAGCAACCTGAGCCATATCTCCACACAAATGATGAGATGCACAAAAAATCCATGATCCACTCTCTCATGTTTGTCTCGTTACAACTGATAAAGGCTACACTTGAGGTGCTAGAGGAGGCTCTGGCTATGGCAGCAACATCAAAAGGACATGTAGGAGCACTAGTAGAGAAAGCACTAGTAAAATGAGCACTAGTCCAAAAGTATATATCATACAAACATATCATGTCCTGCTTCCAAAGCAAGATGACCATCGATGGAATTTGGTTGGTCACAATATCTCATGAGGAAGCTCATATCTTCCGATTCAAAAGAGAACCTATATGATCCTTCTGAGAGATCGTATTATTCATATATCATCGTGTATGCACACGAGCACACCGATACATAGACCTTGATTAGGTTATCAACCTAATGGTTCATCAAATGTACATATTTAGACATATAATAACACATTTGTCTCTGATCAGAGGATGCATGCAATATGTGATAATATACAACATAGGTCTTAGTTATCTCGATTTCGCTAAGTCAACTTTTTGACTTAACTCATCATACACCTCCATGTCTCTATTCATATGCAAAGGACCTGCACAAAGAGGTCGGTCGGATGTCAGCCTTTGGAGTTAGGATTGCCATCTCCTTCTCATACTGGAGATTCCATCTTGATAATCACTTGACTGTAGAGACTAATATATATGTGTTACGTTTTATTGTGTTACGTTTTATTGTTCCGTAATTTCTATTTATATTTTGTAAGACTCTGTAATTTACCCAAGAGTTTTCTCCCTATATAAGAGACCCAAGGGCTCTATGGAATAACACAACAGAGAGTTTGATTACTCTAACATGGTATCAGAGCCAAAACCCTAACCCTAGGGTTTTGTTCTCCACCCGCCCCCCAACCCTCACCGCCGCCAGCCCAGCCGGTCCCTCCTCCCGCCACCGCCGTCGCCAGCCGGTCCCTCTTGCTACCGCCGCCAGCCCAGCCGGCCCTCCCGCAGCCCCAGCCAGCCCTCCCGCCGCCCCAGCCGGGCCCCCACACCGCCGCCGCCGCCCTCCCGTGTCCACCCGTGCCCAGCCCCGCCGCCGCCGGGCTCCTCCACCGTCGATCCTCTCTTCCGCCGAGGCTTCCCAAGCCTCCTTGCTGATGGGTTCAAGTGCATAACGTCTACCTATGCACTTGAATCCACAAAAGTCTTGGTAGACACCATTTCTTTTGTCTATCATCCCTAGTTGTTCTTCTTCGGCAATATGTCAGAACAAAAGGTCGATATGCCCGCCATAGGCGCCTTTAAAGGTTCGGCACCAATCGTCAAAATGGACGGGACGAACTACGAACTGTGGGCTATGCAGTTCCTCAGTCTCATGAAGTCGTGTGGTAAGAAGCATATTCTTACCGAGGATGAACCGCCGGAGAAGACAGGGATATATGCCTCATGGGAGGCCGATGATGCGTATGCCAAGGTGTGGCTCTCAGGAACGCTCACGACGGAGATAGCGAATGATGTCCTCCATCAGCCCACCGCCAAGGCGATGTGGGATATTTTGGCCACGACGTACTCTCAGGTACGCAACGAGACGAAGATGCTCCAGTTGCAGCATGATATCTTTACCACAAAGCAGAATGGGAGGCCTCTTCATTCCCTGTACACGTCGCTTCGTGGAATGTTTGAGAAGCTCTATAGCACCATTCCGCTCACAGCCACGCCGAAACAACAGAAGACGTTCCGCAACGCCACTATGGTTGGCGTATTACTCGCTGCCCTTGACCCTGAGTACGAGGCAGCACGCTCTCAGATCCTTGCAGATGCCACCATCCCACCGATGGAAGAAGTATACAGGAGGCTCAGTCGTGTATCCGTCCATCGAATACAGCGACTGCACCTCCATCAGCAATGGCAGTTTCCAGAGGACGTGGTGGTTCGTCCTCATTTCGTGGCAGAGGAAGGGGTGGACGTGGCCGAGGAGGCCGTGTACGGTCTACATGCTCATTCTGTCGTCGTACTGGTCATTCGGAGGATACGTGCTATTCTAAGCATGGCTTTCCTCCTTCTACACGGGTTGCGGATCATGTCCAGGGTCCACCAGCATCTACTCCAGATAACAGGTTCGAGGAGCTAGTGGCACGGCTTCGTGATATCATGCCCCAGTCATCATCAGAGGGTGCTGACGCCTCTGATATTGCCGCTTCGGCATCTGCCAGTACATCTGCATCTGCCACTGCCTCAGGTAGTCCTCCGGTCTCATATCATAACCATGATCTCACAGGTTGGATTGTTGATTCTGGAGCCACCCATCACCTATGTCGTGATAGAGATATCCTGCAGTCCTATAGAGCTGTTCAGCCTGGTCGCTCTGTACTCATTGCTGATGGTACTCATTCCCTGATCGTCGGTCAGGGGGAGACGGATTTGCTGCCCTCTATGCACTTACAGAATGTTTTACATGCACCAGAATTCTCTATGAATCTATTATCCATTAGTCAGATTACTAGGATTTGCATTGTCGTGCTATATTTGATCCATCTTCGGTTATTTTTCAGGACATACTAACGGGCAGGGTGATTGGCTGTGGTTCTGAGCACAATGGCCTCTATCGTCTTGTACGGACCACGTATGCTGGCGTCTCACTTCATTCTCAAGGCTCCGTCTCACCATATACCTGGCATCTTCGATTTGGTCATCTGCCACTACAGAAATTGCACCACCTCCTGCCTCAGATATCTCCGGGTTCGTCTTTTCGTTGTGAAGCATGTCAGTTAGGGAAGCACCATCGGTCCAGCTTCCCCAGTCGTCAGGGTCGGAGTAGTCGCTCTCCATTTGAGTTATTTCACATAGATATTTGGGGTCCCAGTCGTGTCCCAGATCATCAGGGGCACAGGTTTTATCTAGTTGTTGTTGATGATTTTTCTAGAGTGTCCTGGACTTTTCTTCTTAAAAATAAATCAGAAGCAGGAAGTGTTATTCAAAATCTTATTAATGAGGTCCAAAATGTTTTTTCGTCTACTGTTAAGTATGTGCGTACTGACAATGCCTTGGAATTTTGCACTCGTTCTCTTGCTCGCTTCCTTTCTACTAAAGGTATTATTCACCAAACCACATGTGCATATACATCTCAACAAAATGGTGTTGCAGAACGAAAGCATAGACACTTTCTTGATATTGCTCGCACATTACTTATTCAAAGTTCTGCACCCTTATCCTTTTGGGGGGATGCTATCCTTACAGCGTGCTATCTGGTTAACCGCATGCCTACAACTGTACTTGGCGAAAAGTCTCCTTTCTCTCTTCTATTTCCTGACAAAGATTTGTTTACACTTACACCTCGGGTCTTTGGTACTGTTGCGTTTGTCCACCGGTTATCTCCAGGACTTGATAAGCTCTCTCCTAGGGCTATCAAGTGTGTTTTTGTGGGCTACTCCAGGACACAGAAAGGATATCGTTGTTATGATCCCGTTCATAACAAATACTATGTGAGCGCTGATGTTACCTTTTTCGAACCAGTCATGTACTTTTCCCCTGCAGGTGACAGGCTGATCTCCTCCACATCCACTGATTCTCAGGTCTATGTGCCTCCACCTCCAAGTCTGAGTCAATCCTCTAATCCAACTCCACCACCACCACCACCTCCAATTATACCATTTCCTAAGTTCTATACAAGGCGAACAGGGCCAGCTCAAGCTACATGCCAACCATCCAGCACGCCTCAGGTATGTTCTGATGTTACCACTAATGATGGATTAGCCAATGCACCGGTGCAGGAGTCTTTACAACAGGAGGAGGATCCGCCAGTCATAGATGATCTTGATCGGCCTATAGCTCAAAGGAAGCCAAGGCGACAGTGTGCTTCGTACCCGCTTGCTTCTCACGTCTCATTTCATCGCCTCCATGGGGACTTCCAGAAGTTTGTAGCTGCTGTCTCGTCTGTTGAGATTCCACGGACCTATCAAGATGCCATGAAGGTTGATTGCTGGCGTCTAGCCATGGAAGAGGAGATGCGTGCTCTGCAGTTTCGAGGGACTTGGTCTTTGGTTCCCATTCCTTCAGGTGCCCCTGTGGTGAGTTGCAAGTGGATCTTTACGGTGAAATATCATGCGGATGGACGTCTTGATAGGTACAAGGCAAGACTTGTAGCAAGGGGATTTACCCAGACATATGGGGTAGATTACTTGGATACTTTTTCACCAGTGGCTAGACACTCCACTCTTCGCATCCTCCTATCTGTTGCTGTGGTACGTAACTGGACCATTTTTCAGCTTGACGTCAAAAATGCCTTTTTGTATGGAGACCTACAGGAGGAAGTCTACATGCAGCAGCCACCGGGATTTGCTGCTGAGGGGGAGACTCAGATGGTGTGCAGACTTCATAAGGCTATCTATGGCCTTAAACAAAGTCCCCGAGCATGGTTCCAGAAGCTGTCTCAGCTAATTGAAAAACAGGGGTTCAGGAGATCAAATGCGGACCATTCATTGTTCATCCAGAAGACCCCTAGAGGTACAGTTGTTGTTATGATATATGTTGATGACATCTTGGTCACATGAGATGATGCTCAGGGGATTGAGATAACCAAGTCCCTGTTGGGAAACCAGTTCATTACGAAGGATCTGGGCACGATACGATATTTTCTGGGGATAGAGTTTGCACGAAATGCACAAGGAATGGTGATGTCTCAAAGGAAATATGTTACGGACGTGCTAGCTGAAGCAGGAATGACTGGATGCAGACCTTCAAGTACACCTATGAACCCAAGCATGAAGCTGTACGATGATGATACTGAGGAGGTGGACAAAAGAAGGTACAGAGAGATGGTGGGTAAGCTCTTATATATTACTATAACTCGACCGGATATTGCCTTTGCAGTAAACCGGGTGAGTCAATTTGTGGAGCAGCCAAGGCAAGTTCATATGGATGCCTTGTATATGATATTGAGATATCTGAAGTCTTCCCCAGGCACAGGACTGCTATTTAGGAAAGATACGGATCTATCTATTTCAGCTTGTGCAGATGCAGATTATGCAGGATGTCCAAGGGATCGTAAATCCACTTCTGGATTTGCTATCTTTATAGGAAGCTCTTTAGTTTCTTGGAAAAGCAAGAAACAGACTGTCGTGGCAAGGTCCAGTGCAGAATCCGAGTACAGAGCCATGGCACAAGCAACTGCAGAAATGATGTGGGTTAGAGCAGTCTTAGAAGATTTGACTGTAGATGTCCCCTTGCCTATGAATCTCCAATGTGACAATCAGGCAGCATTGTTTATTGCCAATAATCCGGCTTTTCACGAGAGAACAAAGCACATCGAGGTGGATTGTCATTTTACTAGAGACATGATTCAGAAGGGCTTCGTTTCCACCTCTCATGTCAGTTCAGAGGATCAGACGGCTGACATATTCACCAAACCACTGCTCAGAGGACCTTTCTAGAGATGTTCTTCCAAGCTGAGCATGATAGATATCTATGCTCCATCTTGAGGGGGAGTGTAGAGACTAATATATATGTGTTACGTTTTATTGTGTTACATTTTATTGTTCCGTAATTTCTATTTATATTTTGTAAGACTCTGTAATTTACCCAAGGGTTTTCTCCCTATATAAGAGACCCAAGGGCTCTATGGAATAACACAACAGAGAGTTTGATTACTCTAACATTGACAGTGTGGTTGAGTCGTCAATTTTACTATTTAGATATTTAACGCTGCACCAACCTCTATGATCCAACCTTTTGGATCAATAGTTTTATGATATCAAGAAGGCCATGAAACATAACCCTAAATGCACTAAGGGACTTATTATGCAAATTAGTTATTCTTCATTTTAGATATAGGAGTGATACACAATAACTTTTATTGCATAATGGTTTGCTATAGACTCACATATCCAACAGAAATTACATATCCATAATATTTATGTGCAAAATATCCATTGAAGCCACACTAAAAGCACCTCAATTGTATCTTTGTTATCACGACAAATACCAAACCCTCTAAACCTCACTTTTTTTAGTGTTAATGAAATAGTGGATGCTATTACCTATGTCAGAGCCGTACAACTGACCAACCAACCTCCACAACAAACCCCATCGAAGGCCCTCTTTCCGCCAACGCTGACATCATCAACTTCCATCCATTTTCTTCCTCTCATTCTAGTTCCCTCTCTCTCTCTCTCCTATCTTTTGCTTACTCTCACCTTTCTTCTAGTGCCATCCTTTTTACACATCCCACCTAGATTGTAGAAAATGCCAATGCATAAGCATAATTAGAGATAAAGAATATAGAACATAAAGAACATATGAATTTTCTGTAGAATCCTCCTCCATAAGGTGCATGATAAAACCATGTGAGAACCGCCTCAAAGGGCTAATGTGTATATTGAACTCTCCTTTAACGAATATAGAAGATATGGGGCTTCTGATAAAGCCCTATCATAATAACCAAGTCCCGCTAATAAATGATACATGACTAACATATGTACATGGGGTAATTGGACCATGGAGGGATCTAATTACCTACATATAGACACATACTCTAACACTTCCCCTCAAGCTGGAGCATGCAATGCTCAACTTGGACAAATAGAAAGAAAATATCTGCTTACATAATACAAGACAATACAACCAATTATAACTTAATGCAAACTCTGCTAGTTGCCTGCTGAAGACGTTGCTTCTCATGTCATGCTATGTTAGAAAATAGGAATGCGAAAGCAAAATTGATAAACATAGGATGCGGATAAAGAAATATGAACATGGGACACCAAGATTTTACGAGGAGCCCTAAGGAGCGGGATGAAACCACGGGAGAACGCCTCAAAGGGCTGATCTATGCATTACTTTTCTCATCTGAATACAATGGGTGTGGGGGTATATCCTCCACTGAGTCTCTACATCTCCCAATTGGTAGATGCGGTACTAAAGACTTGGATGTGGTAAATGGATCCTGGGGGATCCATTTACCCATCTCCCATATAAATGACACATAAGCAAATATTCCAACACTCCCCCTCATGGGCAAACAGAAAGAAAACTCAACTCACACTACATAACACTACATACAATATCAACTCAACATGCACAACTGTCGACTGTTGTCGAGGACGTTGCTTCTCATGCAGTGCAGGTGAGGAGGACGAACGAGTTGGAGTGTAAGTCAACTGAATATCCTCGTCGGAGAGTATGTGCTATGTACTGCGCCTGTCCAAGTCACTGCAACTGAAATGAGTCTCTACACAGAGAACTCTGCCCCGCCACAACATGTGGACAACTGCTCCATCTCTGAAAGGGCCGAACTAAAAAGAGCCATGGAGTGCAATCCTCGTCGGAGTCCACGGTCGCTGGAGAATGAAGTCTGGAAATGTCTCCTCGTCGGAGAACTGGGTCTCTCCCATCTGGCTCAGAGAATGGTACTTTACTTTGGAGTCCCTATGAAACCATATGAAAACCCTAACCCACATGGCATAGGGAATGTGATCTCTACTCAGGAGTCCCTATGGAACACATGAAAACCCTGATCGAAAACAAGAATGATGGGGACCACACAAAACATGGTAAACATGTGCTCATCTAAAAAGACCACATACATGTGCATGTTTGAAACTGAAGACTCGGACCAAATCTGACATCGAGCCTGAATATCTGATAACTTGTAGAGTCTAAAATCTGAATGGCCTGAATCTGTACCTGTACCGACCTGTGACTCTACATAATGCTCCCCCTTTCTCCCACTCGAAAAATCAACATCGATAAAGTTTGGAGAAGACAACAAAGATGTGGAAAAAAACCAAATAAGCCATCATTTTTTTCCGACTTTTCTTCTCACGCATTTTTTGAAAATATTTTTTTGAAGTCATTTCAACTTTTTTATGTCTTTTCCTCTTCCTTTTTTTGCATTTATTTTTTTGTACGGTTTTTTTTGTATGATCCCCCCTTTTTTTAACGAAATAAATGTGGCATACTTGGGCCATACATTCATCCCCCCTCGCTTTCTCATTTTCCTCTTTTTTTATATATATCACTTACGACCAAACATGGACTTAAAGGGTCGATCCATTTGGGCCCTTCAATAATGCACAACTCCTTTAGGGTTCCCACGTTGGGAGCCCTCACTTATCTACGCAGCGCCCCTGATGGGGCAAGGGGGTTGCGTGCCTTGGAGAACATACACAACCACCACCGATGGGAGCACCACATTGGAAGGCTGGAGATTTGAATCGTGCCGCCTGCGTATGATGACTTGGAGAGGAACCGAGGTACGCGAGAAGGAATAAAGGGGGAGTGTTGCCGATGGGATATGGAGAGATGATGCGCTACCTGGAGCTGTGGCTAGGGCTTGCTGGTTCATTGCACTAGGGTTTGCTGGAGATAGGGATGAGATGGAGCGATGCAAGACGGAAGCCCTTTGATTCATCAAAACTAGGGTTAAGAAACCCTAGATGCCTTCAGATCATTAGAAACAGATTTGAATGATTGAATTTTCAAATAAATCTTCAAGAACAGGAATCGATTCTCAAATAAAAATAAAGAACTTAAAATCCTCGAGAAGATACCATGTTAGAAAATAGGAATGTGGAAGAAAATTTGATAAAAAGAGCATGAAGATAAAGAAATATGAACATGGAACACCAAGATTTTACGTGGAACCCTACTCCTTACGTAGCGGGATGAAACCACGGGAGAAGGCCTCCAAGGATTGATCTATGCATTGCTTTTCTCAACTGAATACAATGGGTGTAGGGGTGTATATATAGCCCCCACCGAGTCTCCACATCTCCCAACTAGTAGATGCGGGACTAAAGACTTGGATGTGGCAAATGGATCCTGCATATAAATGACGCATAACTAAATACTCCAACATGTTGGTAAGGAGGAACTGAAGTGTTTGAGTGTGAATCGAGTCTCCTTGTCGGAGAAGTGTGCTATGTACTACGTTTATCAGAGTCATTAGAACTGAACTGAGTCTCCTTTTTGGAGAACGTTTGCTCTATATTGCGTAGAGTCACCTGAACCGAAATGAGTCTCCTCATTGCGTAAAGTTACTTGAACTAGAATGAGTCTCCTGATTGGATAACATTGGCCTGTAACTGCTCCATCTCTTTGAAGGGCCAAGCAGAAGGAAGACATGGAAATATCCTCGTCGGAGTCCAGAATCGCTGGAGATGGAGGCTGAACTGAGTATCCTCATCGAATAATGGGATCTCTCCCACACTGACTCAGAGAATGGGATATCTATTCTGGAGTATCTATGGATCTCTCTGTATCGAGCCTCTACCATAGGTCTCTATCATACATGGTCCATATGAAAACCATGAGCCCAAATCAAAAGTATGGGGACCTTTCATATAATACTCCCCCTTTCTCGCATACTTGTTAGGAAAAGATGTCATTGACCAACCCCTCTTTTTTCCTCCTCTTTTCTTTTGTAATTGGCCTTTCATCCCCCATTTTTAATATGCTCCTTTTTCCTTTTAAATTAGACCAGCCTAAGAGGGTCCAAGATACTCTACCTTCTTTTTTTAAATACTACAACAACATCCCAAATGGGCCCCTCTTGGGCTTAAAAAAAGCACAACATCTGTCGTAGAACCAAAAAATACATTTTTGATGTTTAGAGTTCCAAGATACTCTACCTTCTTTTTTTAAATACTGCAACAACAACCAAAATGGACCCCTCTTGGGTCTTAAAACAAAAAAAGCACAACATGTGTCATAGGACCAAAAAATATATTTTTTGTTATTTAGGGTTCCAAAACACTCTACCTTCTTCTTTTAAATACTGCAACAACAACCCAAATGGGCCCTCTTGGACTTTACAACAATAACAAAGCCTTTTCGCAGATTAAGTAAGGTCGACTACATGGATTTTTTTGCCTCCATTCAGACCTATCTTGGGTCATTCTCGGGCTTAGATCCAAAAAACTAAGATCCCTTCGTATAGTCTCATTCCAACACTTCTTAGGCCTTCCTCGCCCTCTCTTAACCAGCTCAACATCCCAAAACTGACATATCTTCACCGGTGCATCAACTGACCTCCTTTGCAGATGACCAAAGCACAAAATGTATCGTTGGACTATAAAAGCACAACATGTGTCGTTGGATAAAAAAATATATTTTTTGATGTTTAAGGTTTCAGGGAAGCCTACCTCTCGATCATGTCAGGGATCCTTGCATCGCCGAGAGATGTTTCAACTCAGGTTGCCTGGAGGTCTCACCGCTTGGGGGTCTCATGCCTAGGGGCCTATAGAAGCTGAGGTCTTGCATCATGTCTGGGGGCCTGCGTACAAGAAGATATCGCGTGCTGGAGATCAGGAGGCACATGAGATGATCGCGGTGAAGGCGGAGGGGTCCTTGCGTGAAGGAGATGAGGGCTTGGATCGCCTAGGGTCTTCTCATTCCTTTCTTCGTGCACGGGATATTCTATGTTGTTGTGGAATAAACAATGGGCACCTCCTGGAGGACCACGTGGTTGTACTATGTTCTGATGGGCGGTGTGATTTCAAGAGGAGGCATCGTGGATGGTGTTGTTGCATGCCTTGCATATGGATCGCCTAGTGCGTTGTCTTTTCTTTCTTCTCGGTGAGCAAAAACACGTTGGAGGTGACGGGGCCTAGAGATGAGCACGTGCATGACTAGGGTGGCACCGCCAACAGGGATTGGGTCCGTTGGAGCCACCTGTAGCAAAAGATGAGCCCCCTCCCCTCGATGACATATTTGTGTAGAGGCTGTTAAGATAAATATATCGTTATGTCTCTTTTATGTAATTTCATTTTCTCTAAGTACTTATCATCATGTAATTAGCCCAAGAGCTATTCTCCTATATAAGAGAGTCCTCGGTCACGTCTAATGCAAGTAATTCAATCTCTCCTATCATGGTATCGGAGCAACGGTCCTAGACCAGGGTCCCGATATCCCACTTAAAACCCTAACCATACACCCACCCGCCAGCTCCAGCAGGCCACGCGGCACCGCCGCCACCCCTAGCGGCTCCTGTCGCCAGCCCCAGCGGTCACCGCCGCCATCCCCAGCGGCCCCCGCACGCTCCTGCGGATGCTGTTGCCACAACCAGCACCTCCGGGCAGCGCCGTTACTCCCAGCCCCAGCGGCACCAACGCCGCTTCCGGCCCCTCCTCGCAGGGACTGCCCTAAAGGCCCCGCCTAGTCGGGTCAGCCTGTCCGGCAGTGCTCCTACAACTTCCGTTGGCTTGTTCAGGCTCTTGAGCAAGTTTTAGGGATGGTTGTATGAATCTATACATATAACCTATCCCTCATTTGATTCAGTAGACCGCCTATTTCTTTTTCCTCCGTCGGTATGTGGCTCTTTTTCAAACATGTCAGAAAACAAGGGTGACGTTTTCACATCTTCAGGTGTTTTCAAAGGCCCGACCCCTATAGTGAAGATGAACGGGACCAACTATGAACTATGGTCCATACAATTTCATACCCCGATGCAGTGCCATAATAAGGAGCACATCCTGACAGACTCCGAGCCGGAAGACAAGACTGGAGCAAATGCGACATGGAAGCAAGATGATGCTTATACTCGTATATGGCTTTCTGGGACACTGACTATAGAGATCGCTAATGATATTGTGAATCAACCAACTGCAAAGGCTATGTGGGACATACTGGCAGCTACATATGGGCAGTCGAAGAATGAGAGCAAGATACTTCAATTGCAATTCGACATTTTTTCCACCAAACAGAATGGAAGACCACTCCATGCACATTTTTCTCATCCGCAGGGCATGTTTGAGAGATTGCATAGCTTCATGCCGATCACAACCAGTACGGAACAACAACAGGCATATAGAAATGTCACGATGACGGGAGTTTTTCTGTCCTCTCTTGATCCTGAGTACGTTGCAGCTCGTACTCAACTTCTGACTGACGAGACTATTCCACCAATGGAGGAGGTATATAAGCGATTGAGTAGGATTACTAATGCATCGGCGTCTACAACACAGACTACTCCTTCGGCTATGGCTACCACTCGAGACAGAGGAGGATCGTCCCACTTTCGGGGTCGTGGACCTCGTGGTCGAAGAGGAGGCAGACATCGTGATCCCTGTGCTCACTGTCACCGTCCAGGACATTCTGAGGAAACATGCTTTCACAAGCAAGGATATCCAGCTACTGCACGTGTTGCTGAGCAGACTGAGGCCCCCTCTGCGCCTATCCCAGGCACTCGCTTTGATGACATTGTCTCCAGACTTCGTGAGATGATGACTACTCCTACATCTCCGTCTCCAGGTTCCACAGAGGCTGCAGCTTCTGCCAGAGCATCGTCTAGCTCATCAGGTACTCATTACGCGCTTACCAGTACTACTTTCTCGGACTTGACAGACTGGATTATGGACTCCAGGGCTTCCCAACATATGTGTGGCGACAAGATGCAGTTTACTACCTACAGAGCACTTACACCTGGCAGATCTGTTGTCATTGCCAATGGGGTTCGATTACCCATTGTTGGTCAAGGGGAGATTACTCTAACGCCTTCTTTGAGTCTTCAGAATGTCTTATATGCTCTTGACTTTCAGATGAACCTGTTGTCAATTAGTCATCTTACAAAAGATTTACATTATCGTACCATCTTTGACCCATCTTCTTTTGTGTTTCAGGACATACTGACTGGCAGGGTGATTGGACATGACCGTGAGCAGAGAGGCTTGTATAAGCTTGCTATACCATCATCTTCTTATATAGAGCCACCATTCTGACTAATAAACGATGTGGGACTAACATAGGTGCATGTGGTAATTACCCTGGAGGCATTCAACTACCCATCTATGGACGCACGCTCTATCATGGATTATTTGGCTTCTTGTCTTTCTGCCTTTTTTTTGCCCACTAGTTTAAAACTACGAAATCCCCATTTTATTTCTTCCGCTTAAAACCAGTTGGAAAATTCTCATGTTTACCACTCTCATTTTTTTGGTTTCCCCCAAGTTAAACCCATTCTTTACATTGGTTAAAAGCCCATCTATCCTACAACGAAGCTTTGTCTATAATATCATGCATGATACCACTAACAAGAAAGAGGTTGTGAAGTGTAGAGCCCATTGTGGGCTCTAAAAAGTGACTGACACCAGTCTGGAAAATGGAAGATATATCTTCATTCAAAGGTCAGCAGCAAGCTTATCTACACTTGATATAAATGCGCTTGCATATCCTTCAAGGATCACCTAAGAGACAGAAAGCACTCCAAACCAGTAAATTTATTCAAAATTATCATATTTCATTCCGTCTGATTTGTTTTGTTTGAGAAAATATCAGCGAAAATAAACATTACAAGGATTACCTACGAACAATGCCGATGGTCTTCCTGGTCTTGATTTGAATTCTGGATGAAACTGTACACCAACATAAAATGGATGTGCAGGCAGCTCCAAAATCTTCTCATAACATTAATGAGAATCCATCAAGATCGAAGTATTGCAAAGTAAAAAAAAAACAAATTGGTATCACTTTGCCAGCAATTTACCTCCATCCTCTTCCCAGTATCATCAGTCCCCACAAATTTCAAACCACCTTGTTCAGGGTTTACCTAAAATAATTTGAAAGAAAAAATGTCCATCTAAAATGAAAAATGTGGAAATAAGAAATATGCAAGACATCAAAGAACAATTACACAATAATTTACGTGGATTGAGATACATGGGAGGATTAAATGGGGCCAAATCATCATAATGTTCTTGCTAATCAGAAACTGTATGTGGATTCTCATTTAGGCCATCAACAAACATAAGCTCCAACATTATGCAATATCTTTTTTTAGAAGAGGAAGGGTGCTGTCCCAAGTTGGGAACCACCTCATTTATATATTTAAAAAAGAAGAGGAAAAAGTACATTACGTTACATGGTTCTAAGAGGCACACAATGCCCTACAATGTTCAATAACATTTTCAGAGTATAACAAAAACCCACGGAAAAGGGCTTCGTTTTTGCCACACCAAATCTGCCACAAGATGGCGACAAGATAGGAGCTATCCGCATGTCCAATGCTGTTAGAGTATTTGTTATGTGCGCCTATTGAGTTGTAGCAGGGTAAATGGATCCTGGAGAAGATCCATTTACCCCATCCAGTGTTTAGTCCCACATTGTCCAGTGGTGGGACTTGGAGGCTCTGGAGAGGCTATATAAGGAGCCCCAGACCTCTTGTATCCATTGAGAAAGTGCAATGCATAACACGCCCCTTCGAGGGCTTCTCCCGTGGTTTCATCCCGCTCCTCACGGAGTAGGGTTCCACGTTAATCCCGTGTGTTCTTCATGTTTATATTATTTTCTCTGATTCCGCTTCCGCTTTCTATTTCTTAACATGGTATCAGAGTGTGTTCGATTCTCGTAGATTTGTTCTTGAAAGTTTTTTTTCTATTCGAGATTCGATCATCAGTTTCATTGTCGACTGTTATTGAAGATCAACATTTGAAGATCATTGTTCTGGTCAAGATTAAATTCTAGGGCTCTGTTTTAGAATCCTAATTCTAGGGTTTTGGCCCAAGCGCAGTTCTTGTATGCAGGAGATCAATACAGCGATGCGCCCTAGCCCAGGCGTCGTCCTCTCTTCAGCGCCGCTGGGAAGCAAAAGAAACCCCAGGAGATCAATACGACGATGTCCCCACGACCCCATGCATTCCACGGTTCTATGAACCCTAATCTCAACGCGTCTCCAGGCACGCATCTACAACTTGTGCAAGGCTCCAGGAGCATCTTGTCGTCTCGCCTCCAAGAAGGAGGGCCACAACTCCTATGTGCATGATCGCCAGCCCTTCCTTGAGATCACAGGCACCCTCTACAGGCGGCATCTAAGTTCCTCCAGTCCACGGTTGCTCCAGAACATCCTTTGGCGTGCTCCTCGTTGGCAACGTGTTCCCCAACGAGCCACGATCCTCAGTGGCGCGCAATCTACATCGACGTTCCCCAGGCTCCCAAGTGGCGATCTACATCGCGCGAATCCCTCAACACGTGCGGCGCACGAAGACTTGCAGGCGACGCACGTGATATGCGGCACCTATCCTGTCGCTTTCCCCAACTCCCAAGCGGCGATGGCCTCCAGGCGAAGGCACTGCGCCTGGCGCTCCGGTAACACGTGCCTGGCGGTGGTTCCAGGCCTCGCTCTAGCAACTGATCTTGCCTCCAAAGCTCGACGCTCCTTCGACGGTGCAAAAGCCCTCACGTTTTCCCATATCTCGCCTCTGCAGGATCTTCTCAGCGGCGATAGCGGCGGCTTGAAAGGTCTCCAGGAAGGAAATCCTAAAGGCACACATTGTATTCAAGGGTCCCAGAGGGCCCGACGGCATTTTTTTAAAAAGGGTTGTGTGAGAGCCAAGTGGGTTGCAAAAAAAATGGGGGGAGGGAGAAAATCCTTCTATTGTAAACAACCCAAGTGGGCCCACTGATGTAAAGGTCCAAATAGGTCGAGTTTATGCCCACATTCGGGCCGAGATCTTGTTTCAAAATAAAAAAAGGAAGAAAAAAAAGGAGAGAGAAGAAAGAAAAGAGGCACGTACAAGGAAAAAAACCGTACGCATATTTTTAAAAAAATTACAAGAAAAGCCAAGAAAAAAATGGTTGAAACGGCTTAAAAAAATAAAAAAAATGTGTGACGGTTAAAAAAATGAAGAAAAGCCGCAATTTTTTGGATGTTAATGTTTACCCCCACATTATCTTGTCTTATCCCAACTGTCGATGTCTTCATTCTGACAAGTATGGGAGAAAGGGGGAGTATATGTAGAGTTCTCCGCATCATCATTCTGACGATTCAGATTCCGGTTTCGATTCAGAGATAGATTTCTTATTCTAGTCCAGATGCACGTTCAGATTCCAGACTCTACAAGTTTTTCAGATAAAGATTATCCATGCGCAAGATTCAGGCTCGACGTTCAGATTCTGAGTCCACAGGTGTGATGCGCAGTTGTTCAGACTCGACAGATTGGTCAGAGTCCAAGTTCGAGGCACTCCACGTTGAGGCCCATTTTCGAGTTCTCCAGAAAGAGACTCATTTTCAGACACACACGAATATGCGGTATTTTCAGATGAGCACATATATGCCATTAGTTCAGTAGTCCCCATCATTCTTCTTGTTGTTTCGGCCAGAGTTTTCATGTAAGCCATAGAGACTCCAAAGTAGAGGACCATTCCCTATGCCATGTTGGCAAGGGTTTTCATGTGGTATCATAGGGACACCACAATAGTGTATCATTCTCTGAGCCAGATGGGAGAGACCCAGTTCTCCGAAGAGGAGACTTTTTCAGACTCCATTCTCCAGCGACCGTGGACTCCGACGAGGATTGCACAACCACGGCCCTTTTCAGTTCGGCCCTTTTCAGAGATGGAGCAGTTGTCCACATTATTGTGGCGGGCCATAGTACTCCGATGAGGAGACTCATTTTCAGTTGCAGTGATTCTGACAGGCACAGTTCAGAGCACATGCTCTCCGACGAGGAGATTCAACAGACACACTCCAGCCCGTTCGTTTACTCACCTGCACGGCATGAGAAGCAATGTCCTCGACTGCAACAGTTGTGCGCGTTGGGTTGATATTGTCCGTAGTGTCGTGTAGCGTGGGTTGAGTTTATTTCTATTTGTCCAAGCTGAGCATTGCATGCTCCAGCTTGAGGGGGAATGTTAGAGTATTTGTTATATGCGTCTATTGAGTTGTAGCAGGGTAAATGGATCTTAGAGAAGATCCATTTACCCCATCCAGTGTTTAGTCCCACATTGTGCAGTGGTGGGAGTTGGAGGCTCTGGAGAGACTATATAAGGAGCCCCAGATCTCCTGTATCCATTGAGAAAGTGCAATGCATAACACGCCCCTTTGAGGGCTTCTCCCGTGGTTTTATTCCGCTACTCACGGGGTAGGATTCCACGTTAATCCTGTGTGTTCTTCATGTTTATATTATTTTCTCTCATTCCGCTTCCGCTTTCTATTTCTTAACAAATGCCACACACCGATCTGATCCAATTCCTATTGGAGTATATGCGTCACTTATCATGTAGATGGGTAAATGGATCACTTCAGGATCCATTTACCACATCAATTGTTTAGTCCCACATCTACCGGTGGTGGGACTTGGAGGGTCTGTGGAGGCCATATAAGAATCCCCAAACCTTCTGTAACATATGAGAAAGTTAAAAAGAACAAATCAACCCTTTAAGGTGTTCTCTTGTGGTTTCATCCCGCTTCTTAGGGAGTAAAGTTCCACGTTAAAATCCTACATTCTTCATTCGTATTCGTATTTTCTAACACGGTATCAGAGTGGGTTACATTCTCGAGAAAAAAATCTTGAAGATTTATTTTGTTTACGTTTTTGAGATTTGATTTTGGTGTTATGTTCATGAAGATTCTTATACTTGGGATTATTCAAGTCCATTTCTAGGGTTTTTATTGAAACCTTAATTTTTGCTACATCGCCTCTGAAGATCATCGTTGTAGCGTTGGTAGGAATTTTCGATGGCCTTGTACAGAGCAGGTCCGATTTCTGGTTTGAAGATCGGCATCAAGAAAGTTTTAGGGTTCCCAAGGGAAACCAACCCTAAATCTCCAGATGGGTTCTAGCCCTGTCATCTCCAGATGGGTTCTAGCCCTACACATATCTAGTGGTGGCATCCCAATTCAATGCCATCACCATGATGAAAGAGAAGAACAATACTCCCCCTTTGTTATAACATGGTATCAGAGCAAGCCACTTTTGGGATTCTCGTTCGAGATTCATTTTTTACTGAGTTATTTATATGATCTCGAAGTTCGTCAGTGATCGAGCGTTGGGTTTCCTTTGGTGAAACCCTAGATGGAAGAATGGTTGCAGCAGCAGCAACCCTGTGGGAGTGCCTTTGTTCTCAAAGATCCTTCTCTAGGCCCCTCCCTAAGTCATAGGATCTCGACTCGGCTCTCCTCATCTATTAACGTGCAAAACCTCCGGTCATATTGTGCCTCTACAGTCTTCAGGAAACTGTGGGCATGCAACACCCAAGCACGATCTTCTAGAGCCACCGATGGCACAAGTGCAATCACCCCAGTCGACGATCCAACTGCTCCATTATTTCTTCAGCCGCATTCCCATGGGTCGAGCCCCATTCCCATCAACGGAGGCGTCAGGCAGCACAACTCCTCCATCTCAGTCGGCACAGGACCTCTCCTCCATCAGAGCGGATCGTGGTCACATCTCCAATCCCAAGCACGACAGCAACACCTCCTCGTTCTCCCACCATTGCCAGGCGGAGCCCCAAATCCCCTCCAGGCGGAGTCCCCTTTGATGGCACATCAAGCTGTGGTTGCTTGTAGCAGTCCGCTCCTCTAAGGCAGCAGGCGACGACGACAGGAAAAGCCCCATCGAGGGCAGCGAGTCCCGCTCCTCCAAGGCGGTAAGCGGCGGCGACGGGAGAAGCCCTATCGGGGGCGACGAGTCTTCAAAGGAGGTCTCTCAACTGGGAACCCTAAATAAAGCCCGCCACGTTAAAAAAGTTTTTTCATTGTGAGGGCCCAAGTGGGACGAAAGTAGAGAAAAAAAGAAAAAAAGGAGGGAGGCATCTGCTGCATTAAAAAAAGTAGCATATTTTTTGGGGGTCCAAAGTTCGGGCTCTATTTGGGTCGTATTTATGATTTTTTGAAAAAGGCACGTACAAAAGAAAAACCATACACGGGGAAAAATATTTTGAAAAAAAAAATAGCTGTAAAAAGATGAATGAACGACTTATTCAAAAATGTGATGGCTATTAAAAAATGAAATGAAATAGCCGAAGAAAAAAATTGGTTGAGAAGAAAAGCTGAGAAAAATGTAGATGGCTTATGTGATCATTTTTTGTTTTCCTATCTTTGTTGTCTTCTCCCAACTTTGTCGATGCCATCGATTTCCGACAAGTATGGGAGAAAGGAGTGTGTAGAGTTCTACGACCATGATGATTCCAGTTCAGATTCATATTCTCCAGTCAGAGGCAGGCCAGGTATTCTAGACTCTACAATTCAATTCCAGACTCTGCGGATTGGTTCAGAGTCTAAGTTCGAGGCACTCCATATTTGGGAGACCCATTTTGTTCGAGTTCTCCAGAGAAAGACTACTTTTCAGACGCACATGTGTGTGATCATTAGTTTTATGGTCCCCAACTTTAGTTTTTTGGTCTCAGAGTTTTCATGTGTTCTATAGGGACTCCCGAGTAGAGATCCCATTTCCTATGTCATATGGGCTAGGATTTTCATGTGATTTCATAGGGACTCTAGAGTAGAGATCCCATTCTCTTTGTAAATATGGGAGAGATCATGTTCTCCGACGAGGAGACTTTTTAGACTCCATTCTCCAGTGATCATGGACTCCGACGAGGATGTCTCCACGGCCTTTTCAGTTCGACCCTTTCAGAGATGGAGCAGTTGTCCACATGATGTGGTGGGTCAGAGTTCTCCATGTGGAGACACATTTTTAGTTGCAATGACTCTGACAAGCACAATACAGAGCACATGCTCTTCGATGAGGAGAGAATAAAGAGCATAATAGCATTTTTTTAAAGAGACATAATTCATAAAAATATTCTCAAAGGGGGGAAGAAGATGAATTAAAATCGAATGGACACCCCTAAGTTGAAGAACCATTGTATGCACCATCTTGTCGCACCATACCCTATCAGAATGGGGTCTCGCTGCTAGGTGTAGCTAGATATTTAGTGGAATCAAGCTTGCATGTATAGAGATATCAACGAAATATCGGCGATATCGGCCGATATCCTGGATTTTTTGTACTGAATCCAGTCATTTTTTACCGCAATATGGTGATATATCATTGATATATCGATCATATATCGTAAATATCCTGGTAAATAGATATGCACCCTAGTATCGATATCTCTTGCCTCTCGATACCGATATATCAACGATATATCGTCGATATATCGTGATATGGCCTTCCCTGCCAGTGGTGGGATTTGGAGGGTCTGTGGAGGCTATATAAGAAATCTAATACCTCATGTAATAGATGAGAAAGTTCAATGAACAAATTAAACCTTTGAGGCGTTCTCCTGTGGTTTCATCCCGCTCATTAGGGAGCAGGGTTCCATGTTAAAATCCCGAATTCTTCATTTCTTTATTCTATTTCTCTAATATGCTTCGGCATTCTTATTTTTTAACAATTCCAGAAGTTGGACCCACTCTCCGCCCTAAGACAAGGGATGTTGGCATCGATTTAGACCTGCACCGAATGAGAGAACGAGAAGAACAAATGATCCAAGTCTTCCACCTCCAACCCGCATCTGTCGCATCTACAATCGTCCACGCCTAAGAGCCAGCCTCGATAGCTGTTAATAAGATCCCTATCAAGGTTGAATAACCACAAGAAGACTTTGACTCTGTTGGGCACATTGCTCCTGCAGATGATTCCAGCATCAAGTCTAACTTCTTTATGCACCCGTCCTCCCTCGTCAGTGGAAAAACGGTGGGTCTTCTTCACTGTGAATCTTCTATTGCCCCACACAAAATGGTCTCTGTCCACTGACGGCCCCTCCAACTCTGCTAACTCCTTCTGTAATCTAAGAAGCTCATCCAACCTATGATCAAAAAGCACCGAGGAACACTGGAAAGTCCAAGCACCTTGTTCCTACATATGGCTAACTAACCCCTCTCTGTCATAAGACATTGAAAAGTCTAGGGAATCTCTCCCTCAGTACCACATCTCGCATCCATTCGTTAAGCCAGAATCTAAACCTATCCTCATCCCCCATGACATGCCGCATCTTTGTCACCATCTCCGGAAGGATCTTCGTGATAGTCTGCCACATCAAGGAGGAGGGACGTATCTGGGCGATCTCCAAGGACAAAGAATACCATATATCATCCTCATGAATCGACAAACAGGGTCCTCTGAATATTATGCAATATGAGACCTGTTGAGAGATATTTTATCCTTTCCTGTTTTATGTATTGTTTTTTGTTAAGTCTCTATTATGTAATCCGCCCAACATGTTCCTCCTATTATATAAGAGGACCATGATGCCTTAGTATCGATCAATTCATTACTCTTTTAATATGGTATCAAAGTTACGATCCCAGATCAAAGTTCTGTGCCCTAATCACCTTCCCCCACCCGTTGGCCGTCCCCCCTTACCATCACCACCTCGAGGCATTACCTCCTTGTCGTTGCCACCATGAGGAACTCCCTCCCCATCCTCGTACTCCTCGAGGGGACCTCCGAGTAGCACCTACTGTTGCTGAAGGTCACCACCAGGGTGCTGCAAGGGGTCGTTAGGTTAGAGCATAGTGGTCAGTGATACCACCAGTAACTGTTAGGGTCGCTGCAAAGCCATCCAAGCTGCAGTAGCAACCCTAGCAGCTCCGCATGGGGGCCATCCATCCCAGTCATCACATGGGGGACAAATCATCCCTAGCAGCACCATGGGAAGACCTAGGGCCCTATTCCGGTCCTGCTTCATCGTCCAGGGCATCCATTCCAAACATCGTGTTTCCAGAGGTTCCTCAATGTCCTGATTTTCATCCGTTATCATTGAAATCAGACCTTGAATCTTATCTTTGTACCCTAGAGCATTCCATCGGGTGATGGAAATGGTTGTGGCTTGAGTCTACACCCACAACCAATTCCTTATGTATCCGTGCAGATACATCTGATTCGATCTACAACCCTAGTCTTTGTATTCGACACCATGTCAAAGAACAAGGCCAATATCACATCCTTGGGCACCTTCAGAGGACTGACGCCCGTCAACAAGATGGATGGGCTAACTATGAGTCTATGACCTGTGGGCCATGCAGTTTATGAGTATTATGTGGTCCAATTGGAAGAAGCATATCCTGACATATGGGGAGCCGATCAACAAGACTGGGGTTAATATCTCGTGGGAGGCAGATGACGCATGCGCGCATGTGTAGCTATCAAGTACTCTAGTTGTGGAGATAACCAACGACATCCTGAATTGATCCTCTACGAAGGCCATGTGGGACATTCTCGTCGCCACCTACTCACAGGCGAGGAATTAGATGAAGATATCATAGCTTCAGCATGATACCTTTGCGATCAAGCAGAACGAGAATCCCCTCCATACTCTATATACATATCTTTGAGGCATGCTCGAGAAACTACAGAGCTTCATGCCTCTTGCAACGACTCTGGAGAAGCATCATGCGTAAATAAACGCCACCATGGTTGGAATCTTTTAGATGCTTGTGATCTTGAGTATGATGTCGCACGATCACAGTTACTCGCAGATGCTACCATCCCTCCTATGGAAGAAGCATACCGCAAACTTAGCAGGATCACAATTACTTCGTCAGCATCCCCTCAGACCTCTTCGGACATGGACACACCCCATGGACGAGGAGGAGTTTCACAGTTCAAAGGTCGTGATCCTAGAGGAAGGGGAGATGCACACCCACGTGAGCGGCGTACCTATTGTTGTCTCCTAGGTCATTCTAAGGACACATGCTATTATAAGCATGGCTTCTGGCATATGCTCGTGTTGCTGAGCAGGATGCGACTACTGTTGCCCCTGTTGTTGCCTCTGATTAGAGATTCGAAGATTTTATCTCCCATCCGAGGGAGATCATGCCTCCTTTTACCGGACCATCTAGTGCATCGTCGACCTCATCAAATGTGGTTTTCTTTGCTTTTGCTAGAACCTTAGGTATATCTTATGCATTTACTAGTTGTCACATGGCAGATCTCTAGGAGTGGATCGTAGATTCCATTGCCACTTATCATCTTTGTGGAGACAGATCTCATTTTAGTTTATACAGTTCGGTTCCATCCAACAGGACAATGCATATTGCATATGAGATGCATTCTCCGGTTACTGGAAAGGGGGAGATTCGGTAGACACAATCCACGCACATGGTAGAATGTTCATCATGCTCCTGATTTTTTTATGAACGTATCATCTGTCGATCAAATAACCAAAGATGTACATTGTCGTGCCATTTTTGAAACCTCCTCTCTTGTGTTTCAGGGTATACTCATGGCCAAGTTGATTGGATGTGACCATGAGCAAGAGGGCCTTTATAAATTGGTCCAATCCTTATATGCCGGTGCTTCTTCCATTCCAACTAGATGTCTCTCCTTACATTTGGCATCTTCATTTGGCCATCTTCATCAGTAGAAGTTGTGTTGAGTCCTCCTTCAGATCCTGTCTAGATCTACTTTTCAGTGCGAGACTTGTCAGTTTAGAAAGCATCATCATTCTAGTTATCCTGATCGTAAGAGTTGTAGCAACAGTTATTTATCTGAGTTAGTATATTTTGATAGATATATGGTCACAATATTGTCCCTGACCATCTGGGCCGCCGATTTTATATTGTCGTTGTCGATGACTACTCAAGATTGTCATAGGTTTTTCTATTAAAAAATAAAGGGATTTTTACACCCATAACCCTGAGTAATTCCGCAATTACAATCATAACCCTGCATAATCATGAATTACATGAGAAACCCTCGATAGTCACTCCATCTCACACTCATAACCCTCTGTTAATTTAATATATTAAACCAACCATATGAGTGAGTTAATCTAACCATTCTTGATCTAACGCTTAGGATTTTCCAAAATAAAAAAATGAAAGGAAAAAGAAATAAACAGGCTTGCGAGGAAAATCCCGATGGGCAGCTTGGCATGGGGGAGAAGGGGATGAGCTTGGAGCGGGGGGGCTTCGAGTAGGGGTGAAACTCACGCGGGGGTAGGGGGCTTCGGGAGTGAGGAAGCTCGGCAGCAGCCGGTGGTGGTGGGGGGGGGGAGCTTCAGGAGAGGGGAACGATGAGAGCTCAATGAGCGGGGGGGGGGGGGGGGGAGGCTTCAGGAGAGGGGAAGCTCGGAGCAGGGGGTGGGGGGAAGGGGATGAGCTTGGCGCGGGGGGGAAGGGGGGTTTCGAGTAGGGGTGAAGCTCGTGTAGGGGTGCTTTGGGAGAGGGGAAGTTCGGCGCGTGAGGGGGGGGGGGGGGTCGGGAGAGGGGAAGCTCGAGGCGATAGAGGAGGCACTTTGAGCAGAGGAAGTTCAACGCGGGGAGGGGGGGACTTCGAGCAGGGCACGAACTCGGGTCGCCGAGGTTTGGGAGGGAGGGCTTTAAGGAGGTGCTCGGCAGTTTTGAGCAGGAGTTGGGACTGGGGATGGTGGGCTTCGAATTCGAGTAGGGGGGGAGCTCGACAGGCTTCGAGTAGGACAGGGAGAAGCTCGACGAGGGGGTGGGGGGTTGCAGAGGTGATTGGTTGTAGAGGTGCTCGGCGGTGGTGGCGCAGAGGGCTTGCTCGGGGTGAAGGGAGAGGGGGAGTATGCATCGACGCATGGCCTGGAGGAGGAGGTGGTACTCGGGGGGAGAGGGAAACCATGGCATGTTTTGCAAATAAAAATGAACATTGGGGGCAGTTTTGTCTTTTTAACGAAAACCGTCAAATATAATGGCTATACCAAACGGAACATAACACAGGGTTATGTCATGTAAGAGTTAAGCATTACTCGTGATTTCTCATGTAATTCATGATTATACATGGTTATGATTGTAATTGCGAAATTACTAAGGGTTATGGGTGTAAAAATTCCAAAAATAAACATGAGGTTTGGTCTGCCAAGTATGTTGTTCTAATATCTCATTTCTTAGAGTTAAGTGCTACTTAGTTATCTCATTTCTTCATGTCTTATGGTATTATACAACATACAACTTGCCCTAACACTTCTCAGCAGAACGATATTGTAGAACGCAAACACTACCATCTTCTTGATGTGACAAGGACTCTTCTCATTTAGAGGCGTGCTCCCCACTCCTCTGGGGGTTGTTGTTCTTACTGTCTGTTACCTGGTCACCATGATGCCATCATCTGTGTTAGGTGAAAAGATTTCTTTTTCGATTGTATTTTCCAATAACGATATTTTCTCGCTAGCATCTCATGTCTTTGGTTCAATGGCCTTTGTTCACCGTCTGACCCCTGGTTGTGACAAGCTCTCTCCCAAGGTTCTCAAGTACGTCTTTGTGGGATACTCTCAGACTCAGAAAGAGTATGCTGCTTCGATTCAGTTAGAAGGAAGTATTATGCTAGAGTGCTTATGTCACTTTTTTGAGTCGACTGTGTACTTTACTCCTACAAGTGATAGGATGACTACCTCTGAGTTCGGGGAGGATGCACACGTACCACCACCTCCTCCATCGTCACCTCCTCTATTGGTCCCTCCACCACTTCCTCCAGTGGTCCCTACTCCTCCACCACTTCTAGCGTCACCTCCTACCGTGGTTGCTCCTCCGTCCTCACCACCTACTACATTGGCTCGATTTTTGTCACATTTTACATTCACAAGCCCCCACTATTCCCCCTGCTCATGGGACTTCCCCATCATCCATCATGCCCCACGTATGTTATGAGCACATTGTTTCTACAGATGGCATTAGTGATTTGTCTAAGCAACAAGTTACTTTACATGATGAGTATGTGCCTTCTCAGAAGGCTAGTTTATATAGACTGAGGAAGATATAGATGACCTTGATGTGCTTATTGCTCTGTGGAAGCGGACACGTACATGTGCTACGCATCCTTTAGCGGCCCATGTCTCTTTCGGTGTCTTTCAGAGGTTTTCAGGAGGATTGTCATGGGTATGTCAGTCGTAGAGATTCCACGAACATACTAGGAGGCCATGTGAGATAGCCAGTAGTGTTTTACCATGGAGGAGGAGATGGCCGCGCTACAGACACATGGCACGTAGAGTCTTGTTGTATCTCCTACAGAAGCATCCATGGTGGGATGCAAGTGGGCGTTTACAATTAAAGCTCCATGCATATGGATGTATTCATCACTACAAGGCGAGGCTTGTGGCTTGTTGGTTTACCCATACGTATGGGGTGTACTATTAGGATATCTTCTCTCCCATGGCGCGTCATTCTATACTAGAAATCCTTCACTCAGTTGCACTGATACGATATTAGCCCTTATCTCAGCTTGATGTGAAGAATGCATTTCTCTATGTGACATGGAGAAGTCTACATGCAACAACCACATGGGTTCGCTATTGAGGGGGAGTAACAGATGGTTTGTAGACTTCATAAGGCTATCTATGACCTTAAACATAGTCCTAAAGCATGGTTTCAGAAGCTCTCAGACTTGATAAAATAATAGGGATTTGTTAAATCGACTGCAGATCATTTACTGCTTGTCTAGAGGATTCAGAGAGGTATAATTGCTATATTGGTCTATATTGATGATATTATTGTTAAAGGGGATGATGTACATGTATACCTAAGGTTAAGGATTCCTTAGGTTAATAGTTTGTCACCAAGGACCTTGACAATTTACGTTACTTCCTTGGACTTGGGTTTGCCTAGAACCAATGGGATCTTGTTATGGCCCATGAGAAGTATGTTGCTGATCTTCTCTCGGAGAAACGCATGGCAGATTGCAGGACTGCCACTACTCCATGTACCCTAGCATGAAGTTGCATGATGATGATACAGAGAAAGTAGACAAGAGGCGGTACATGGAGCTCATTGGGAAGCTCCTATATGTGAACATCACCATACCAGATATCTCTTTTGTAGTGTTCATAGGGAGCTCTTTGGTGTCATAGAAAAGCAAGAAGTAGACTGTGGTTGTCAGATCTAGTGCAGAGTCAGAGTACAAAACCATGACACAAGGGGAACCTGAGATGATGTGGGTCAGATCCATTCTGACTGACCTAGCTATTGACGCGCCTCTTCCCATGCATCTACAATGCGACAACTAGGCTGCCCTTTCATTGCCAACAAACACGCTTTCCATGAAAGGACCAAGCATATTGAAGTTGACTGTCACTACATTCGTGATATGATTCAGAAGGGCTTTATCTATACTTCCCATGTCAGCTCAGGAGAACAGATAATAAATGCATTCAACAAATCCTTAGCCAGAGGGCTATTCCAGAGGTATTAGCTCCAAGATGAGCATGATTGATATCGATGCTCCATCTTAAGGGGGAATGTTCAGAGAATTTATCTTTCCATATCCTATGTATTCTTTTCTCTTTCCATCTCTTATTATGTAATTCTCCTCTTATATAAGAGAACACTAGGGCTTAGTATCAATCAATTCATTATTCTCTTTCCATAGGGTTAAACAGGACAGTAATGTAATATGATCTTGGAGAGATACAATTATCTATTTAAATATATTACTCTTTATTCTTTCTGGAAGCGGAGTTGAAAAACGATGCATCTTGTTACCAATGAAAACATAAATACTTCTTCAATTGACATATCTTTTATAGAGCTGGAAGTAGACCCCTCGATGAAAACAAATGTTGTGAGGAAACATGCGTGAAGGACACAACCCTGGGGGGAGATCTTTGCATAGAGGGGATGATTAGAGAAGATAGTCGAAAGAAGGATAAATGGATTGATGATATTCATGCTATCAATTTGACATATGAGATATGCCAGAGTATGCGTCGAAGACGAGTAATTGGATCCCTCAAAGGTCCAATTACCACATCCATAGATTTAATCCCACATCATATGCGAGTGGGACTTGGTCATTCTGGTGGGCTATATAAGAAGCCATATACCCATTGTAATAGTTGAAAGAGAGAATTCAATATACAGATACGGGCCTTCAGAGGCCTTCTCCCCTAGTTTCACCCCGCTCCTTATGGAGTAGGGTTCCAGATAAAATCCCGATATTCTTGGAATGTTAGAGGTCTTGGTGACCTAGAAAAAAGGCGTGTGCTGGGCACTAGATTTGTGAAGTGGGATTGTGATGTCATTCTACTTTAAACAAAACTTGACTCCTATAATGTGGATACTTGGAAGTTGTTTGGGGTGAGATCTACGAGTAACTTTACAAGGATTGATGTTGTTGGGAGTGCAGGTGGCATTTGTGTGGCTTGGAAAGACTCAGTGTTCTAACTCAGGGCGGAGTTGAAGGGATCCCATGTTCTTACGGTGCTCTTGGAGAGCTTCAGCGCCTCAACCCTCGTTGCTCTATCTTGTGTTTATGGTTCGTGCTCTCCTGCTCCGCGGTAGGATTTGTGGGCAGACTTGCATACAGCCAGGAGTGCCTTCCCGGATTGTCCTTGGCTTGTGGGAGGGGATTTCAACGTCACCCTCCTCTCTTCAAATCGTCCTCTCTTGCGAGGAGGGCAGGACTTGAATTCTACTGATTTTGTTGACCTTATTGATGAACCTGGATCTTGAGGTGTTAGATGCTGCTGATACAAAGTATACCTAGCGGAGCTCTGGTTCCCACTCACGTATTGATCAATATTTGGCTTCTTTGGAGTTTCTGGAGGTGTTCCCTCTGTCTTTCGCCTCCTTGAGGCCCCGCACGCGGTCGGACCATTCGCCCATGGTTTGGGATTCACGCTGTCATTCGGCGAGGAGTTTCCTCATATTTGAGAGTTCTTGGCTTTTGGAGAATTCCTTCAGAGATCTGGTACGTTCCCACTTGGCATCTACCGTGGTGACCGGTTCGACGATGATGAGATTTTCGGAAAAGATGAAGTCTTTACGTCAAAGGTTATGCCCTTTAAAAAGGAGATCGAGGAGTCTAGAATGGCTCGGAGACTGACTGTGGAACATGAGGTTTCAATACTTGATAGGCTTAAGGGTGACATATTGTTGGATGCTGAGGAGTTGGGGGCTAAGAGTTGCCGCTCAGAAAAAGATTCTGGAGGAAGATTGTAAACAAGTGGCAGAATGTAAGCAGATCTGGGCAAGAAAGGCATGGTTTGCATTTGGTTGATTGGGAGACTATTACGCTATTTAAGAAGAATGGTGGGCTTGGAATAAAGTGCTTGGAGTCCTTTAACGAGGCCCTATTGCTTAAGTGGGTGGGCATAATTGGGGCAAGGATGAGAGTCTTTGTTGTAGTCCGATCCGTGGCCTATATAACATCTCCCTTGTGGGGCCTGGGCTTCTGCGACAGGGGCCCAATCAGTCTGATTTTTAAAATTGGATCCTAAAGATCTTGCCGCTCTTTCGTGAGATTTTCAGTCTGGTGGAGGGTGACGACACTTCTTTTGGTTTCTGGACAGATGACTGGATTGGGGATGACACGCTCGCCACTCATTTCCCTCGTCTTTTTGCACTGGCGGAGAATCCAGATGCTAGGGTTGCAACTTGCTGAGTAAGCGGAAATTGGATGCCGACGTTCAGAAGTTCTTTCTCTGACCAGCGTCTGGAGGAGTTTTTGTGCTTGTTGCACAACTGGGGCAAGCTGGCAAGCCTTCTACTAACGCAGATCACTGGGTGTGGAATGACAGAGTTTTTTTCTGTTCGAAAGGCCTACAATGTCATTTGTAGGTCGCCTCATGCGTTTTCAGCTGATTTGATTCGGGACTGCAATTTTGTCTGGTCTCTTGGTCTCCCGGAGAGGATCGGATAATTCATGTGGTTATTTTGCAGAAAGCACATAATGACAAGAGACCGATGTGCTAAGATTCTCACAACTGTTTCGGATAGTTGTCCTCTCTGCGGGAGTGCCATCGAGTCGGTGGACCACTTTTCTTCTACTGCTCGATTACTTCGCCTATCTGGGGCGAAGTGGGGTTGAATTGGTTATATACTTGCTCATTCGAGACATTCTGGACACGAGGTAGGACAAAGAAGAGAGGTTCTAATCCTGGTGGTAGTCCAGTGGGCCATTTGGTTAGCTTGAAATGATATTCTTTTTTCTGGTCACCGGTTCTACTATGGGAATGTTATCTTTCATTACAAGCACCTGCTTGATTTTTGGCTTTTGTAAGATGAAACTTGTTTTGTAATTACCACCTTTATAACTATTAATAGTATAGGGTGGGCACCTATGCGTGATCCCCCTCTTTTGGTTTCAAAAAAAATCCCGATATTCTTCCATTATTAAATATTTCTTTATCTCTGATACGCTGCTACATTCTCGTTTTCTACATGGTATCAGAGTAGGTTTTGACTCTAGATCTTGTTTTCTACATGGTATCCGAGTAGGTTTTGACTCTAGATTTGTTCTTGAAGTTTTATTACGATGTTCGTTTATATTCAAGATCTATTCAAAGTTCCAGAAAAGAATTGATCCACATTAGGTTCTAGGGTTTATTGATTCAAACCATCGCCATCGTCAATGTCGTACTTTTTATCCGCAAGTTCTAAAGATTTTTAAATGGACCAAGAAAAAATTTTAGAGCTTCTGACAAAATCATGCGATTCCAGCAAGTATAAGGCCAACCCTATGTGAAGAAGATGGGTTCTCATGGGAGAGGGAACCTGAAATAGAAGTGGAGGGGGCAACTAGGAATTGCTTTGTGCTAATTTCTGATTAGGGACGAAAGGGGTGGTGACTTGCTACTGTTAAAAAAAGATGTGGTCTTATGGACCCAACAGTGGGCTGCAATATAAAAAAGGGGGAGAAGACGAAGAATAGGAGTTGTAAGTTTTTGGGGGATTTGGGACGTGATTTCAAAAAGAAATAATTTGAAAAAAAGAAGTGCGCCGAATAAAAAATTGAACGGCTCATCAAAAAATGGCTACATAGAAAAGGGAAAAAGTCGAGAGAAAAAAATTCATTTGAGATTGGTTTTTGTTGGAGCATAGGCGTCATATGTAGAGATGGGCAATTGGATACCTCCAAGGTCCAATTACCACATCCAGTGGTTTAGTCCCATATCTACTATTTGTGGGACTTGGAGACTTAGTGGGGACTATATAAGAAGCTCCACACGAGCTGTGGCCTAGGTGCCACTCCAGACGATCTCTAGAAATGTCTCTCTCGAATGTCCTCAAACTTCTCCGCTACGTCTGTAGCCGCGGAGATAGAAGTGATATGCAGTCTTGCTCACTTCTCATGCACCACCTCTCACATCCCTCTAATGAACTTCTCCAGATTCTCATCTGGAAACGCAACAGCGGATGAAGTGTGGCGAGACAGCTCGATGTATAAGACGAAGTGCTTTCTAGTTGTCATCCATCCTTGACGTAGCTCGGCAAACAATCGATGTTGGGGCTCCTTCCACTTCCAGAAAAGAAGTGGAATCCGAATCTCGTCTCGAAGTCATCCCATGTGGAATCGCGCCCCAACTAAGAAACTACAGCCTCCCACCATCTCTCTGCGAAATCTGTCAGTGAATACTCCATAAAAGATAACCACGAGTCCTCGTGGTACGTGAATCATCCGTAGTACCTTCATCAACCTCTTCAGCCACTGCTCAGCCTGGTCTGACGTCCCGGTGCCCTCGAACATGGGCACATTGGCCCGCTGATGGGATGTGAATACCGATTGATGCATGTGAATGGTAGAATACTCGGATGTGTCCTCATCTGCAAAGTATACAGGGTCTTGTTCCCTGTTATAATCTCCTCTGCTTCATATATTGGCATCTCCTCATGTGGATCATCAATGTGAGGCAGATGTACCTTAACCGACGTGGCTAGTCCTGTCGTGTCCTATCATGAGATGGATAGTATGTGTAATCAGGCAGCTCCTCGAACCTTATCTCCATGTATGTCTATCTATTGACAATCTCCTTCTGTTGGACCAATATCTGACCATGTTGACCTCTTATAGCAGTCTGTTGATGTTGGAGATTGGTGAGAACGATCATAATGTGCTCCAATCGATCGATCATCTCATGGTATGGCCTGGTCGACATGGTTCTGCATGAGAACCAAAAAAATTAATCATAACAGTTAATGTTTGCTAATCATGCTTTTCTCTTCTTGGGATACTATATGGAAATTAATGACAATTAGTGATATATGTGGTTATGAATATCGTGACCGACACTCTGAATTTTGAGTCAACCTTGATTGGCCATCTTCTTTTCTTCTTGACTGTTGATCTTATTTTTTTGATTGATTATACAAATCTAAGTCTTTTCATCACTAGTAATCCTTCTCAGGTGGAAGGATCCTCAACATCCTCTAGGTCCTTATCATACTTAAGAGTATGACTAGATTAGTTAATACAAGGACAAGCAACAATTTTTATGATATTGAAAGAAGCAACAAGGGGTTGGATGGATTGACCAGAAGTGATATATGTCTTCTAGAGATTATGATATCTGATCTGTATATTAGGAATGAGATAAATTCAACAAGTTGATCACCGGCTACTTGATGAAAGGATTTGTAATATAATCGTCCAGTAATGCCGTACCATTATACCAACTTAGTAGTTCATATCCGGGTTAGTATGGTAGACTTTCTTTCGGTAAAATTCTTCGTCGAACTCGGTAATTTATTTGTGAAAAGAATTAACAACAATTTCTTAATAGTATTTACTAGTATGCAGTTGTCTTGCACTATCTCTCAAAGCCTTCTTCGATGGGATTTTTAGAATACTCCATATGTTTAATTTCTTCTTACCTCGCACTAAGATACTGAATGTTTGAAACTAAAATTTATAAGTATGGGCCTCATTCAATTTAATGGTGGTGCCCTAGACTGTATGAGAGATAGATGAGATGAAAGATAGGTCCCGATTGTAATAAAGAGATTGAAATGTGGTAAAAGTTGACGCAATGAGCAATTAATTATGGATGATTCAAGACAGTCACAGAATTATATAATTTTTTTTTCTTATACAAAAGCCAGGTGATTCAGGAGACTTTCATTAATGTAGTATTAGTATAGCTAATAAGGTTTTCAACCTCATTTAAATACAATTAGTATAAGTATTGGAAGTCAAGAAGATCATGACACCCATTTCTCCAATTCCCCATCATATATTACTTGAATCTACTTCTTCCAGCATCCTCTCCTCTTTCTATCCACAAGCAAGCAAACATTTTCCTGACATATTTCTATCAAAATCTCCTCTTGAGGTTGCCTTCCTCAAAATGTCTCTTGGCTGTCCATTCTAATTTAGCCTAATTACTAATTTAGCCTAATTACTGAACTATAGCCGCAACATTGAACGATAACACCAATTTTATTTCATTTTTTATATTTATAGCAGATTACAGTGATAGATAATTCATTTCTTATCATTTTTTTATATCAGACTACAATGAAGTACAAACATATTGTGAGAGTTTTCCCATCTCTAGCCAAACAAGGAAAAACACCAGCAACCATATCCTCCAACTATTACATGATGCCTTCAACTGCACCATTATATGTCAAAATATATTCCCGACATTTCTTTTTGGGTTTTGGTGATTATTGATGGCAGTATATCCCCTATTCCAACACAAACAAATGGAATGTATATATATAGCTTTTATATGTGCTTTAATCTAATTCAGATCTAAAATTAAATTATGAGAAGCTTATTTCATGATATAGATTCTCAAAAATTCCCAACAAAAGAAGAAATCCATGGTGAGAAACTTATGCATGGCAGCAAAAGGAAAAGTAATAGGATTGTTCCTTAGTTTTTTCTACAATTTGAAGATGGAACAAGGAGTAGTAGCTCCCCAATTGCAAGTAGCAGCAGCCTTCTGAGCTGCTAGACAGCAGCAGCTTGCTGTTGCAAGGGAGCAGCATTAGGTGCTTCAAACCGGGGTAGTTCTGTCGATCCTAAGCTGCAGGCAGCAGCTTAGAAGTAGGGAAAGGGGCTGGAGATGGGGAAAAAAGAAGGGTTCTTCGTTGGAATTGGGAAAAAGAAAGAGAGAAATAGGAAGAGAAGAAGGGACGTTCCTTTTTTGAACCTTCCTCTTTTTTTTACCATGACAACACTGATGACCTCATATAATGACATAGGCAATGACATGTCATAAATCTTTTTTCTACTGTTGGAATTTTTACAGACAACAGCAGTCTACAACAGCAGTCTGTAGTCTGTACTTTAACAGAATTTTAAATTTTTATTTTTTTAATTCATTTATTTGAGATGTTTAAAAAAGTTATGTATCCACACCTTGAATGTCAGATTTCGATGCGAAATAGCTTGTTTCGATCGTCTCTAACGACGATCAATATGTGTATAATATCCGTAAACTTGGGATCGAGGATGAATCCCCGAAATTTTTGAGATACAGTTTTGCTTTGCGGTCAAATTTTGTAATTTAAAAATATCAAATGACCTCCGATCGGCGGTGAACGGTCGAATCCGTTGGTCTTATTTCGTCAAATCGGATTTTATGGAAGTTTCGTTTTATTTCATGATTTTCGATTTCGTGATGCGGCTTTTCCGTGGCATGCATTCGATACGATCGACTTTTGGCAGATTGCGATCGAACGACTTTTGATTCGCGATCAATAGACCAATTTAGATCATTTAACGTTAATTAATAACTTTATTGAATTATACGGACCCTAATCGAGTTGGTTTGGCTTTAATTGGATTTGGATGTTACAGACTATAAGGATACCTTCTCTCAAGTGGCTAGGCATTCTACCCTGCGTATTTTTCTTTTTGTTGTAGTGACATGGGACTGGCTGGCCCCTATATCAGATAGATGTGAAGAATGCGTTTCTTTATGGTGACCTAAAAGAGGAGGTCTACATGCAGAAATCACCTGGGTTCACTATTGAGGGGGAGTGTCAAACGGTTTATATGCTTCATAAGGCGATCTATGTCCTTAAGCAGAGTCCAGAGCATGGTTCTAGAAGCTTTTGAACTTGATAAAGAAACATGGTTCGTGAGATCGACTGCCGATCATTCACTGTTTGTTTAGATGACTTAAAGAGGTATTGTTGCCACACATGTTTATGTTGATGATATCATTGTAACAGGAGATGATGAGCAGAGCATCCATGCTACTAAGGATTTCCTAGATCAACAAATTTTGACCAAGGACATTGGCAACCTACGTTGCTTCCTATGACTGGAGTTTGCCAAGAACCAACAAGGTCTGGTGATGACCTTGAGGAAGTATGTTATAGATCTCTCTGAGACAGGCGTGGCAGATTGCAGGCCAGCCACTACTCGCATAGACCCGAGCATGAAGTTGTATGATGATGACACTGAGGAGGTGGACAAAAGGAGGCACATTGATCTCATGGGAATCTCCTATATATGACCATCACCAGGTTAGATATATCATTTGTAGTAAGAAAAGTAAGTTAGTTCATGTATCAGCCTAGACAGACACATATGAATGCAATTCATATGATTCTAAGGTATCTGAAAACATCAACTGGCACCGATCTTCTGTTTAGCAGAGGTACATTCCTTGCCGTTATAAATGTGCAGATGCAGATTATGCAGGGTGACCCAAGAACAGTAAGTCTACATCTAGCTATGCATTGTTTGTAGAGAGTTCCTTGGTGTCATGGAAGAGTGTTAAAAAATAGAGAATGCGTAAGAGAAATGATAAATATAGCATAATCTAGATAAAGAAATATGAAAGAACAAAGAGATTTTTACGTGGAACCCTGCTCCCTAAGGAGCGGGATACGGGAGAACATCACAAAGGGTTGATACCTCTATTGCTTTTCTCCATGGATACATGAGGTCTGGGGCTCCTTATATAGCCTCCACAGAGTCTCCAAGTCCCAGCACTGGTAGATGTGGACTAACCATATAGATGGGTAAATGGATCCTGGAGAGATCCATTTAGCCATCTTCCATACATATGGTGCACAACCAAATACTCCAACACTCCCCCTCAAGCTGGAGCATGCAATGCTCATCTTGGACAAACAGAAAGAAACTCAACTCAAGCTACATGACACTACAGACAATATCAACTCAACATGCACAACTGTCAGCTGTTGTCGAGGACGTTGCTTCTCATGCCGTGCAGTTGAAGAGGACGAAAGGGCTGGAGTGTGAGTCTGCTGAATCTCCTCGTCCAAGAGCATGTGCTCTGAACTACGTCTGTCAGAGTCACTGCAACTCCAAATGACTCTCCTCGTCGAAGTACTCTGGCCCGTCACAATCATCATCAACAACAAAGCCTTTTCCCGCAATTAAGTAGGATCGGCTACATGGATTCTTTGCCTCCATTCAGATCTATCTTGGGCCAATCCCGGGCTTACATCTACAAAACTAATATCCCTTCGTATGGTCTCTTTCCAACACTTCTTGGGCCGTCCTCGCCCTCTCTTAGTCGGCTCAACATCCCAACACTCGCATCTCCTAACTGGTGCATCAGCTGATCTTCTTTGCAAATGTCCAAACCATCTTAAGAGGTTTTCTCGCATCTTATCCTCGATCGAAGCTACGCCAACTTTCGTTCTGATTGCATCATTCCGAATCCGATTTTTACGTGTGTGTGTCCACACATCCACCTTAGCATTTTCATTTCTGCTACATACATTCTCTGCACATGTCTATGGTTCACAGGCCAACATTCAGATCCATAAAGCATAACAAGTCTCACGGCTGCTTTGTAAACCTTTCCTTTATCTTTAAAGGAATTTTCTTATCACAGAGAACAGCAGAGGCTCCTGTCCACTTTAGCCAGCCTGCATTTATTCTATTAGTAACATCTCCATCAATTTCCCCATCATGTTGCAGAATAGATCCCAGATATCTAAAGGAATCTCTCTTCTGAATATTATCGTCACCAATCTTCACATCGATTCCTTCACCATTGCTTCCATCAAAGGTGCACTCCATATATTCCGTCTTAGCCCTACTTATATTGTTAAGAAATATGAAGCGGAAGCAAAAAACATGGAAAAGATAAACATCAACGAAGAACGCGAGATTTAACGTGGAACCCTACTCCGTGAGGAGCGGGATGAAACCACGGGAGAAACCCTCTAATGGGGCGTGTTTGTCTATTGTCTTTCTCAATGAGTACAGGAGGTCTGGGGCTCCTTATATAGCCTCTCCAGAGCCTCCAAGTCCCACCATTAGACGATGTGGGACTAAACACATGGATGGGGTAAATGGATCTTCTCCATGATCCATTTACCCTGCTACAACTTAATGGGCGCATATAACAAATACTCCAACACTCCCCCTCAAGCTGGAGCATGCAATGCTCAGCTTGGACAAACAGAAAGAAACTCAACTCAACGCTACAGGACACTACGGACAATATAAAACCCAACGTGCACATTGCTGTAGTCGAGGACGTTGCTTCTCATGCCGTGAAGGTGAGGAGGACGAGCGGGCTGGAATGTGAGTCAACTGAAGACTCGGAATCTGATCATCGAGTCTGAAACTGCGCCTGAAGTCTCCTCGTCAGAGAACTGGGTCTCTCCCATCTGGCACAGAGAATGGTGCTCTACTCTGAAGTACCTATGATACCACATGAAAACCCTTGCCTCAATGGCATAGGGAATGGTCCTCTGCTCTGGAGTCCCTAGGGCTCACATGAAAACTCTGGCTTAACAACAAGAAGAATGATGGGACCTCGAAACTGAAGACCGCAAACTCGTGTGTGTCTGAACTGCAGACTCGGAACAACGACCGTCGAGTCTGAAAGCGAACTGTAGAGTCTGATCATCTGGCTGGTCTGGAGACTGATATCTGGATCTGGATCAAAACCTGTAACTCTACATATATACTTCCCCTTTCTCCCATACTTGTCGGAAAATGACATCGACAAAGTTGGGAGAAGACAAGATAGAATGGGGAGAAAACATGACCTTGCGGCTTTTTTTGTCAAATCGATTTTTTTTAATATAAGGCGGTCATCATTTTTTTTATCGGCTTTTCGCAAATTTTTTTTTGAAAAATTGCATAACGCTTTTCTTTGTACACGACTCTTCCAAAGAAAACTCCTTTTTTCATGCGTATGGCTTTTTCTTTGTACGTGTCTTTTTTTAACACCTTTTTTTTGCAAATAACGAACTACTTGGACTCAAAACCTGTGGCCCTTTCTTCCTCCTTTTTCTCCATTGCAGTACTCTTCCTCCTTTTTTTCTGTTGCAGTATTTTTTAGAGTACTGGATGTGGCCCACTTGGCCCCATAATGACAATGAAATTTAAAAAAAACGACGGGCCCTCCGGGTTTATTTAGGATTCCCCGGTGGGAACCCTTCGCATACGCATGAGCCGCCCGTAAGAAGAGCGCCGCCAAGGGTAGGAGGGTGGTCTTCATCTGAACGTGAGGGAAAAGAGGGCTTTGGCCCGTGAGGGCTGGTGCTCCGCGCGAGGAGGATGCGCGTGCTATGACTCGCCACTCTATGGAGTAGGGATGCCTGGAGCAAAGAGCCTCGCCTGGAGCTCTGCTCGATATGCCACCTGCAAAGGGGGAGCTCAGCCGCCACAATGATGGAGTAGCGCCGCCACGAGGGTTATGGCATCAGGAGATGGCGCGTGTCTGCTGGCCACTTGAATACATACGGAAGAGGCGGCATCCCACGCCGCCTGCGCGAGGACGAAGGAGGAGGCGAAGGAACTGGAGAAGTCCCCCGCCGCCGCCTGTGGGACTTGTTGCAGTTGGAGCGCGCGAAGGAGGAGCCTCCTGGGAGGGGGGGGAGTCGCGCAAGGGTACGGCGCTCCACGGCGGCGCTCCGACGGCACCTGGGGCTGGAGACCTGTGGCTTCGCGTAGGTGAAGAGAGGGCGACGCCAAGGACTGGAGCATCGGGGATCTCCCCCGCGAAGAGGAAGCTCCATTCGAGGCTGGGGCCTGGGCTCCGCATGGAGTCTGCCTACATCGAATCTGTAGTGCTTGGAGCCACCACCTGGTGCTTGAGAAGGATGGTTGGATCAGACGAAGAATCTTGCGCCTCCTGCGCAAGATGTTGCAGCTGTATGCGGCTGGAAGTAGGGATGAGCATTGGGCTGGGCCGGCCCGGCCCGGCCCAGGCCCAAATGAACATCGGGTCGGGCTTGGGCCCAATATTTAGGCCCAAAATTTTTTTGGGCCGGGCTCGGGCTTCGCTCGGTCCAGCCCGACCCGGCCCAAGGGCCCGGCCCGAAGAGGGCCCGAACCATTTCCCATATCTTACACGTATGAAAACTCCCACCTATTTCATGTACACTTCCTTCTTGTATCTCGTCTTCATACTATGTTTATAAATCAAGAAAGTTACGTGTGATATATGAGTTGCTGATCATTGTATTTCAATTCAGTATTAATTTTCCTTAATTAGTCTTTGGTTTAGATTGTATTGGTTATTCTTGGATTTCTTAGTATTTTGTTTCAATCAGAATATTTTCTATTATTGAACCTTTACCCAATATGGGTCTTATGCCCATTTTTTAACATGTAAGGTCTGGTGCACCTATTGTTAATTGGCTAAGTTTGTTTCACTCTTCCAGTTTATATACATGTGAGATATTCATGGTATCCGACATTGAGTGCACATGTGAAAAATGATATATCATCGGATTTGGTAGAATCAAATTTTACTTGTTTCACAAGTATTATGGCACATGTTTTAAACAAATTTAGCTTGTGTAACTTGAGTTGAGATTAACTTGAAACAAAAGACTCAAAGTTAATAGTCTCTAACAGGTGGCGATGGGCCGGCCCGGCCCAAGCCCGGCCCAAAGGAATTGGGCCGGGCCTGGGCTTGGGCCGAGCAAAAAAAAATTTTACGGGCCTAAGCCCGGCCCAAGGCCCGAAATTTTTAAGCGGGCTTGGGCCTGGGCCATTCAGGGCCCGGCCCAGCCCGGCCCATGCTCATCCCTAGCTGGAAGCGAAGAAACTATGATCCCAGATCTAGGGTTCCAGAGATGGAACCCTAGTTTTTTTTATTCAAACACGACACAGATTGCAGATCTTGGTTGCCAAAAAAACTTGAAATTTCAAATCTCGAACCATATATGAACATGAATGATCTCCAAGAATACAAAAAAAAACACTAGAATCCAATCTCGAATCAAAACCTCGAGAATCGAACCCGCTCTGATACCATGTTAAGAAATATGAAGCGGAAGCAAAAACATGGAAAAGATAAACAGCAACGAAGAACGCGGGATTTAACGTGGAACCCTACTCTGTGAGGAGCGGGATGAAACCACGGGATAAGCCCTCAAATGGGGCGTATTTGTCTATTGACTTTCTCAATGAGTACAGGAGGTCTGGGGCTCCTTATATAGCCTCTCCAGAGCCTCCAAGTCCCACCATTAGATCATGTGGGACTAAACACATGGATGGAGTAAATGGATCTTCTCCAGAATCCATTTACCCTGCTACAACTTAATGGGCGCACATAACAAATACTCCAACATATACGCAATCCTTTAGTCTCCAACTCATGTCTCCAGACCTCAAGCTTTTCATTTACTCCATCTCTAGTCTCGTCAATTAACACAATATCATCAGGAAATAACATACACCAAGGTAACTCATCCTGAATGTGACTGGTCAAGTCGTCCATAATCAAAGTAAAAAGAAATGGACTCAAAGCAGAACCTTGATGTAAACCAATGTTGATGTCAAAATATCCAGTCTTCCCAGACGGAGTCCTTACACAAGATAAAGCCCTATCATACATGTCCTTTATGAGGTTAATGTATAGGACAGGTATTTGTCTCTTCTCCAACACTCTCCACAATATCTCTCGTGGGACAGAATCATAAGCCATCTCCAAATCAATAAAGATCATGTGGAGGTTCTTCCTTTTAGCTCTATAAATCTCCATCGTTCTCCTCAGCAAATGAATGGCTTCAGTCGTTGAGCGACCTGGCATGAATCCGAATTGGTTTTCTTTTACATTGGAAATTTACCTCAACCTTCTTTCGATCACACGTTCCCAAATTTTCATAGTGTGACACATCAACTTGATACCTCTATAATTTGAACAATTTTGAATGTCTCCTTTATTTTTATAAAGAGGCACCACGATACTCCTCCAATCTTCAGGCATTTTCTTGCTTCGCCAAATAACATTGAATAGATTCGTAAGCCAAGTCAAACCACGCTCTCCTAAAACTCTCCATAAATCTACAGGGATGTCATCCGGTCCTACACCTTTTCCAGGTCTCATAACCTTCAAAACCTCCTCTACTTTCTTTCTTTGTATCCGTCTATAGCATGCACGATTCAAGTAACTTTCACTACAAGCTAGATCACCCAAAGTGATATCTATATTCCTTCTCCAATAAAAAGTTTATGGAAGTACTGCTCCCATCTAGTCTTTATATCCTTCTGTGTAACAAGCACATGACCTTCCTCATCCTTAATGCATCTCACTTGAGAAAGGTCTTTGGTTTTTCTTTCTCTTGCTTTGCCAACCTGAATATATCCTTTTGTCCCTCTTTAGAGTCAAGATTTTTATACAAAACTTCATAAGCTTTTGACTTAGCTTTGCTTACGGCCCTCATTGCTTCCTTCTTCGCTATTTTGTAGTTTGTGACAGTTTCCTCTGTTCTATCATTAGACATAGCTTTAAAGCAAGCTCTTTTTATTTTTAGCTTCTCTTGCACCCCTTCACTCCACCACCAAGCCTCCTTTTGACATGGAGCTCCTCCCTTTAACTCGCCTAGCATCTCTTTAGCTACCTTTTGGATACAAGATGCTACGCCTCCCACATCTCGTTAGCACTACCGCTACAATCCCAAGATAAGTCTTCTAAAACCTTCTCCATGATGCTCGCTTGCTTCAGTGGAAGATTCCACCATCTAGTTCTAGTTATCTTAGAAACCCTCCTTTTCTTTACCAACCCTTTCGTTTGTACATCCAAGACTAACAAACGATGTTGAGTTGTCAAACTCTCTCCTGGGATTACTTTGCAGTCTTTACAACACAACCTATCTCTTCTCCTCAACGCAAAGTAATATATATGTGCTCTAGTTGGCCCACTCTTATAAGTAATTAAATGTTCCTCCCTCTTCTTGAAGAGAGTGTTTGCTATGAAAAGATCATATGCCGTTGCAAAATCCAGGATGGCTTTTCCCTCTTCATTTCTATCCCCAAAACCATGTCCTCCATGAACACTAGCATACCCTGAAGCATCTTTTCCAACATGTCCATTAAGATCTCCACTGATGCAAATCATCTCTCTTTGTGGGATTCCTGGTATACTCGTATCCAAATCCTTCCAAAAAACTTGTTTAGTCCTTTCATCTAAACCAATTTGCGGTGCATAAACTGAGATGATATTCAGAATTTCTTCTTCAAGCACCAATTTTAGCAAAATAATTGGATCCCCGAATCTTTTCACCTCGACCACACAATCCTTCAAATCCTTGTGAACAACCACTCCAACACCGTTTCTATCATTATCTTTACCTGAATACCAAAGTTTAAAGCATGTCTTCTCAATCTCCCTTACTTTCTCTCCAATCCATTTAGTCTCTTGAAGGCATAGTATATGAATCTTCCTTCGTTCCATCGTATCCACTATCTCCATCAACTTTCCAGTTAAAGTGCCAATATTCCAACTACCAATCCGCAACTTCCATTGTAATCTCTTTTGGACTAACTTCTTTACTCGCATGCGTCCATTATGCGAGAACCCTTGTAAATGTTGGACTGCATCCGGGCAGTGATGCAGCGGAACTAGCTTAATTGCTCGCATGCGTTCCTCATGCGAGAACCCTTGCAAATCTTGAACTACATCCAGGCTGCGATGTAGCGGCCCTTGCCAATTTTTCACTGCATTCGGGCGATGCAACGCGTCGCAAGTAGGGAACGCCCCAACGATATGGCCCGTCACAATAATATGGACAATTGCTCCATCTCTGAAAAGGGTCAAACAGAAAAGAGCAGTGGAAGTGCAATCCTCGTCGGAGTCTACACTCGCTAGAGAATGGAGTCTGGAAAATTTCCTCGTCGGAGAACTAGGTCTCTTCCATCTGGCACAAAGAATGGTACTCTACTCTGAAATACCTATGATACTACATGAAAACCCTAGCCAACATGGCTTAGGGAATGGTCCTCTGCTCTGGAGTCCCTATGGCTCACATGAAAACTCTGGCTTGAAAACATAAGAATGATGGGGACCACACAAAAGATAACAAACATCTACACATATGAATAAAGACCGCATATACGCGCGTATCTGAAACTGAAGACTCGAAAGATAATCGTCAATTCTGACAAAATCCGATCATCTGTAGAGTCTGGAAAATCTTGCTGTTCTGACGAATCTGAATCTGCAATTTGAGAATACTTGTGACTCTAAATAATACTCCCCCTTTCTCCCATACTGGTCTGAATGACAATCGACGACCAAGTTGGGAGAAGACAAAGAAAATGGAGAAAACATGAACGTGCGGCTTTGCGTTAATTTTTTTTAAATAACCGCCTTGATTATTTTTTGTTTAAGTTGTTTCACTTTTTTATGGCTTTTCAACCCTCCCCCCTTTTTGAACATTTTCCTTTCTTTCTGCTTTTTTTGCAAATATTTTTGCGTACGACTTTTTCTTGTACGCACCTCTTTTCTTTTCTTTTCTTTTCTTCAATTTTTTTCTCAAAAACACATTCTTTATCATTTTTTTAAAACATTGCAGCCTTCTTTTTTTTAATCAGCAACTCTCTTTTTTTCTTTGGCTCAAATAGCCCTCCAAAAAAGAATCTTTTTTCACGGTACGGCCTCCCTCTCCCTTTTTTCCTGCAAATATTTTTTTCACGGCATATCTCCCAATTTTTTCCCATTGACACCCTATTTAGGGTTCCCTCACGGGAACCCTTTTCTTGGAATCATGCCGCCTTCGAAGAGGGAGGTGTGGAGGTCTCGCACATCACGAGGATGGGAGCACGATGCCTCCGCGATGTTTTTGGAAGAGGGCGCCGCCAGGTGCGTCGCAAGGAATGGAGAAGAGCTGCCATGGGTGGGTCGCAAGGGAGCGCCGCCTCACCTGCGAGCTGGAGAAGGAGATTGCGTGCCTGGAAGGAGGTGCGCGCAAAGACCGGGTTGCAGCATGAGGAGGTTTTGCCTGGGCTGTGGAGAAGGAAGCCGTGTGGAGGGTCGCACAGGAGGCGCGATCTGGAGGACTTGGAGGAGGAATGCGCGGATGAGGTGTCGCCTGCTCAAGGGTTGCATGACGGAGGGTTGCACGCGAGAGGAGGCTTCCAACGCGTGAATGAGGTGTCGCTGATCTTTTCTTGCGCTCAGACTGCAGGGGCTCGTGCGGGATGCTGCTTTGTTCGTGTGAATTAAGGTTCCAGGAAACAAGGAAGTCTGTAGCCACCTGCACGTAGGGTTTGAGGGAGCCGCCTGCCTGTGCAAGTTTGAACCTCGCTAGATCGGGGCCAGCTGTGTACGTTCTAGATACGTATCCATCGGCCTGGAGAAAAGGGGTCGCCTCATGCGATAACCAGACGAGGAGATCGGAGTACTGCATGAAGCATAGATGATGCATCGCCTGGAGTAGAAGGGGCATCAAGCCCTTCGAGCACCGCCTGCAGGAGAGGAAGACTCCTTGTGGAGCCGCTAGGGTTCCCTGGAGATGAGGCACTGCCGCCTGAAGAGTTGTTTGTGTGCGACACAAGATCTAGGGTTTCACTGGAAACCTAGAACTTCTCAACCTTGAACCGATCATAAAAGATAGAAAATATTCTTCAAACATAAATCTTCAAGAACAAAAACTCCAATATCGAATCTCGAACAAAAAATAATGAACGAACATAGATTCCTCTAGAATCGACCTGCTCTGATACCATGTTAGAAAATAGAGAATGCGGAAGCGAAATGGTAAACAGAGCATAATCTAGATAAAGAAATATGGAAGAACCAAGAGATTTTTATGTGGAACCCTACTCCCTAAGGAGCGGGATTAAACCACGGGAGAACGTCACAAAGGGCCGATGCTTCTATTGCTTTTCTCCATGGATACAGGAGGTCTGGAGCTCTTTATATAGCCTCCACAGAGTCTCCAAGTCCAAACACTGGTAGATGTGGGACTAAACATATGGATGGGGTAAATGGATCGTGGAGAGATCCATTTACCCATCTCCCATACATATGGCGCACAACCAAATACTCCAACAAAGAGCAAGAAGAAGATAGTGGTTGCCATATCCAGTGTAGAATCAGAGTACATGGCCATGGCACATGCTAGTACAGAGATGATGTGGGTGTCAAATCTGTTCTTACTGACCTAACAGTCGAGGTGCCACTTCCCATGCACCTCCAATGCGACAATGAATTTGCTCTCTTCATTGCCAACAACCCAATATTCCATGAGAGGACCAAGCGTATCGACGTAGATTATCAATTCTCTCGAGACACGATTCAGAAGGGCTTCATCTCCACCACTCATATTAGTTCAGGAGATCAGACAACAGACATGCTCACCAAAGCCCTAACCAGAGGGCCTATCCAGGGAAGTTGTTCAGAGCTGAGCATGATTGATATCTATGCTCCAGCTAGAGGGGGAGTGTTGAGATATTATTTATCTTTTGTTTTTTTATGTATTCTCTATTCTTTCCATCCTCTTTATGTAATTTGCCTGATGGATCTCTCCTCTATATAAGAGAATCCTAGGGCCTCATGAATAATAAAGTGATTGTTTTTTTCCCAACAAATTTTAATGTAGACCACATATGACAATGACCAATAATGTTCTGTACAGAGAGATCCACATAAACTCCAGAAAAAAGATCACATTCCCTTAGCCAATATGGGAGAAACTCATTCGGAGGCTCTCATTTGAGAGAGATCTATCCCAGATACTTTCTAATGAAACCCATTATTCAGATATATATATATATATATGATGGCAGCAGTCACAGTTGTTTTTACTGAAGAGATCCTTTTTCAATTTTCGGTTTCCAGAGCATTCAATTTTCTGTTCAATCTAACTTGCTACCAAAGAGAGTGCTATACGAGGTTGGAAAAAACAGATAAAGTTCCACATATGATGGCCAACTTCAAGAGAAAATAGATTTACAGACCTCATATCTATGCCGATGGCGTTCATCCACAAAAGTTGAGTTTTTATACCTGAGAACGGCTGAAACCATCACATTCCCGCTATGGAAGAAACAACCGACTATTTAGATAAACTAACTAATTAGAACATTAGCATCTAATGAAGCTACATCTCCTTAATGCTTCAGAACATAAACACAGTCATGCATCTACGACAAAAAATAAGAAATAATTTTATGTAAATACAAAAGGTCCCCTTTTCAATAAGATCAGAAAATTGGGACAGATACTGTTTGCATTGTAGAATAAAAAATGTAAAGGTGAGTTAGCCCTTTTATGTGAGAAGATAATACTCAAAGGCAGTAGTAGGGATTGTTGTACAAAACTGAAAATGATATTGTTTAGCACTAACATGAGCCAAGAATTGGTTCCATACAAAATATAAAATGTTGAAGCTGATATGACTGCACAAGCAAAGAAGGGTACGGTGATGGTGCTATTAAAGCAAACAGACAATATAATGGGAGACACAACTGAGGCAGCCTGACCTTTCAAGAGAATGAAAAGAAATTTCAGAGCCAGTATGATCGACCTTGATCCATAGAAACCGGAGGGAATATGATTTAAGTGGAAAAATGTTTCATAAATCATGACAGTTTTTGATGATGGAAATATCCTTTGCCGTGGTCTGCAATGGCCCACGGAGAAAGATGACACGACAAGTGATAAAAAGTGAGCACAAGATTGTTTGTCCAGCGATAAAGAAAGAAACTTCTTGAAGAAGCAATATACTTCTATTGTGTAGTTGAAGTAGAACGCAAACTAAACATACAGAGAAGCAAGTACGAAACAATCATGACACAAGATGTATGTGGTTCACCCTTAACTGGGATGTCCTAAACAGCAGTGGTGGATCTCTATTTATATGATGAAAGAATGATAGTATGAATGATACAAAATAACTTTAACCATACGGAATTTATATAGCATCACCGTACAATGAGACTCCCACTAAACCACCCGAAGGCAAGTTCCTAACTAGTGTTCCCAGAAAACATAATTCCATGGATATGGTAACATATATTTTAATTCCCTAGATATTGTTGTTATATCACATCTTCGAAATGCGCTATCAATGTTGCATTTTGTAAATGCATTATATATACCACTTTTTTTTGTAAGTTCTAAAATTCCAATGATCAACGCATTTACGAAATGTGTTATCAAAAGAGCTTTGATAATGCATTTCATAAATACGATGTATAATCTCCATTTTCTGCGAAGTCCTAGCGTATTTATAAATAACACACTGACACATTTTTAAATGTGTTATAGATAGCATTTTGAAGATGTGATATAACTATACTATCCAATTAATTAAAATATATGTTACCATATCGGTGGAATTATGTTTTCTGAGAACACTAGTTAGGAACACGTCAAGCTCCATCCACCAGTGTTTGGGGTGGTCACACAACATGCACTACAATGTACCATGCTGAACATGTCGGTTAGGATACAAGGCATCTCAACAACTTGTCTAGAGACTGCACTTTCCTCATATTGGATTTGCTGACAAATTTGTCGGGGAGTAAAGAATGAAACTCAACTAAAGAAATTGCCAGCTTTTAGAAGAAAACCCCCTCTAAATAAACAGTTTACAGTGTTGAAGTCATGGCTTATTTTTTTGAAGGAGCAATAAACACCTTTTCTAATTTTAGCTTTATTCCCTTGGTTCTTCCCCACTAGATAGGCAGGCAACCAAAATAATTCTGGTTCAAAAGAAAATTAAACTAGAAAATTTATGTACAGAACGGAAAATATTATATTTTCCTCATAGCAAAACTTGAAAGAATATACAATTCTCATTTCCTCCTATTTCTCGAGGCAGACATTTCATATACATCACAGTGCAGGAGAATGATATTGTAAACACCAAATTAAAGCAATAATCAGCAATGCAACTTCATGCCTTGTAAAATAGATAGTGCCTTGACATACAATTTAGAAGTGATACAGTCGGGGATCTTGAATAAAGTTCTCCTAGATCCCAGCCTCATTGTGCTACCCATTTGTGTTCTTGATATCTAATGTCAGGTATATGTTCAGTTCAGCTTGGTATATATGAACAAAATATAATAAACAATAAATTTAGAATGCCAAATAATGATATTGCATACCTCAGGCATATATATCACAACAGGATCAGGGGTTTCTGGATCAAATTCAGTACTATTTGCTTTCGATAGCCCCACAACCTGCCAAGAGTATTTGATCAACAACAAATGCAGAGATGATGTATCTTTAAAGTAACCAGAAAATCCCTTCAGATACAAGGTTTTAGAAAAATGTTTTCCCTAATTTTCTGAGCTTTTAATCCATACTGTATTAGTTGAGTTCATTCCCTCACAAATACCGTCCATTCATGGGTTAAGACAAGTTTGGCCCTGCCTTTGGGGTTGGGGAGTTTGGGTATGATGGTAGACAAGGCCCGCTCGATAACACCCGATGAGCTAGAACTTGTGAGAACCTATATGTCAGTCTACCTAAAAAATGTAGATTGACATCTCTAGATTGTTGAAAGACTTGAAAGGCAATTGGTTTAAAGCAGTGCTAAAGAATCTCTACCTCTCTCTGACAACTCCACAAGACCGTTCCCAAGAAAAAGAATACAGGACCGTAGATGCTAGATACCGATGGCACCAGCCTCATCCGTGGTATATGTAGAGATATTTCTATATTCTATGTACTACCCATTTCTGTTACGTTTATTTTCTTTTATCCATCCTATGTAATTTACCCATAGACCTTCTCTATATAAGAGAGCCTAGGGATCTCTGGAATAAACAATGAACTCCCTTCTTCCAACGTGGTATCAGAGCCAACCTAAACCCTAGCCACCCACCACCCTTCACCCTCTCTCTCTTCTCCCGCCGTCGTCGCCCCCCGCCCCCCCTCTTCTCGCCGCCGCTGTCGTCCCCCCGCCCCAATCTCTCTCTTGCCACCCCCACCCCCACCTCTCTCTCGTTGCCACTGTCCCTCCCCCCCCCCACCTCTCTCTCGTCGTCGCCCATGGATTTGAGCGCATAAGTCTACATATGCACTCAAATCCTCGGATGTTTATATAGACATTTGTTTCTTGGTCTACAAACCCTAGTTCTATATTTCTGGCAAAATGTCAGAAAACAAGGTCGACATTCCCATCATAGGCACTTTCAAAGGTCCAACGCCCATTATCAAGATGGATGGGACGAACTACGAGCTCTGGGCGATGCAGTTCATGAGTCTCATGAAGTCAAATGGTAAGAAGCACATTCTTACCGAAGATGGGCCGACAGAGAAAACTGGGGTTTATGCCTCATGGGAGGCCGATGATTCGTATGCCAAAGTTTGGCTTTCAGGTACACTGACGATAGAGATTGCTAATGATGTAATCCATCAGCCCACTGCTAAGGCAATGTGGGACATGCTTGCAGCGACATACTCGCAGGTGCGAAACGAGATCAGGATCCTTCAACCCCAGCATGACATATTTACGTTCAAGCATAAATTCCGGCCTCTGCATTCGTTGTATACACCCTTGCAAGGGATGTTTGAGAAGCTCTACAACATCAATCCCCTTACAGCGACTCCCGAGCAGCAGAAGACGTTTTAGAATGTTACCATGTTAGGGGTTTTACTAGCGGCACAACCCTGAATATGATGATGCTCGCTCGCAGATTCTTGTAGATGTTACTATTCCTCCAATGGAGGAAGTGTACCGCAGGCTTAGCAGAATTACAGTCCCGTCTACTGCTACTACTCAGCCTCCTTCGACGATGGCGACCTCCAGAGGTAGAGGAGCCTCTTCTTCATTCCGTGGCATGGACCTCGTGGCAGAGGTGGCTGCATCTGTCATCCCTCCACATTTTGTCATCGCACAGGTCATACGGAGGATACATGTTATTCTAAGCATGGTTTTCCGGTATCGGCGCGTGTAGCCGAGCACGTTGCATCTCCATCGACATCTGGTTCAGACTAGAGGTTTGAGGAACTTGTTGCCAGATTGCGAGATATCATGCCTCCTGCCTCTACAAAATCTCCAGAAGGCAACTCGGACATAGCAGCTTCAGCCTTTGCCAGTACGTCAGCCACCGCTAGCACCTCAGGTAGTGCTTTTGACTTTACTTCCTGTCATGGATCTGATGTTTCAGAATGGATTATGGACTCCGGTGCGACACATAATCTTTGTTGAGACAAAGATAAACTTACATCCTACAGGGAGGTTCCACCGGGGAGATTTATTATGATAGCAAATGGGACACATTCCCCCATCGTTGGACAGGGGGAGATTAGTTTGACACCCTCTATGCATCTACAGAATGTCTTGCATGCTCCAGATTTTTTATGAATTTATTATCTATCAGTCATGTTGAGATTCTTATGTCATGTGGGGTTTATTTATGTTTGTTTATTTTCCAGGTTATTTATGTATTTTACCCATAGAGCTTTTCTCCTATATAAGAGAGCTCTAGGGTTTCGTGAAATTTTAATTCTAATTTTTCCTTTCACATGGTATCAGAGCGACGATCCTAGATCAGATCCTGTGCCCTAGATCTGTCCCCACCAAAGCCCTTTGAGCGTCGCCACCACCGTTGAGGCAAGGCGCATGCCATTGCCATCGCAGGTGGAACTCCTAGTGCCGCTCGCCTCGCCATGCCGCTCCCCTATGCCGCTCGCGCATTCACGCACGCATCTGTGCCCTAGCGCATTCACGCACACATCTGCGTGTTTGCTCGGGCATCTGCGCCCTAGCGCGCCTGCTCATTCGCGTATCTGCTCGCACGTCTCCTCATGCATATGTGTCATAGCGCGCATGCACGTCTGACGCTCAAGTAGCGTAGACATCTCCTTACTCCATCGCAATCGACCCAAAGGACTCTTCAAGGAATGGATGTGGTTGCGGTTTGAGTCTACACCCACAACCACCTTCCCATATGTCTGTGTAGACATCATTTGTCTAGTTTGCAACCCCAGTCTTAAGAAATAGTTGTCATCATGTCAGACAACAAAACAGATATTCCATCCTTGGGTGCTTTTAAAGGTCCGGCACCGATTGTAAAAATGGATGGAACGAATTATGAACTGTAGGCTATGCAGTTCACGAGTTTAATGCAATGCAACGGCAAGAAGCACATCCTCACGATAGAGGACACGTGACAAGACTGGGACAAATGCCTCATGGGAGGCAGATGATGCATATGCACGTGTGTGGCTATCCGAGACTGTGTTAGCAGAGATAGCCAAAGATATTTTGAGTCAACCTACTGCAAAGGCCTTGTGAGACATTCTCGTCGCTACATACTCACCGGCGAAGAATGAATCGAAGATACTGCAACTTCAGCATGATATTTTCACATCAAAGCAGAATGGTCGACCCCTTCATACTCTTTATACTTCTTTGAGAGGTATGTTTGAGAAGCTACATGGATACATTCCCTTGACTGCTAAGCCAGAGCAGCTCAAGGCGTGTAGAGACTCGGTGATGACGGGGATCTTTCTTGCAGCCCTTGACCCTGAGTATGATGCAGCTCGTGCCCAGATCCTTATTGATGCCACCATACCTCCGATGAAGGAGGCATATCGCAGATTGAGTAGACTATCTATATCCACTGGTAGTACTTTACAATCTTCAGCTATGGTTGTGTCACGTGGTAGAGGAAGCCATACACCATATCATGGTAGGGGAGGCTCTAACCGTGGCAGAGGAAGAGGTGGTCGATCCTGTCTGCCATGCACTTACTGCCACAGGCCAGGTCATTGTGAGGAAACCTGATATTCCAAGCATGGGTTTCCTGCTACAGCTAGAGTTGCAGAGCAGACACAATAGGTTGGGAGCCCATCACTTGTATCTGACCAGAGATTTGATGAGCTTATGGCACGACTAAGGGAGATTATGCTTGTTACATCTAGGTCCACTAGCTCTCCTTTAAGATCCTCAGAGGTAGCAGCCTCAGCATCAGATTCTACGTCAGGTATAGCATATGCCTTTACTAGTTGTTACAGGGCAGACTTATCGGAGCATCCCATCATCTATGTGGTGACAAAGACCAGTTTAGTGTTTTTCATCCGATTTATCCTGGACAGTCTGTTGTGATAGCAGATGGGACACATTCTCCCATTACTGGTAAGGGGGAGGTGCAGTTGAATCATGGATTGACACTTCAGAATGTTCTTTATGCTCCTGATTATTCAATGAATTTACTTTTAATTAATCAAATCACCAAAGATTTACATTGTCGTGCCATATTTGATCCATATGCTCTTGTGTTTCAGGATATACTCACGGGCAGGATGATTGGAGCTGGTCGTGAGCAAGGTGGACTATACAGACTAGTGCAATCTCCATATGTTGGAGTCTCCTCTCTTCACACTGGATCTGTTTCTCCACTCATATGGCATCTTTGATTTGGTCATCTTCCTCTGCAGAAGCTGAGTCCTGTTCTTCCAGATTTCACCTCGTTCTTCTTTCCAATGTGAGGCCTTCCCGCATGGGAAGCATCATCAGTCCACTTTCCAGATTCGTCAGGGTCAAAGTAGTCATAGTTTGTTCGAGTTAATCCATTTTTATATTTGGGGACCAAGTCGTGTCCCAAATCTTCAGAGATACATGTTTTATCTTGTTGCGGTCGATGAGTGTTCAAGATTGTCTTGGGTTTTTCTTCTTAAAAACAAGTCTGATGTTGGTCCTGTTATTCAGTCCTTTATTAATGAAATAAGGAACATTTTTCAAGCAAAAATCAAGTTTATACGTTCAGATAATGCACTAGAATTTTGCATTACTCAGCTTTCTAAGTTCGTTAGGCCTCATGGTATTGTGCATCAGACTTCTTGTGCATATACTTCACCATTGTTGTAAAAGTCGGCCGACTAGGCCAATTAGTCGGCCCGACTAGTTCAGTCAGTGGGGTAGCGACTCGACTAGGCCTAGTCAGCCATTAGTCAGTCAGCCCGACTAATCGGGCCGACTACAAGGCCGACTTTTACATAGAGATTTTTTATTTTTTTTTAGTTTTTCGATTTTTTAAAAGCAAACTTATTCTAACATGCTTAATGCTATATTTAAAGACTATTACTTCTTTTATTTCCTTGTGATAGAATAGAAGATGTACAAATCAATGTAAATATATAAGTATATGTATATAACAATTGATTTATATATTTAAAATAATTAAAAAAATTCAAAATCGATTAATGGCCGACTAAATACGATTACTCACCCGACTGTCGATTAATCATGATTTAGTGACCCCACCGATCGAGTACCGACTACCGCTTTCTGCAACCTTGTACAGTCGTACTTCACAACAGAATGGGGTGGTTGAACGAAAATATCGCCATCTTTTGGATGTTACCAGAACCCTTTTGATTCAGAGTCGTGCTCCTCATTCTGACTGGAGAGATGTGGTTCTAACTGCGTGTTATCCGGTTAATCGTATGCCTTCTTCGGTGTTGGGGGAGAAGATACCTTTCTTGATTGTGTTTCCCGAGAAGGATCTTTTTTCCCTTACGCCTCGTGTGTTCGGTTCAGTAACTTCTGTTCATCAAATGTCTCCTGGTCTTGACAAACTCTCTCCTAGAGTTGTTAAATGCGTGTTTATTGGGTATTCTAAGACCCAAAAGGGATATCGCTGCTTTGGCCCTGTTCGACGAAGGTACTATGTCAGTGTTGATGTCACCTTTCTTGAATCCATTATGTATTTCTTTCCCACAGGTGACAGGCTTACTCCATCAAAGGATGGAGAAGAGGTCTATATTCCTCTTTCTCCGATCCCCATTGCACCTCCATCTCCTACTCCGACACCTCCACCGCCGCCACCTACACCACCATCTCCAGCGCCTCCTCCACCATCTCCTATTTTCTTCCTGCAGGTTTACCATCGACGGTCCCATGCTCATGCACCTCCTTCATCATCCAGCACGCCTGAGGTATGTACTGAACATTTGAGCTCTTCTAATGGCACTGGTGATTTGCATGTACAGACTGAGGTACAGGATGTCAGGGATACTACATCTTCTATAAGTGATGCGGATCTGGACATTCCTATTGCTCTACGGAGACAGAATCGAGCTTGTACTGTGCATCCACTGGCTTCACATGTTTATTTGGATCGTCTCTCCACGGATTTTCAAAGGTTTGTTGTGGCACTATCTTCTGTAGAGATACCATGAACCTATCAGGAGGCATTACAGAGTGGCCACTGGCGTCTCGCTATGGAGGAGGAAATGGCGGCCTTACGATCTCGTGGTACATGGATTGTTGTACAAGCTCCGCCAGGAGTGTCTGTGGTTGGCAGCAAGTGGGTGTTGGAGATATATAAGGACAGGTTGGTAGCTCAACGGTTTACCCAAACCTATGGGGTGGATTACCCGGACACATTTTCTCATGTTGCACGCCACTCTACACTATGCATTCTTGTTGTTGTTGTTGTAGTAAGTGACTGGCAGCTTTTTCAATAAGATGTAAAGAATGTGTTCTTGTATGGTGACCTACAAGAGGAGGTTTACATGCAACAGCCACTAGGGTTTGTTGCTGAGGGGGAGTCCAGTATGGTGTGCCGTCTTCATAAGGCCATATATGGTCTTAAGCAGAGTTCGAGGGCTTGGTTTCAAAAGCTCCCAGAGTTGATTGAGCAGAAGGGTTTCTTCGATCCACGGCATATCATTCTCTTTTTGTTAAGCGAACTCAGAGAGGTATTGTTGTTGTTCTAGTGTATGTGGATGACATCATAGTGATGAACAGGTATTCGGGCAGCTAAGGATTTCCTTGGACAACAATTTGTGACCAAGGACCTTGGTATACTACGTTACTTCCTTGGCTTGGAGTTTGCACGGAATCAACAGGGTATGGTCATGATGCAAAGGAAGTATGTCACTGACCTTTTATCTGAGACAGGTATGACAGGTTGCAGACCTGCTACTACACCAATAGATTCTAATGTTAGGCTTTATGATGATTACTCTGAAGAGATGGATAAGAGACATTACAGAGAGCTGGTAGAAAAGTTGTTATATGTTACTATTATCATGCCTGATATATCATTTGCAGTGAGCAGAGTCAGACACTTTATGGAGCAACCCAGACAAGTTCACATGGATGCAGTGTCCATGATTTTGAGATATCTGAAATCTTCTCCAGGAGCATGTCTTCTCTTCAGAAAGGATACATCCCTCACGATTATTGGATGTGCATATGCTGATTATGCTGGGTGTCCTAAGGATAGGAAGTCCACCTCAGATTTCATTGTGTTTGTTGGTAGCTCCGTGGTCTCATGGCGAAGTAAGAAACAGACAGTTGTTGCTCGATCTAGTGTTGAATCAGAATATAGGGTTATGGCCCAAGGAAGCACAAAAATGATGTGGGTTAAGTCCGTTCTGACTGACTTAACGTTGAGGTTCCTCTTCCTATGCACCTTAAATGTGATAATCAAGCAACATTGTTCATCGCTAATAATTCAACCTTACAAGAGAGAACGAAACACATTAAGGTAGATTGTCACTACACTCGTGACTTGATCCAGAAGGGATTAATCTCTACTACTCATGTTGCTTCGGGAGATCAGATTGCAGACATGTCCACCAAGGCTCTAGCAAGGGGCCCCTTTCATCGTTGTTGTTCCAAGCTGAGCATGATAGACATATATACTCCAGCTTGAGGGGAAGTGTTGAGATTCTTATGTCGAGTGGGGTTTATTTATATTTGCTTATTTTCCAGGTTATCATATGTATTTTTCCCATACAGCTTTTCTCCCATATAAGAGAGCTCTAGGGTTTCGTGAAATTTCCATTCTAATTTTCTCATTCACAAGTCAGATTACGAAGGATTTGTATTGTCGCACTATTTGTGACCCATCATCTCGTGTTTTTCAGAACATTCGTACGGGCAGGGTGATTGGTTGTTGTTGTGAGCAGGATGGTCTCTATCGTTTGGTTCGAACTCCCTATGTTGGCGTCTCCTCTAAGTCATGTGGATCGGTCTCTCCATTTACATGGCATCTGCGCTTTGGCCACCTCCCACTTCAGAAGATGTGTCATATCTTGCCGCAGATTTCACCGAGTTCTTCTTTTCAGTGTGAAGCGTATCAGTTGGGAAAGCATCACAGATCTGCTTTCCCTAGTCGTCAGTCTCGGAGCAGTCGCTCTCCTTTTGAATTATTTCATGTTGACATTTGAGGTCCGAGTCGCGTCCCTGATCACCAAGGACATAGGTTTTCTCTTGTTGTTGTTGATGACTTTTCTCGGTTGTTATGGGTGTTTTTGTTGAAGAATAAATCTGAAGCCGAGGATGTGATCAAAAATCCAGAATGTTTTTTCTTCTACTGTGAAATTTGAGCGTACGGAAAATGCTTTGGAATTTTGTACTCATGCTCTTTCGCATTTCTTCTCGTCTCGACAAAATGGCGTTGCAGAGAGAAAGCATCGTCATATTCTTGATATCACTCAAACTCTACTTATCCAGAGTTGTGCTCCCATTTCCTTTTAGGATGATACAGATCTTATGGCATGTTATCTGGTGAATCGTATGCCATCCTCTGTCTTAGGTGAGAAAGTTCCTCTTTCTGTTGTTTTTCCTGATAAGGAACTATTCTCACTTACTCCTCGTGTCTTTGGCTCTGTTGCCTTTGTTCACCAGTTGTCTCCAGGACATGACAAGATCTCACCTAGGGCTATCAAGTGTATGTTTGTTGGGTACTCTCGGACTCAGAAGGGTTACCGATGCTATGACCCTTTGAGCAGGAAATATTACGTAAGTGTTGATGTCACCTTCTTTGAGTCTTTGATGTGTTTCTCCCCTGCAGGTGACAGGTTGGCTTCCTCCACCAGTTCCTGTTATTCCACCACCACCACCTTCAAAACCACTTGTTTCACCTTTATCGAGATTTTATACCCGTTGGTCTGTCCTTGCTCATGGTACTCGTCAATCATCCAACACGCCTCAGGTTTGTCCAGATAATATTACTAACGATGGGCCTGAAAATGTGCAAGTGCAGAGATCTTTGTAGGAGAATAGCATACCGGCGAGTACTATTTCTGATGATCTGAATCTACCTATTGCCTTACGGAAGCAGAAGCGCACATATGCATCATATCCGCTTGCTTTACAGGTTTCATTCCATGATCTCACAGGGGACTTTCGGAGGTTTGTTGTGGTCCTATCTACCATGGAAATACCATGGAATTATCATGACGCCTTGAAGGTGAGTTGTTGGCATTCAGCCATGGAGGAAATGGCTACTCTGTAGTCGCGGGGTACATTGAGCTTGGTTTCTGCTCCCCCAGGAGCTTTTGTTGTCAGTTGTAAATGGGTATTTACTATCAAATATCATGCAGATGGCAGCCTTGACCGTTACAAGGCAAGGCTAGTGGCACATGGGTTCACTCAAACATACAACGTGGATTATATGGACGCATTCTCTCCAGTTGCACATCACTTGACTCTACAGGTCCTTCTTTCAGTTGATGTGGTACGTGATTGGCCCTTGTTTCAGCTTGATGTTAAGAATGTTTTTTGTATGGGGATCTGCAGGAAGAAGTCTACATGCGCAACCTCCAGGGTTTGTTCTTGAGGGGGAGAGTCAGATGGTGTGTAGACTTCACAAGGCAATATATGGTCTTAAACAAAGCCCGCAGGCATGGTTTAAGAAGCTTTCTGACCTAATTCAAAAGTAAGGGTTCAAAAGATCAAATGCAGATCATTCTTTGTTTATCCAGAAGACTCCCAGAGGTATTGTTGTTATCATGGTATATGTTGATGATATACTTGTTACGGGAGATGACATACAGAGGATAAAGATGGCAAAAGCATTTATGGGCCATTAGTTTGTTACTAAGAGTCTCGGCACCCTACGATATTTTCTGGGGTTGGAATCTGCTAGGAATGTGCACGGTCTTGTGATGACACGAAGGAAGTATATTACAGGCATGCTTGTTGAGACAGGCATGATCGGGTGTTGACCCTTGACTACTCCCATGGATCCTAGCATGAAGTTATATGATGATGATACATATGAGGTTGACAGGAGAAGATATAATTAAATGGTGGGAAAGCTTCTCTATATTACTATCACTAGACCTGATATTGCTTTTGCAGTAAGTCAGGTGAGTCAGTTCATGGAACAACCCAGACAAGTACATATGGATGCTATATACATGATATTGAGATATCTAAAGTCGTCTCTAGGTGCAGGACTACTGTTTAGGAAAGAAACAAATATTTCTATTTATGCATGTGTTGTTGCGGACTATGCAGGATGCCCTAAGGATCGGAAGTCTACTTCAGATTTTGCAGTGTTTATCGGCAGTTCTCTGGTTTCTTGGACGAGCAAGAAACAAACAATGGTGGTTAGATCTAGTGCTGAATCTGAGTATAGGGCCATGGCACAAGCAAGTACAGAGATGATGTGGGTTCGAGCTTTGTTAGAAGATTTGCATACAAATGTAGCTTTACCCATGCAATTACAATGTGATAATCAAGCAGCGCTATTCATTGCTAATAGTCATGCATTTCATGAAAGAACAAAGCATATTGCGGTAGACTGGTACTACACTAGAGATATGATTCAAAAGAGCTTTATTTTTACTTCCCGTGCCAGTTCAGGTTAGCAGACTGCGGATATCTTTACCAAGCCATTGCACAGAGGGCCATTCCAGAAGTGTTCTTCCAAGCTGAGCATGATTGACATCTGTGCCCTATCTTGAGGGGGAGTGTAGAGATATTTTATGCACCCTTTTCTGTTACATTTATTTTCTTTTATCCATCTTATGTAATTTACCCATAGGCCTTCTCTATATAAGAAAGCCTAGGGCTCTCTTGGAATAAATAATGAACTCTCTTCTTCCAACAATACAAAAATATGCTACCTTCAGGGTTGCATAAGCCTTGAGATGAGTAGCAGCCATTTACAACCAAAGGCGGAAGCATTTAAGATGACCAAGTGAATGTGTGCTTCAACTTGGCACTGCACTTCCAAGGTGGTGCCCCATGCCTTCATCATCTTGTTGCATGTGAAGAATTCTCAGTATCAAACATATGCTTTCATCACTATTTATAGACACAAACCTCTTGTACTGGTATGTCTACCTATTTAACACCACTGTCATGTGAGTCACCACCCTACTGCAAATAAGCTATTCCTAAATGAGTCACGAAAATACTGTGACCCACCTCTTAAACGAGTCAAACTTTATTATTCAATGGTTTGAATTCGAGAGTGACGTCGTGGACATGCAACCTTCGCCAAAGATTGTGCGAGGACCGGGTCTCAAGGAATATTTCAACTTTCGAGCATGGAAGGGAGAGGGCAGATGATGTGAGGCAGTGCACATCTATATAAACCTCCCACAAGGAGGGAAACAAATCAATCCCACAATCTGGGCCTCATGACTAGGAGCCTTTTCTCCTAAACCCTTTCTTTGAACTATCATTATCCCCTATTCATCGTCTTTAGAGCTGACAGAAAGAAAGACACGCCTTTCTTTCACATGTATCAGAAAACATATCGAGCGTGTGGCCTCCCAATTATTGAGTCACCATCATTGACTCCAACATTTGCCATTGTCTCCTATTCAAGCAGAATTTGTCGTCGCTCCTCATTCCCCTCCACGCAGTTTCCTAATCGCAGATAAAAAATGACATGCAAATTACTTGTCACTGAGGTACAGAAAATTGAGCATCTCAATGGTGCCAATTACGAATAATGGAGCCGAAAATTTTAAGTTTGGCTTATTGCACGAAAATATCCACTCCATTATAGGAAGCATGGCTCTAGGTTATCTGAAGATCTAATAGTGGAGGAAATGAAGTCACGTAAAAAATGGCAGAGAACTAATAATAGAGCTACGTATTTCATGTTAACATAATAAGGTCTTGTGACTAAAGGGAGAAGGTGATAGTCTTGAGGAAGGCTTCAAGTCTATGATTGCATACTTTTAGGGTGGATATCACGAGGATGGCTCTCCACCATAACAACGGTTAGAATATGCATACATAGACGGGTAAAATGAATCCTCTAGAGTCCAACTGCCACAACCACAGGTTTAGGCTCGCATCGTCTATAAGTGGGATTTGATCTTACTGGCAGGGCTATATAAGAAGCTCCTCACCACATATACTCATTGAGAGAAAGCAATAATAGAAAATCCGACTCGTTGAGAGGCCTTCTCCCATGGTTTCATCACGCTCCTTATGGAGTAGAGTTTCACGTAAAATCCTGTTGTTGTTCATGGTTATACATCACTTATGTATGTTCGGTTTCTATATGGTATCAGGTTTAATTCTGGATTTATTCTTGAAGATTTATAATTTTGATTGTTTTCGAGATCATTTCAAAGCTTTGAAGAATTTCAAGATATGTTCCAAGTTCTATCTCCACAAGTATCTAACGAGCTCATATTCAATAGCAAGGCAATCGTTATCGGATTCCAGAGCAACTGGGGTTCTATTGAACCCTAATTCTCCAATCGATTCCAAAATCCTAATTCACAACGATGTGAGATTTCAAGACAATCTCAGACCATATTCTTGTTATGCGCGTACGTAATTCCAATGATTGATATGTGCGCCTCTGTCGCGTTCATGCTAGAGACGAAGAATTCACATGAAACTAGAGTGCGTACATGCACACCTCCAATACATCTCCTATTATCAGAAGTAGAAAAAGAAGATGGTGGGTTTCTCCTGAACTCTACTCGAAGTAGCACCTTTAGACTTTACGTAAATCCTTCCATTCAGCATCAAGGCATTACCCCATCGTTGCATCGACAACCTACAGCATTGGAAGCAATGCGACGTACACTACCCCACCCTGATTGTGAAAAAAGTGTCAAGAGAAGAGACGTAAAGTCCTAATTCCCACATTTTATTCAGAGATCTTCCATTTATCCCTCAAAATAGTTAGAATATGGCACTGATTCGAGAATTAGGGCTTTGCATGAGATTCCTGTCAGAGAAAGGATTGGTGGCGAATCATGTCATCTCTCCGTGAATCAAGCCTTCGACATCTTTCTCGCAGACTATCTCTCCTGGCATGCGACATCTCTGCCCAGGCAACACCTCCTACTCACGAAGATCCCAAACGACAGCTAAGAGACCTCCATGTAGTGTTGCCACCCTCTCCCTCGACTCCAAGCGAAGCATACGACCACTTCTTCGAACATTCTAGGCGGCGGCAACGATTTTGGTGGAATTCTTATGCATACAGGAAAAGAAGGCAACTGTTGTTATGGGTTCCACTATCGGGAAGGAAGATGTATTTTTGCCCTCCTTCGGAGTTGAGATGAGTGGGCCATGATTATTTAAAAAATGAATGAGGGGGGGAGGCCAATGTTTGTGGTTGCTGCCGCGCAAATAAAAAATTTGAAGGGAAGAAAAGAACCCAACTGTGGACCGCAACAAAAAAAGATTTGTGTTTCTTTTGGACCCAATTTGGGGCCGGAGTGATTTCAAAAAAAAGAGAACCTTTTAATTGAGAGAAAAAAGGGCTATCGTAAAAAACCCCATATGGATTTTTTTTGAAAAAATGAAAAAGGAAGAAGAGAAAAGTCGATTGAGAAGGAGAGAGAGAATAGCTTAAAAAAGAAGAAAAAGAAGAGATTTTGCTTTTTTCCCCATTTCAAATCTTCTCCCAACTTTAATCGACATCATATTTTCTCACAAGTATGAGAGAAAGGGGGAGTATTATGTGAGAGATCCCCATACTCTTGATTTGGACTCAGGGTTTTCATGTGGACCACGTATGTCAGAAATCTATGTTAAAGGCTCAACACAAAGAGATCCACTGAGACTCCAGAGTAGAAATTCCATTCTCTAAGCTAGTGTGCGAGAGATATGGTTCTCCAAAGAGGAGATTTAGTTTTGCCTACATCTCCAGCTACCATGGACTTCATTGAGGATGTTCCACGTGTTTCTACAGAGAGATGGAGCAGTTATGGTCTAGCGTTCTCTGACGAGAAGACTCGTTCCAGTTTCAATGACTCTAGGTAATACAGAGCAAAAGTTCTCCGACATGAAGACTTATTTCGGTTCAAGTGACTCTACGCAGTAAAGAGCACATTATCCAATGAGGAGACTTATTCCAATTCAAGTGGCTCTGCATAGTACCGAGCACACGTTCTCCGATGAGGAGACTCATTCATGTTCAAGTGACTCTGCATAAAACCAAGCACACATTCTCCAACAAGGAGACACGGTTTGGTTTTGGTGACTCTAGCAGATACGATACATAGCAACGCATTCTCCGACGAGGAGACTCGATTAACACTTCATCCGTTAGTTCCTCCTTACATGCACAACATGAGAAGCAATGTCCTCAACATGAAACCAATAGAGTATGCATTGAGTTGATATGGCCATAATATCTTATATTAGATGAGTAGGTGATTTCTTTCTATTTGTCCAAGCCGAGCATTGGATGCTCCAACCTGAGGGGGGTGTAAGAAAATGCGTTCATAGATGGGTAATTGGATCTCTCCAGGGTCTATGTTTAGTCCTACATTATCTATGAGTGGGACTTGGTCTTACCAAGGTTCAAGAAGTGGTACGTGTATGCGATGGGATAGGTCACTGAATAATGATTAAGCAGTATGCATGGGCATATGCAGTTCTATGCGGTTTTTTAATTTTTAATTTAAGAATAAATAAATACCTAAAAAAGTTACTACAGTTGAACTAAATTTATGAATAAATATGGCTTAAGAAATCTTTACTTGAAAACAATTAGATTACAACATCAAGGGGGTAACAATCTATGAGTTCCAAAATAACCACCTACTCTTAAAAGTTAACAAGAAATAGACCATTTTAGGGTAACAAAATATAAGTTCCACAATATGAAGTATCAAAGTTAGGTGCTTCCTTTTGTTTAGATGTTAGCCATGCAACTAATGAAGTTGATTTAATGGAATATGAAGAAATGGTGAAGTGATGAAGCCTATATAAGTAGGGTCGGCTATACGGATTCTTGCTGAAATCCATATTGAAAGATTTCACTATTTTTTATGCTGGTTGTCGACTACCTAACGGAAAATGAAGACGTCTAAAAAATAAAATCACAGCCAACTAGATATGCTTTCCAACTTTAGGGTTACTGGAGGCAAAGGAGTTCCGTGCGACAGAGCAGCTTCGCGCGGAGGAGGAGATTCGAGCAGAGCTGTGCAGTGGAGGAGCTTCACGAGCGCTTTATGGTGGAGGAGCTCTACATGGAGGAGCTTCAAGTGGAGGAGATTCACGACGATAGCAAAGCTTGGAGGTGGAAGTATGGTGTTGCTCGGGAGAAAGAGGGACATTGGGGGATTGGGTTTCCAGAGAGGGTTTCGAGAGAGAGAGAGAGGTGGGTATCGGGAGAGAGGAATTTTAGAGATAGGTATTCATATCCTGTAGATCCAAGAGGCTATTCGTATCTAAGCCCTAAGCAGCCACTCGGCCCGATAATACAACCACTCAGCCCGACAATGCGGTCGCTCAGCCTGATTATGCGATTCGAATATGCGCAAATGGCGCATACAACTTTGTTTCAATTAGTGTTGATAGGTATATGCAGCGACCGCACAGACTGATTTTTGAATACTGGGTCTTACTGGTGGGGCTATATAAGAAGCCCCACAGCACATGTATTCATTGAGAGAAAGCAATAATATAAAATCCAGTCCGTTGAGAGGACTTCTCCTGTGGTTTCATCACGCTCCTTATGGAGTAGAGTTCCTTGTAAAATCATGTTGCTCTTCATGGTTATATATCTATTTATCTCTGATTACACTTTCGTATTCTCGTTTTCTACAACAACTGGCTTTGAAAATGGCATATCTAGGAAAAGAACTAATTACCTACAAGAGGGCATACAATACAACATAGAGCAAAGGAGAAATCATGCACATGAGATAAACAAGCCTAGATAGGTTACAAGATTAAAAAAATGTATGCAATGCATAACTAGAAGAATGTCTTCTACATCAAAACATCATTTAGGAGGAAGACATAAAATTTTATATTGATTATTGAATGGAAGTAAAAATCAAGGCATGCATAGCTTAAAGAAGGTAATACTAACATGAAGTTCTTCCATATCATGGCCAATAGTATGTGGAAAATACATTTTATCCACTCCATCGCTGCAGGAGAGGAATAAAACTTGGGGACCATGAGATTGTGCAAGTTGTGGTAGGACATTTTAGGGCTCTCATCGTGCAGGTGACGGCTAGTGGTTGGTGTTTTATGGAACATATGACTACAAGGATTTATTAGTACCATAGTGAATAATCATGTGTGAATTTGAAATTCAAGAGGTCCACACGAAGCTTACATACCTATATGTCGATGGCTCACAAGCCTCGGACGAATTTCCAATCTCTTTTAGAGAATTATAAGACTTGGTGAAAGATGATGCCATGGCCTGCCTTAAGAAATTTCATGTTGGTAACTCTGGTCTTGAAAGGATGGGCATGTCTTTCATTGTACTAAACCCCAAGAAAAATGTAATTACTCATGGACGATCTCAAACATTTATCAGTCTTAAATACCTTTTATATGAGTGTGACAAAGGTTCATGTAAATTATCTTCAACAAACTTTGTGTAATATCGTCTCTCTCGAGTAGATGGCTTCTGAACTTGGGAGTCTTTTCACGGATAGCATAAATATAGCCACAAAAATCATCACTGATTGGAGGAGACAGATAAAGGCATGTTGTAGAAGGTTAACTTCTTCAAAGCCCGTGACAACATCAATTGGCACTTCATTGAGTTTTCACCATGAAAAAGGGTCTTCCCCAGTTGTGTGGATGAAAAGATGCATCACAATTATAAGGTATTCTATTTTGGTGAATAGGTAGAAGGAGGGAGGTTTATTCTAGGTTTAGAGGGGAATTATGTAAGGATGTTGTTTTGTGCCGTATTTTTTTTGGATCCTTTGACATTGACGACTAACAGTTCGTGAGTGGTGGTTTTTGTTCAGAATATAACTAGGTCATCTCTGTACGAATCTTTGATAGGCAGACGATACGATCTTCATCACTAGGAGTGGAGTAAGAGAGGCAATATCGCTTGTACTTGCGATCTTCCATGATATCTCTAGATCAGCAATCAATGGAAGCAAATCAACCTTCATTCATTTAAGCATGATGAAGCAAAATGAGGCCAATGTATGTGGCACAGTTTTGGGCACCCTGCATATTGATCTTCCTTTGCAATACTTGTGGATACCCATTAATAAGAAGATTGAAATAAAATTGCTGAATGAAAAGCATCATACCTCTCGAGAGGGTGCCACCGATCTTTATCTCTACATCACTTCTCAAGGTTGATGAGATAATTCTTCTGGACTGGCTCGAGACAAGAGATGTGTGGCATCCCACTTGTTAAATTGATTACAATGATGTCATTATGCAAAATGGATGATTGAGCATATCGAGGCTCAACAAAATGAACACGACATTTCTATTTGTTGAGTGATATTCTATGTTCCACACACCCATGGTCACACTAGACAAAAGCTAGTGTGGTGGCTTCGTACATGATCCTATCCTAGGCCTCCATCTATATAAGGTGCCCTAATGTAGCATAATGAAATCAAGTTATTACCTCATCTTTCTCAACTTGATATGCTATGTTCCACCCACCTAGGGTTATTCTTATTCTATGTATCTCTCTTTTCTTTTCATCTCTTTTGTGTAATTTGTCTAACATCATTTATCCTCTCTATATGAGAGAACTCTAGGGCCTCATGAATAATATCTGATTATTTTATTCTCCACTTGTTAAATTGATTACAATGATGTCATTATGCAAAATGGATGATTGAGCATATCGAGGCTCGACAAAATGAAGACGACATTTCAATTTGTTGAGTGAATTGCCATGTTCCACCCACCCATGGTCACACTAGACAAAAACTAGTGTGGTGGCTTTGTATATGACCCTATCCTAGGCCTCCAACTATATAAGGTGCCCTAGAGTAGCATAATGAAATCAAGTCATTACCTCATCTTTCTCAACTTGATATGCTATGTTCCACCCACCTAGGGTTATTCTTATCCTATGTATCTCTCTTTTCTTTTCATCTCTACTGTGTAACTTGCCTAACATCGTTTCTCCAGTATATAAGAGAACTCTAGGGCCTCATGAATAATATCTCATTATTTTATTCCCCACATTGTATCAGAGCTACGATCTTAGATCGAAGCTCCAGTATTCTCGCGCACTAATCCCCACCCACCGCAACTCTCTCTCCCTCCTCAGATCTGCGCCACCAACATGGCATGTCCAACAAACGAATCCCCACCATCACTGGTGGTTTCTCACTAATCCATGAATTTAGCACTATCACCAAGGGCCTAGCATGGCCTCGGAAATCACTCAGCGATGATGCGGGTGATTACCTGATGACTCATCACGTCGCTTGAGGTCTAGTATCGCCGCCAGTAATAAATCCACGAAGTCAAATTATCCAAAGAGCTATTTATCTCAAATAGATATTTCAATAAGGAATTCAGAAGAGTTGAAATTTCTCAAAAATCTTATTCGTTGATTTAATTAAAAATCAATTACACGACAACTCAAATTTCGATGAAACTTAGACAGTAATTAAAGCACAAATAAAGGCATCATCTACAATTTTTTCACAATTTTTACAGCAAGAAATACATCTGTGCAAATTTCAGAGCTTAAATGGGCAAAATATCACTCAATTTCAACTCTGATTTTTAATAAATTATATGATGCTCACAAATATATAAATAAATAGCCAGGAGATGAAGATTTAAATGCTCTACAAAATGCTATTTTTAATTAAATAAAATGATGCCAGATGATTGTCCAAATTAATACTCAAAGAAAGGGGTGTCTTTGCAAGACAGAAATGAAAGAAACAAACTAGAAATGTGCCCAGGGGCACTTTTGGAAATATATAAACATGCAGGGAAATGTTTGTAATTTTCACAAAAAAATAATAAAAAATGAATCAACCTTTTCTTCTCCCCACGCTAGGGCAAAAGACGTAGAGGGGGGAGACAGGTTCGGCGGCGCGAGGACGCGTGGCGGGGCGCGGCCAAGGCGGCGCACGGCGCGTGCTGCGGCCTGGCGATGACGCGCACGAGGTGGCCTCAGCGGTGGAGTGTGCATCTAGCGTGGGCGGCGCGTCTGGGCTACGGCGGGCGGAATTGGACGAGGCGACGCTAGATCTGGAGGGACGGAGGGCGCAGCGGTGCACGGCGCTCGCGAGGACGGTGGTGGGTGGCCGCGTGCATGCGCCGCGCGCGGGGATCACGGAGAGCGGGCTTGAGGCGCAGGCGCGGCGGCTGGCGATCAAATGGTGGCACGCAAAGATGTCGAAGTAAGGTGCGGTGTGTCGTCGAGGTGATTGAAGTGGCACGCGAAGATGCCGGCTCCGAGGCGGAGCTCGGAGGATGGTCAGGCGAAGGTGAAGATGAGTGGAGGAGGCGAATAAAATTCGAGAAAATGAAAGAAAATGAAGAAGAAGATCGGAGGGAAGATGGAGGTATCTACATAGGGAATGAAACTCGGATATGAGCTCATGGTCGTCGCTCGAAGGCCGGTAGGGGTTCCTGAGCTCGTGCAACTCACGGGATGGGTTGCGGCACGGTGAGGTTGGCCGTGGATCTCGCCGAAGAAGAAGCTCGGTCTTCGCTCGGTTTCAGACCTAGTTACTGTCACTAATCGGTGGAGTCGAGCTCGGGGTTTCTCTCTGAAGTGGCGATGATACATGAAAGATGGAGAAAGCGAAGATGAACAATATATGGTCGAGGAGGAATGACTAGAGGTCACAGGGTATGGGGACCAATATCCCGACATCTTGAAGAGGAAATGATGAATGTAAGTAGGTTGAGGTAGAAAATGTGCAATTACACAGGATAACACACACGAACAGACACAAAGACAACGCAATAGCAAACCATGAGTTCACACTCAACAAGGTGAAGGACTCGAAATCGAGTTTGATTAATATTGTTGATTTTAAGTGTGATTTTCAAACAAGTAGCAAAGGTTACGCGGCCTATAGGGGAGCTGGCTAAAAAGACGGATGCGTCTCTCCTGTTTAACCTGTCGCCTTAGATACCAACGCCCTTCTTTCTTCGCTCCTATCCCAAGTTGATGGATTCAAAGACCTGCCCCTATCTACCTACTAGCATGCGGAGGCTGACAAGGCTGGAAGTTCACCCCAGGGGGTTACTAGCAACTTGTCGCGAAGTACCGCTGGTTCAACTTGCGAACAGGCGGAGGTTACTTGGTACTAGTCAGTGAACCTAAAAAATTCAACTCGTGATATTTGCTAGGATCAGTCGGTATGTGATATGGAAGGTGGGGATTTGGGCTCTGACTTAAGATATTCACACACACTCACGTACCCACACTCAGACTGAAAACAAGGTCGGGGTTAACCTCCCGCAAACAAGGGTTAATTTAGTTTTTTTTTGTCCAATTCAATTAGCAATCCCGATTTTAAAGATTAGTTGTCACTGATATTAATCCACACAAGTAATCACGTCTACCGTCCAGTCTCAATTCCTTTATTCTAGGTTAGAAAATCGAGAGAGAGAGAGAGAGAATCGGAAAAAGCCGATGCAATCGAGAAAACTATGATGAATGCTCGTGTAAGAATACTTACAGTTCCTCCAGCTCTCTACAATGCGGGATGCAATACTGAATAGAAATTTTAGATTAAATGAAATGCAATCAATGAAAAGCCGCTCCTAGACAGGCAGTTCTATTAGCAAGTGAAGAACGGATTCAAATTTGGCTAAAGTACTGCAGTCTAAGTGCGTCTTTTAATGGTGGAGTGTGGTCCTAAATATTACGAGCACAAACAGTCCTAGGAAGCTCTAAGAGACGCAAGAGCAGGTCCTATTCTACGTAAAGCAACCATACAGCACACGGGGACACGTTTTATTATGATGTACACGCGCGAGATCCCAAACGGGAATCGCTCTAAATGTAGACACTTTTTTTACAAGTTAACAAAAATCTTTTTTTTTTAAACTCAAAAGAGGGGGAGACACTCATAGGTGTTCGCCCCATATTATTAAGAAAGAGGATAGAAAATACTTACAGAGGGAGAAAAAAACAAAAAGTAAAGGTAGATGATATCAAAAAGGATATCATCCGCCTCCCAAAAGACGCTACACGGATGACCAATCAATACAAAAGCGATTCGCTGCGATACAAATATTTTCCTTATAAAATCTCTGCCCAGCAAAAAGCGATTTGTTTCTTCCCAGCCAAATACTCCAGATACGTGCAATGGGGATAAGTCTTTCCTCCCTCGGACGAGTAGCAGCGATAGAGAAGCTCTCCCAGAAAGCCTCAATCGTGGAACGATTCACCCATCCCACGTCATCCCAAATGGGTCGCACGAGGTCGCAATGAAGGAAAAGATGGCTGGGCGTCTCAACATCGGAACCGCACAGACCACACAAGGCTGTGAAATTCGGGAAAATCGAGGCACAACGATCACGAGTAAGCAATCTTCCACGTCTCAGAATCCACAGAAAAATGCCAATCCTTTCCGACAGTTTGAGACCCCAAATGAGCCTGCAGTGACTTAGAAAAGACGCATCTGAAGACACGGCGTTGGGTAGAATAGAAAAATATGCCTTCCGAGAACTGAAGGTCCCTTCCTTCCATTCGAAGTGATCACGGCCCCTTGATGGAGAAGGAGCTTCCACAAGGAGAGCCATCATGGCCGAGAAGTCAAGCAACCGCTGATCAGAAAGATTGTCCACCAAAATAGGGCACCAGGCGCCATTGTTCGAGCACGAAGCCACCGAAGCAAGTTTATCCCCGGCCAGCGCAAAAAGACGCGGAAAGAGGTTCATGAGAATACCATTACCAGACCAATCCACCGACCAGAATCGGAGAGAGTTACCATCGCCGAGAGCTGGCCTAAACAGGGATCGGTTACAGTTGAAGACAGATAAGACTTCGCGCCAAAAGGAGGGAAAAATTCCATGGGATTGCCCGCCAAAAACAGAATCAAAGGCATTCCCAGCCGCCACGTGAAGGCATTGCACCAGGAAACTCTCATCCCGACCTAAAAGCCTCATCGCCCATTTGAGAAGCAAAGCATCACGCACCACCTCCAACCGCCGAACGCCCAGGCCCCCGTCGCGTTTTGGACGCGAAATGTCATCCCACCCCACCAAATGAATCCCTCTTCCATCATTTCCATTTTTACCCCATAGAAAGCCCCTCATACATTTCTCTAAGCGCAGTCGGATCCCCTTAAGCAAGCCGCGTGCCGATAAGAAGTAGACGGGAATAGCCGAGAGGACAGATTTAAGAAGAACCAAACGCCCACCTTTGGAGAGCAGCGACGCACGCCAACCTGCCAACCTGGACTCCACCTTCTCCACCACCCTCCGATAATCACGTAAGCGCGCACGGCCCACCGAGAGCGGTAATCCCAGATACTCCAGCGGCAGATCCCCGAGGGAAGCCCCCAAGATAGAAGAGCATTCCCCTGCCGCCAATGGAGACAAAGCAAAAGGCACAATCTTCGATTTGGCCCCATTGATGCGGAGCCCCGATATCTCGCAAAAAAGTTGAATCGTAGTGGCCATCCCCAAGGCCTGAGTCCGATCCACCTCTATAAAGCAAAGGGTGTCATCCGCAAATTGAAGGAGTGGAATATGAAAATCACCCAAAGAGCATCCGCAAGTATGCCCAGCATTGGCCACACCCTGGATCATACGTGGCAGCACGTCAGCCGCCAGAACGAACAGAAGAGGGGCAAGGGGGCAGCCCTGACGAACCCCCCTGCGAGGCTGGAAAAGGCCCCCAGCCGGCCGGCCGTTAAGAGATAAGGAGAAGGAGACGGTAGTAACACATCGTCTAACCCATGAAATCCACAGCGGGGGGAAGCCCCGAGACTTCAAAACCGACCATAAGAAATGCCAGTCCAAGGAATCATAGGCCTTTGCAAAATCAATTTTCCATAGAATCCCCTCCGTACCAGTTCTGTGCCATCCATCAATAATCGCGGAGGCAAGCGCGAAGCAATCGGAGATTTGCCTCCCTTGCACAAAAGCGGCTTGGGCGGGAGAAATGAGAGAGCCAAGAAGAGGAGCAAGCGGCCTAGCCAAAGCCTTAGCAATGATTAAATAGATGCCATTGGAGATAGCAATTGGGCGAAAGTCCTCAATACGGCTAGCCCCGTGGGACTTCGGAATGAGGATCATGCTAGCTCGGTTAACTGTTGAAGCCCCGGTTACCCTCGCAAAACTCGAGAGCCACATCCATAACATCATTGGCAATAACATCCCAGAAGTCCCTATAAAAGGAGATGGGGAACCCATCGGGACCAGGGGAGGCGTCAACGTTAAGGTCCCAAACCGCCCCCTTAAGCTCATCAAGCGAGAAAGGCCGAGTTAATAAAGTCGCATCCGAGATGGCAAGCGAGGGGACCCCTCTGGCCGAATCGTCTTGACGTCTCAACAGCGGACTTGATCCACGAATCGTCGGCCTCCGATGTTCTTCGAGATGCGTCGACTTTAAGAAAGACGCTCCAAGTCCATCGGGCCCTCCCACAAAAAGATACAAAAATGTTAGAGAGAGATATATACATAAATGGTCAGAAAAACAATTAAAGAAAAAATAGATAATTACAAGATGGCTCGGGGGTCAGACTACCCGAGTGAATGGAAAACGTAAATCTAATTTTTAATGAAATTAGTCTTGTTTTGAAGGTCTCTGAATGCATATTACTTTAAAAGTGAGTAGACCTAAATCGAACACTGTATGAGAGAGATATGTGCATTTTAAGGCTCCTAGTTTCAAACTTGGATTGGGGTTTTATTAGGTATTTTTACAAGTTAGTATTTTTTTGATGTTTTTCTTTAATTAGTGTTAGTAATATATACACTATGGAGTTGATTTTATTGGATTTGGAGTTAGTAGAAAATATATACAAATAGGTGAAATATGGTGAATATACAGGTGAATATTTACAAGTGAATTGGGCTTCTTATTTAGAGCAAATATGAATGCTAAAATGCAGATATTACTTATGTGTGCATGAATGCTAATTATGCAATATAAGTAGAAATATGCGTCTAATTACTCGGGAACAAAGCTCTATTTTCAACTTTTAGAGTGATGAATCACATATTCATCAGCCAGCTGCCCTTTTGCTGCATTGTGCGATCTCCGATGGTGGTCCTTCATCTCGCATGGTGGCATAAGATGTGATTATGACATCACTTATCACCACCACCCATTCCAGCATTGTTAGCTGTTTGATTTTGTGGTTACCAAAGTGAATTCATACCCCTAAATCCACATTGTTTGCACTAGAATGATGCTGAAGTTAATGGGAGAGGTTGTGGTATAAGTCCGCACCCACAACCAATCCTTTTTTTTTTAAGCCCAAAAAAAGGGGGATACACTCAACGGTGTTCACCCCAGTATATTAAAAATTAATAAGGTTGTACAGAGCAAAAGAAAAAATAACTTTACAAAGAGCCAAAAAAGCCCTCAACAAGGCAAAGGAAGAAGCCAGTACTAGCCGCCTCCCCAATCCTCCACCAATCTTGCACCACGGATAAGCACGTTCTCCTTATAAAAGCACTGGTTAGAGAAGATGGCCTCATTCCGCCCCAGCCATATCGACCACAGTCTCGCCACCGGAATTAACAAATCTCTTGCACCTCTATTCCTGTTAAGCACCAACGAGTCACAGAAAGCCACCATGTCATTCGTTCTCACCTAACTCACAAGCGGATCGTCCCACACCCCCCTCACCGTGGGGCAATCGAAGAACAGGTGGTCAATAGTTTCCACCCCCAAATCGCACAGCACGCAAAGGTTGGAAACATTCGGCAAGAACCTAGAGCATCGGTCTCTTGTTAAAAGCCTCCTCCGGCGGAAGAGCCATAAGAAGAAGCCAATGCGCAAAGGTAATTTTAGCTCCCAGAAAAAGCCGCAATCCCGAAGCAGGAGGACAGATCGCACGGGCGGCGCGTAAGCCAACGCACCAAAGGCCTTACGCATCGAGAATAAGCCGTCTACCCAGACCCAATGGTCCCGCCCAACGGAAGGCCCATTAACATCACCAAAGAAGTCAAGCAGGGAAATAAAGTCACCAAGCCTCTGCTCCGAGAAATTCGCCCTGAATCGCAGGCACCAACACCCATTCTCCCAGCAAGAGGCAACAGACGCATCCTTGTCATCAGCCAACGCAAACAGCCTCGGGAAACGGGCACTCAAGGGATCCCCCCCCCGAGCCAATTGTCCTTTAAGAATAAGAACGATTCTCCATTCCCCAGCACCGGCTTGAAGCACGCTTGATACCTCACGAAGACCTCCTGCACACCACGCCAGAAAGGAGTTCGAGCACCCAACAACCCCAACCTCTCCTCCCCTGCCCTATCCGCCCCATGGATCGCCCGCAACACTTCTATAAAGAAATTTCCACCCTGACCCCAGATCCTACTCACCCACTTGAGAAAGAAAGCATCATTGACAATCTCCAGCCGCCTTACTCCCAATCCCCCCTCGAGCTTCCCCCGGATTACCTCTTCCCACGCCACTAAGTGAAAACCACCCCCCGATTCACCATTCTTTCCCCACAGAAATCTTCGCATACAAGCATCCAACCTCCTACGAACCCCGACCAGCAATCGACGACTCGCCAAGAAGAACACCGGGATAGAGGAGAGAATAGCCTTGAGAAGAACAAGCCTCCCACCCTTGGAGAGAAGCGTCGCACGCCAACCCGCCAGCCGCGCCTCCACCCACAACCAATCCTTTTATAATTATGTAGACAATTTTCAATCTGTCTACAACCACAATCGAGTTCTCTTTCAAACCTCTTTATCATCATATCGGGAATCAAGGGTGACATCTCCTCATATGGCGCTTTCAAGGGCTCAGCGTCCATCATGAAGATGGATGGGACCAATTACGAGTTATGGTCCATGCAATTTATGTCCCCGATGCAGTACAATAACAAGGAGTACAAATTGACCAAGTCAGAGCATCCAGCAAGACTAGGATGAATGCTTCATGGAAGTAGGATGAGATGTACAAGCATGCCTGGCTATCCCGGAGTCTCATTACGGAGATAGGCAATGATATTTTGCATCAGCCCATTGCCACGACAATGTGTGACATCCCTGCAGCCACGTATAGTCATGAGGCTAAGATCCTCTAGTTACAATTTGGCATCTTCACGACCAAACAGAATGGGCGTCCTCTGCATAGCTTCTATTCTTCGCTTCATGGCATGTTCGAGAAGCTTCACAACTTCATACTTGTTACAACATCCACTAAGCATCAGATGGCGTACAGGAACATCATGATGGTTGTAGTTTTTCTGGTTGCCCTAGGCCCTGAGTATGAGGCAGCACGTACCCAACTTCTCATAGGTGCAACCATACCTCCGATGGAGGAGACTTACATCCGTCTTAGCAGGATCATAACCCACCACTACCAACACATAGACCTCCTTAACGATGGTTGCATCCTACAGTAGAGGAGGTACATCTCAATTCAGATGGGGTGGTGTCCGTGGCAGAGAAGGTGGATGTTAGTGTGGTCCTTGCACTTATTATCATCGACCTGATCACCCTGAGAAAACAAACTTCCTGAAGCATAATTACCCAACGTTTGCTCATATGGATGAGAATGTTGAGCCTACTACCACTTCTATTGTTACTACTGGTCAAAAGTTGGATGGTATTGTCTCCCATCTGATGCAGATCATGACTCATGTCGTCGTCATGACTAGTGCACTTACAGGTCCTTCAGATGTCACCGCCACTGCCAGAGCCTCTTCTCATGTATAGCTTATGCTCTTACCCGTTGTCACAGGGAAGATATGACATAGTGGATCATGGATTCTGACGCATCTCATCATTTCCGTAGAGATCGAGCTCAGTTCCATTCATATAAATATGTTCCTCCAGGCAGATCAGTTATCAATGCAGATGGGACTCATTTCCCTATTATAGATAGATGGAGATCTGTTGAATACCGTCTATGCATCTGTAGAATGTGCTTCATGCACCAGATTTTTCAATGAACTTATTGTTTATTAGTCATATCATTAAGGATTTGCATTATCGTGTCATTTTCAACGCCTCTTCTATGTTTCAGGACATACTCACGGGTAGGGTGATTGGATGTGGTCGTACACAAGGGGTTCTCTATAGATTGATCCATTATCCATATGTTGATACTCTGCCAATCCTACTGGATCGGACTCTACGTACATGTGGCATATTCGTTTTGACTACCTTCCTCTATAGAAGTTGTGTTGTGTCCTCCAACAAATTTCCTCTCGGTCCACATTTCAGTGTGAGACTTGCCAACTTGGGAAGCATCAACAGGTCTATTTTTCATGGTCGTCAGTGTCATATTAGCGGTAGTTTGTTTGACTTAGTCCATTTTGATATTTGGGGTCCAGTCGTATTCTTGACCATCAGGGGTATCGTTTCTATCTTGTACCAGCTGATCTTTCTAGATTGTCATTGGTTTTACTTTTGAAAAATAAGCTTGAGGATGTATATGTTATTCGATCTTTCATTCATGAAACAAAGAATACTTTTTCTCCTATTGTTAAGTATGTTCGCCCTGACAACGCCTTGGAGTTCTGTACTTTATAGCTTTCTTAGTTCTTCAAGTCCCATGGTATTATAAACCAGATTTCTTGTGCATACATTTCCAAGCAGAACATTGTTGTTGGACTTAAATACTGTCATTTACTTGATGTGATAGGGACCCTCCTAATTTAGAGCCACGCTCCCCATTCTTTTTGGGGTGGTGCGATTCTCGCCGTTTGTTACTTGGTGAATCATATGTCGTCCTCCGTGTTAGTAGAGAAGATTCCCTTCTCGGGTGTATTTCCCGAGAAGGATGTTTTCTCCCTTACGCCTCGTATCTTTGGTTGTGACATTTGTTCATCATCTGACTCTTGGTTGTGAAAAACTCTCCCTAGAATTATCATATGTGCTTTTGCGGGCTACTTCCGGACTCAGAAGGGTACCTCTATTTTGATTATGTTCGATGCAAGTACAATTTCAATGCTGATGTCACCTTAGTTGAGTCGGTTATGTACTTTTCCCTACATGTGACAAGTTAACTCTGTCTGACTCTAGAGAGGAGGTTTACATGCCTCCTCCACCTACGCCACTACCTCCTCCTATAGTGGCTTCTCCACCGCCACCACCACCTCCACCACCATTGCCAACAGTGTTTGTCCTTTTGCACCCCCCGACCTCCTAGTACTTTGGTTCGGTTTTTGCCATGTTTTTACATTCGTAGGCTGCCTATTGCTCTCAGGAAGCAGAGCCGCACGTGTGTCACATATCTTCTCGCTTCTCATGTATCTTTGGGTGCCTTTTAGAGAACTTCGGGAGGTTTGGCACGGGTCTATCCATTGTAGAAATTCCATGGAATTATCATATGAGGCTATGGGACACTGTCAATGGCGTCTTGCTACAGAGGAGGAGATGTTCGCGTTACAGTTGCTTGACATATGGAACTTGGTCAATGCCAGGGCTTATATGGTTGGATGCAAATGTGTGTTTACAGTGAAGCGCCATGTAAATGGCAGTATTGATTGCTACAAGGATAGACTTGTGGCTCGTGGGTTCACCCAGACATATGGGGTAGACTATCATGATATATTCTCTCATGTAGCACATCATTCTAAAGTTCGAATCCTTCTCTATGTTGCAGTAACGCGGGACTGGCTATTCTAGCTTGATGTGAAGAATGGATTTCTATATGATGACTGTGGAAAGGAAAAATATAATTGTCTATCCATTATAGCCTTAGAGCTCTCTTATATAGGAGAAAATCTCTATGGGAAAATTACATAAAAAAGATAGGATAAATAAGAAATATAAATAAACCTCTAAGATACAAATATCTCAGCACTCCCCCTCAAGCTAGAGCATATATGTCTATCATGCTCAGCTTGGAACAACAATGATGAAAAGGTCCTTTAGCAAGGGCTTTGGTGAACATATCTGCAATCCGATCACCAGGCGCAACATGAGACGTGGAAATGAATCCCTTCTGAATTAGATCTCGAGTGTAATGACAATCTACTTCGATGTGCTTGGTTCTTTCATGGAATGTTGGATTGTTGGCTATAAATAAAACAGCTTGATTGTCTCATGGGAGGTGCATGGGAAAAGGGACCTCAATAGTTAGGTCAGTTAGGACAGATTTGAGTAACAGGATCCGCGGAGTAGAGTAGTGAGCAACAGGAGGAAACATATCGTGGTAATCCACTCCATACGTCTGGGTGAATCCACGAGCAATCAGTCTGGCCTTATATTTGCCTATTGTACCATCAGCACGGTGTTTCATTGTAAACACCCACTTGTTCCCACAACAGACGCAACAGGGGGATCATCAACAACACTCCATGTGCCTCGAGATTGCAACATTGCCATCTCTTCCTCCATAGCAAGATGCCACGGACTAATCTGCAATGCTTCCAGGTATGACCTCGGTATTTCCACTGTAAACATACCCACAACAAATCTCTAAAACTGCCCTGAAAGGCGTATAAAAGAGACATGGGAAGCAAGGGGATACAAAGTGCATGTACGCATATGCTTTTGTAGTGGAATGGGAATATCAAGATCCTCGGCCTCCTCGGTGATAGGAACATCTATAACCTCATGCTCATCCTGCTGTCAATGTAAATAACCAGTGCCATCAGTAGAAACCAAGTATTCAGAACATACCTGGAGCGTACTGGATGTTGGAGGAGGCACATGAGCACGAGGTCGGCGCTGGTAAACCCGTGAAAAACATGGAGGTGTGGCAGATGAAGTTGGTGGAAGCGTTGCAGGTGGAAGTAGAATTCGAAGTAGACACATTTGGAGATGCCTATACCTCTTCTCCAGACTCCGAAAAAATCAGCTTGTCACATGTAAGAGAGAAGCACATAATGGACTCAAAGAAAGTAACATCAGCACTAACATATTACTTCCTACGAACAGGGTCAAAACAATGGTATCTCTTTTGAGACCTAGAATACCCCACAAAGATGCACTCGACAGCTCTAGTAGAGAGCTTATCGTGACCAAGGGATGTATGATGTACGGAAGCAACCAACCCAAAAACACGAGCAGTGAGGGAGAAAAGATCCTTCTCGGGAAAGCAATCGAGAACGAAAACTTCTCTCCTAGCACAGACGAGGGCATACGATTTACCAGATAGTAAGTTGTTAGAACCGCATCTCCCCAATATGAATGAGGAGCACGATTTTGGGTCAAAAGAGTCCTACTAACATCCAAAAGATGAGGATGTTTGCGCTCAGTCACCCCATTTTGTTAAGAAGTATAAGCACACGAAGATTGATGAACAATACCAAGGATTTTGAGAAAGTGTGAGAGTTGAAAGTTATAAAATTCTAAAGCATTGTCAGGACGGATATACTTGATATTCGTAGCTAAGACATTCTTTATTTCATTAATAAACGACTGAATAACAGGATCGATATCAAACTTGTTTTTAAGCGGAAAGACCCAAAACAACCTGGAAAAATCATCTACAACAACAAGGTAAAATCAATGCCAAAATGTCCTGAAACACAAGGAATGAATGATTAAATATGGCACGACAATGTAAATTTTTGGTGATTTAACTAATAGATAATAAATTCATAAAAAAATCAGGATCATGGAGGACATTCTGTAGATGTATCCCTGAAGTCAACTGCACCTTCCCTTGACCAGTAATAAGAGAGTGTGTTCCATCTGCTAAGACCACCGATCTACCTGGATGAGTCAACATGTATGTACTAAACTGACTTCTATCATCGCAAAGATGGTATGAAGCTCCTGAATCCATGTTCCATTCAGATAAGTATGTCTGGCATGTAACAACTAGTAAGAGCACAAGTTGTACCAGATGTAGATGCAGATGCTAAGGCGGCTACCTCTGAGGATCTCGAAGGAGCACTAGATGGACTAGATGGAGTCATGATCTCTCTCAGACAAGCTACAAGATCATCGAATCTCTGATCAGAAGCAGGAGGCATACTAACATGCTCAGTTTGTTCTGAAACACACGCTGAAATAGGAAACCCGTGCTTTGAATAGCTTGTATCCTCGGAGTGTTCATGCATGTGGCAGTTTGTGCAAGGTTGACGGGTTCGGCTACCTCCTCCTCTACCACGGTTGCCACGACCACGGTACTATATAGAGCTTCCTCTACCATGAGATGTAACCATAGTAGAGGAAGTCTGATGTTGCTAAGTAACACCACCAGAAGATATAGAAAGAATGCTCAGTCTACTATATGCCTCCTCCATCGGAGGTATGGTGGCATATGTAAGGATATGCGCAACTGTAAGGATATGCGTTCGAGCAGCGTCATACTCATGTTCAAGAGCTTCTAGGAAAACTCCAATCATCACCGAATTTCTGTACGCCTTGAGTTGTTCTGGCGTAGCAGTCAAGGGGATGAAACCATGAAGCTTCTCAAACATACTCCTTAGAGAGGTGTAGAGTGTAAGGACGTCCATTCAGCTTTGAAGAGAAGATATTATACTAGAGTTGCAGTATCTTCGATTCATTTTTCATTGGGGAATACGTGGTGGCGAGAATGTCCCACATAGCCTTTGTAGTAGGCTGACTAAGAATATCATTGGTTATCTCCATTGACATGGTCCCAGATAGCCATACACGTGCATACGCATCATCTATCTCCCATGAGACATTAACACCAGTCTTGTCACTAGGTTCATAACATGTGAAGATGTGCTTCTTGCTCTTACACTGCATTAGGATCATAAACCCCATAGCCCACATATCATAATTTGTCTCATCCATCTTGACAATGAGTATCGGACCTTTAAAGGCACCCAGGGATGAGACCTCGGCTTTGGAGTCGACTATGTTGTCTAACATGATGACAACAATGACAAAGACCGAGGTTGTAGACAAGATTGACTACATCTACACAATCATATAGGAAGATGTTTGTGGGACCACAACCTCTTCCATCCATTTGAGGTCTCTCTAAGTAACTAGGATGATTTTAGATGCCTAAATCAACCCTAGAAACCCAAGGATCAGACCTCGAAACAGTCGAACAGGGATCCCTAGAACGAAGATGGAGTCCATGAGATGGAGTGGCAGGAACGGCGGGCAGCCCTAGGACATTGTACCAGGGGTCTGCGAAAGCAACAGGGACGACTGGCAGCCATAGGCTACCATACAAAGGGTTGGCGACAATAGACTTGGATGTTGCTGATATGGAGCGGTGGTGGCATCAATCGTTGTTGCTACTGCGTGAGACGCGGCGACGACAGTGGCCGTCGGCAACGCCCTCTTTTCTCTTGGTGGCGCCCGCATTAGGGTTTTAGTGGGCAGGGGTATATAGGGCACAGGCTCCGTCCTAGGACCATCGCTATGATACCATGTGGAAAGGAAAATTAGAATTATCTATTCATCGTAGCCCTAGATCTTTCTTATATAGGAGAAAAGTTCTAAGGAAAATTACATAAAGAAGACGGGATAAATAAAAAATATAAATAAACCTTAGAGAGTGATGTAAATATTTCAATAATGACATGCATTTACATGCAGCAGATACCTGGGTTCGTTGCTGAGGAGGAGTATCAGAAGGTTTGCAAACTTCATAAGGCTATATATGACCTTAAGCAGAATCCCAAAGCATGGTTCGACAAGCTCTCGAACTTGATAGAGCAGTAGGGCTTCATGATATCGACTGTAGATCATTCACTGTTTGTTTCAAGGACTTGGAGAGATATCGTTGTTATACTTGTATTGTATGATTCTTGTGAATAGAATCCAACTCTTCACCCACAACGGTAATCCATTGCCTAGATATTACTCATGTTATAGTCTCCTTGTAAGTGGAGGGCTTTGGAGACTTTGCCTCCTCAACAACTTCTAGTGCAAATGCAAGCATGTCTTCAAAGTCGTATCTCAGAGGCGGATATATCCCTTTATGGGGTTGATCAGTAACAACATTAAGTTACCTCTCCTCTAGTTGCTCAGCTTTAGGTTCTTCAGCATCAGCCTGATCAGAAGTGGTGTGATCGATTGTTTGATCACTTCTTGCTGCCAATTCGAACTCCATCTCTACTCGTAGATATCATCACATGTCCCTGCATCAACAAACTTACTCCTCAAGTGAAGCATGGAATTCTCGTCAAATGTAACATTCCTGCTAACAATAATTATATGCTCAAAAGAAGATCAGATTCTATACCCATATACTCTTGAACCATATGCAGTAATACCCCTTTCTTTGCCCTTGCCTTCAACGTTTCTTCACTAACATGATAGCACGCAACACAACCAAAGACACGTAATACCGTACTTATACCTCAATGGATGTCTTGCAATCGATAGCAAATGCATGACTTCAACTCACCAAGTAACAAGTTGTATTCATACCTTCAGCCGAGAATGCTCTACCAAGACAAGCACTCAGGAGTATGTACCTTGCTCTTTCCAGAAGCATCATGTTCATTCGTTTTGCAACTCCAAACTGTTCAGACATATCTTTAACGGTATGGTGTCTAGCAATACCCTCATCTTTGCAGAATTCATTGAACTCTGACGAACCAAATTCCAATCCATTATCAGTATGCAGATGCTTGACCTTCTTAGAAGGATGGCATTCCATCAAGGTCTTCCACTACCTGAAGGTCTGAAATGTCTCACTCTTGTACTTCATCATGAATAGCCAAATCACCCCATAGTAATCATCAATAATGGATAGGAATACATGGTACCTCCCAAAGATGGGACCTGGGAAGGGCCCCAACAATCAAATGGATGTAATCAAGTGTCTCCTTCGTCTTGTGAATAACTTCATCGAATTGCTTCATGTGTTGTTTTCAGAACGTGCAATGCTCACAAAACTCCAGCTTAGATCCTTCGAGGTCCCCTATAAGACCCTTAAGACTAAGGACAGTCATCCCATCGGGCTCATGTGCCCCAGCCGCATATGCCACAACTTAGTTTCTGATTTCACGACTTGGGATGTCAATGCATCGGAACTAATAATGGTGGACCTCTCACATGACATATAAAGTCTTCTATTTGTTACCCTTGATGACAACTACCTCATCTTTGGCAACCTTCATAACTCCACATTTAGCATTGTACCTATATCCTTTGGAGTCCAAGACTTCAAGAGATATCGATTTTTTCTCAAATCAGGAACATGACGAACTTCTGTCATCATCCTCACGACTCCATCATGCATCTTGATTTTCGCAAAGCTAACCCCTACAATTTTGCACAATGCAGCATTCCTTATGAAGACATTTCCACCATCTATCTTTACATAGGTGCAGAACCAATCTTTATTAGGAGTCATATAATAAGAATAACCTGAATCAAGTATCCATGTATTATTGATAACTTTTTGATCTGTAATGTGGAGGACCAAATCATCTTCAGAATCTCCTCTGTGAGCAATGGACGGAACCATGACTTTCGCTTTCTTCTTCAAGCAGTATTTCCAATGTCAGGTAACTTAAAGTAATTGCAGATGTCCTTAGAATTGTGATTCTTCGATTGGGCTTCAACTTTCCTTTCTTTGCATAGCTAGAACCACCATGACTAGTTTCATGAGTCATAACCAAACATGCATCTTGAAAGTCATGTTTCCCTGTAGTTATATATCGAAGTTCACGCGCATGCACACTCACATGAACTACCTCTAGGGTTAGCTCTTCTCTTCTTACAATAAACAACTGAACAAAATTCTCATATGATAATGGAAGAGAAACTAACAGAAACAACCCATCATCCTTATCTTCAATCTTAACATATGTTGTTAGAAAATACAAATGCGGAAGCAATTTTATAAATAGAGCATGAAGAAAAGAAAAATAAACATGAACACCAAGATTTTACATGAAACCATACTCCCTAAGGAGCGGGATGAAACCACAGGAGAACGCCTCAAAGGGTTGATGTGTCTATTGCTTCTCACTAGATACAATAGGTGTGGAGGTCTATATATAGCCCCTACTGAGTCTCCACATCTCATAACTGATAGATGTGAGACTAAAGACTTGGATGTGGTAAATGGATCCAGGAGTGATCCATTTACCCATCTCCCACATAAGTGACGCGTAACCAAATACTCCAACACCTCCCCCCCTCAAGTTGGAGCATGCAATTCTCAGCTTGGACAAATAGAAAGAAATCTCAACTCACGATACAAGACACTACAGACAATATCAACTCAACGTGCACAACTGTTGGCGTTGTCGAGGACGTTACTTCTAATGGCATGCAGATGAGGAGGACGAACGGGTTGGACTATGAGTCAAACCGAATCTCCTCGTCGGAGAGCATGTGCTCTGTACTGCGCCTGTCAAAGTCACTGCAACTGAAATGAGTCTCTACACGGAGAACTCTGGCCCGTTACAACAATATGGACAAATGTTCCATCTCTGAAAGGGCCGAAAAGGGCATCGCTAATTATCCATACGTAGATCTCTGAAGAAGGGCCTCTCTCATAGAGACTTCGAAGTGGGTTCTCTCTCATAGGAACCTCAGAAGGATCTCGTACTGGAGTTCACAATTGCTTGAGAATGGCGTCTGAAGAAGTCTCCTCGTCGGAAAACTGGGTCTCTCCCAATGGTACTCTACTCTGAAGTCCCTAAGAAACAACATGAAAACCCAAACCAACATGGCATTGGGGATGGGATCTCTATTCTGGAGTCCCTATGGATCGCATGAAAACCCTGGTCGAAACACAAAAGATGAAGACCACAAAACATGATGGCAAACATGTGCACATCTAAAAAGAAAACAGCATACATATATGTCTAAACTGAAGACTCGGAACCAATCGTCGAGTCTAAACATCTGAACTGTAGAGTCTGATCATCTGACAGGTCAGGAATCTGGAATTTGGATCTGGAACCGACCTGTGACTCTACATAATACTCCTTTCTCCCATACTGGCCAGAATAAAGACATCGGCCAAGTTCAGAGAAGACAACAAAGATGAGGAGAAAACAAAACCAATAAATTGTTCTCAACGATTTTATGGTTTCTCTCTCTCTTTTAAACACCATTTTTTTAAATAAGCCATTTGACCTTTTTTTGCCTCTCTTTTCCCCCTTTTTTTGTACAAAATTACTAGCATACGACTTTTCTTTGTACATGCCCTTTTTTTGAATCAGAAATTTTTTGAACAAATTCACTCAGCCCAAATAGGGCCCAACAATATGCAACCTCTCCTTTTTTAAAATGCTGCAGCAGCTAAATTTTTTCTTCGGCCACTGGTCCCCTTTTTTCCACGTTGGGTTGCCCTCTTTTTTTTAATGTAGCAGGGTCTTTTTTATTTGGACAGTAACCCTATTGGTATTTAGGATTCCCAATTGTGGGACCTCTTCTCTCGAAAGTGCCTACCCTCCCCCCCCCCACGTTTGCCGTCGCTGCTAAAGGAGATCGAGGGGAGGGAGAACCGTGCATCGCCTCCGAGCTGCTGGAGAAAGAGAGGAGATCTCGCGCCGTATGCGCGAGATCGAGGGAAGGTGCCGCCGCCAGGGGGATGCCGCATGAAGGGGATATGCACGATGCCATCGAGGGGGAGAAAGCTCGCCTGCGAGCTGGAGAAGGACGAAGCGCCGCCCAGAGCACCGCCGAAAGACTGGCGTGAGGTGTGGGATCGGTTTACGCCAGAGAGGAGCGCTACCTACGCGAGATCGGGAGGGTGGAGTGACGCCTGGGGATCGGGTTAAAGGGGAGGCCTCGCCACCTGCGATGGGAGGCGGAGCACTGCCTGTGCGTCGCCTACGCGCAGTGCCTGTCTCCTAAAGAAGATGTGGCAAGGGTTGTTGTTGCCCGGGATGGCAGTGTCTTGGTACTTCATGGGGCTTCGCCTCCATTGACAGGGGGAGTTTTGGGAGAACGAGGCCGCCTGGAGCGTCGCTAGAGGAGCATCGCCTCTGCCTGGCGACAATGAAGAGGGTGTGATGCCTATGAACTAGAGGGTGTCGCCTCCCCTTGAACAAGATGTAGGGGCGACGAGATGGGGAGGTAAAGCCATCACCGAAGGAGCCTGGAGCGCACACAGTGGTGGTGTGTGCGAAGGGGAAATGCCGCTAGAGAAGAGGCGTGTAACAGGGGTCGGAGCAGTGCATGTTGGTTGCGCGCCGCCCCGATGGGCCTTCTACATCACCACAGCCGCAGAAGATGGAGCACAGAAGGAGGTGCTCCGCCTAGAGCCTTCAATGATCGTGGGCAGGAGCTCGCACAGGAGGTGTGCGAAAAGCGGCGATCTTAGGGAGATGCTGCGGAGGTGCAAAAAATTGGCTTCAACGAAACCCAATGCAGAACTCTCCCTCCTAGATAGCAAATTGATCTTCACGAACAAACTTGTAGAAAATGATCTGACGGACTTGAACCATCCTGAACACGATCTTCGAACATAAATCTTCGAGAACAATGAATCCGATGATCGAATCTCAAAAAAACATAAACTCCTCGAGAATCGAACCCGCTCTGATACCATGTTAGAAAATACGAATGCGGAAGCGATTTGATAAACAGAGCACGAAGAAAAGAAAAATAAACATGAATATTGAGATTTTACGTGGAACCCTACTCAATAAGGAGCAGGATGAAACCACAGGAGAATGCCTCAAAGGGCTGATGTGTCTATTGCTTTTCTCACTGGATACAATAGGTGTGGGGGTCTATATATAGCCCCTACTAAGTCTCCACATCTCATAACTGGTAGATGTGGGACTAAAGACTTGGGTGTGGTAAATGCATCCTGGAGTGACTCTTTTACCCATCTCCCACATAAGTGACGCATAACCAAATACTCCAACATATATGTTTCTTAAATCCTTCGACAATGTATATAAGCGATCTAGATGTTCTTTCAGAGATGTACTTTTATGTATGTAAAGAGAAAACAAGCAATGATCCAACAACTTGTTGGTCAGAGACTTTGTTACGTACAAAGTTTATAGTCTCAACCACAGACTAGCCACAAACTTCTCAATGGAAACCTCCGTAATAATCTCAACTGCCAAACAAGTTTATACATGAAGGAGATGAATATATAGTGAGGCCTAATTCAATGACTTGAGTGTGGTACCAGGTAGAGTTGATAGTCGGTTAAGTGATAGACGGGGTGAAGTCTTTTTCCACTTTCATGAGCAGTGTCAGAGAGTGTCCAGTTGAGGGTGATTATCAGCATTTGATTGTTAAGGAAGAACGAGAAAAGAGAGGGAGAGGTTAAGCACAGTTGAATGAGTTCTTATCAGCAGTGAAGGTGAGCATCAAGGTTGACGGTTGTTCTATTAGGATTCTCATTCCACTCACCTATACTAATCTAGCACAGTACCCTGCAGTAGCATGATCATCAAATGTGCTTTCTCTTCTAGCACCATCAACTCGGAGGGCTCGACTTCCTTCACCCTCTATTGGTCCTACAATGTCCAGATGCCATGTTGCTTCAGAAAGGCATGCATCCTGTGAGGAACTGAATTTGTTCCTCCATGTAAACTTTTTGATCTTCATATTGTATGATGTCATCTGTTTAATGATCATATGATGAAACATGATTCTCTGGTACCAATTTACTACGAGTAGCGGAAGCAAACACATACTAACATGATCAAACAACAAACACGCAAACAAGCGGATTTGCAAGTTCACGTGTGACTAGGCTAAATCCTTGGGTGGTGGTGATCGTTTACACTATTTGTTGAGAAGATGAAAAATTACAGAGGATACAGAGAGCCCTAACCCTAAGGAGTTTATGTACTACATCTATACAAATGGATCCCATATGCAGAAGGATCCATACCCCCGTGTTGGTAGGGTATGATGGCATGGGGTAGGGGCATCAGATGGTTCATCAACTGGGTTCAGCAGAACAAATGGTTAAGATTCAGGGCAAATCAACACCATTCATTTCTATACCCATTGGAGACAGGTGATGATGATATGATGTTTGGCATCATCAACATCCTAACCCACTCACAGCGTAAGTGCAAATTTATCCAAAAACTGGAATAAATGGGCTTTGAGAAAGGATAAACCCATATGAAGGTAATGAAATGAAATAGCAACTTCATGAGTAGAAATTAGAACGAGAACCACCGCAAAAGTTGAATTTCTACTATCACATCGTATTTTATCAGTAAGAGAGGAAATGATTAAATATTTCAGATTATAGAGATCATACCGATCTTGAAAATTCTATTACAGAGATCTGCATTCCAAGACAAATCCCAAAATACGGAACATGGTTTTCTCTCGCAAATTTTGCAGCCAAAATCATTCCTGGGATTCCGCGATCTCCAAATCCACCAGGTACCAAAATACATGAAGAACCCTGGTTCAAAATCAAGTTTCATGATTAGTGCTCCAAATGGATTCACAGGGATGAAAGCTATAGGAAAAAAGTGTATACGTTGCAAATCAGATATATCAGCTATAAAAGTTCATGGTTGTGTATTTATCAGGCTACGCGATTTGAGCTTTGGTTATGAAATTACAATTTATTTTCCAAAAAGAAATTTGATATCCCATGTCTCAAGAACTTATATTCTAGTGTCTAGGATGGTCTAGAAAAGCAGACAATGAAAGCAATCATAAAATGGAACTTACAGCCTATAACTCTAAACAGACCATTGTCGCAAAAGTAAAAGTAACTATCAAGCAACAAGATTGCTAAGTTACCCTAAGGGTCTCCCATGCAAGAGCATATGCTTCAGGTGTCTGCAAGTTAGCAAATTATTAGAGGAGGATCTTCAGTTGTCAAAGCACCTTGTGATAATATGAAACAGATGAAATTACATGTTTTGCAGATTCGTCTTCAAGATCTGAAGCAGCAATCCACTGAATAGAGGGCCTTAAACAACATGCAACACATGCATGCAGAAGAGCCTTAGCACCAAACAAAACAAGCATATCAAAGTTCCAATCATTAAACATTACAACCTACAGAACCCTCCAGGAATAGAAGCTCAATATTAAATGAATGATTTTAACTTCTTAAAAATGGCTGAGCAGACATTATGTTGACCAGATGTGGATTCACATAACTAACTCTGTTAAAAAGGCCACTTTAAGAAAATGATAAACCTGCCAATACACAATCCTTGATTTTTATAATTTGCCAAAAGTATAACAGGTTTTATGTTGCATGATTTGCATCGAGGCATGTTTGCACAGTGCTCCTAGTTAGGGTGACACTGCAAGTAAACCCAAGACATAACCTCTACAAGAGACAGGATACTAGCAATTATGTAGCCAATTTTTTTATGAACAATGCATGATTTATGATGATAGAACTCATCAATAGAAATCCAAGGGTTTATGTTTGCACCAAGCTTGTCAATGAATTGTATTGAGGATGCATTTATTGTACACCTCATCATGGCCATTCTTGTATTGTCGATGAGAGATGTATCTCTATTGTAGGAGAATGGACGCGAGAGGAAGCGGGCATTCCGAGGGCGGTGCGAGAGGAAGCGGGAGCTTCGAAGGCGTTTCGAGAGGAAGCGGGAGCTACGAGGGCGGTGAAGGGTCTCGAGCGTTCGATGGTGCCTCGCGGGCGGTCGTCGTGGGAGCTTCTAACGAGGTTCTCCGGGATGCGTCCCTCTTCGTAGGGGGCCTAGATGGTCACTCCAAGGGGTCGTTTGAAGGCTCGAAGGTGGTGCTCGAGGGTTCGGAGGTTCTCATCAAAGGAGCTAAGGCTGCGGGCAACAGTTCGGTGGTCTCGGCCGGTGCTTCGAAGGGCAAGGGCATCGTCTTTCTCCATGAGGGTTCTGCGGCCATGGAACGCGATACGGCGGCTGGTTGGAAGTTGGTTACTCATCGGAAGGCCGGGAAACGTTGCTTCAGGTGTGGGGAGCGGGGTCATATTGCCTCTGCTTGCCCCCAGCCTCCTCGTTGCTTTGCATGCGGGGATACTGGGCATCGTCATGCCTCATGCGGGTGGGTTCGTCAGCGCAGAAAGCTCAGGTCCGGGATTCCTTCCTTCTCGATGCGTGCGGTGCATGATCCTCTTCCTAGCCGCCCCTCCAGACCGGAGATCCAGGGGCGTTCTTACGCGCAGGTTGTGGCTCCTCGTCCACCTCAGTATCTTGTTGGGGTGGCGGCGGAGACCGGCAGACCGTTGGGTGCTACTTCTGGCATTTTCGGTGAAGTATCGACGTTAGCTGCGGGCTGTGGTTCATCTCCTTTGGTGCTTATTGGGGTCGCTCGACACCCCGTCGTCGGTTGGGAGGCGGTGAAGAAGCTGGTCCTTGGTGCACTAGGCCCCTCGTTTCTTGGGGACTTCTGCGTTCTGGACGCCTCCCATTGTTGCCTGCGTGGTCTCTCCCCCCAGCTTCGGGACTTCATGCTATCTCATGGTTCTAGCGATGTTGTGTCCTGGCGTCCACCGCGGGTGGCGGATGGAGCTTCGTCCTCGACTGAGGTTTGCATGGCTTCCATTACGGGGGTTCCATTCCTTTCAAGATCTATCCCAGTGCTCAACCAGGTTTTCCACCGGTGGGGATCTATTCTCTCCATCATCGACGACGGCCTCTCCCCGTTGGCCGACTGGCAGTCCTTGAAGGTTTTATTCGAATGTAGCCCGGCCTTCCTCCGCGAGTCGAGTGGGCGCTCCGTCTTTGAGTCTCTCAAGATTGGCACCTGGAGTTTTAGGCCGATTCTTACTGTTCTCCCTCCTCCTTCGTCGGATTCTGATGCTCCGTCCCTGAGTGACGACCAACTCATTCCAGCTTCGGCGGCCGGCGACATGCCGGTGTTCTTGGACGCTTCGTCTTCGCCGCCTCACGAGGCACGTGACGTTTCCTTTCCTTCATGCCACGTGGAGGCGTCCGCGGATATTCCAGAAGAGGCGCCTTGCTCTAATGATGTGGTGGGCTTTTTCGAGACGCCCCGCATCTAACACTCGAATCTTCTGATCTCGCTGGCGTGGGGGGTATCGAGAACGATTCGACTTCTATTTCTATTCGGTTTGGATCGGCCCCTGTATTGCGGTTCGGCTGTTCGGACCCATTGGCGGATCCGTCTCATACTCGGAGCGACTCCTCTTTTCTAAGCGGATCGTGGCCGCGGGCCTCGGTTAGGGACTATCGGATGCCCCGCCCCGACTCTGTTCTTAATCAAATAGAGCCCCTTCGGTTGGATGTTAATCCCCTTATGGTCACTTCGACTCCGCTACGTGACCCCCATATCTCCTCTATGGCCTTCTCTCCCCAGATCTCGGGAGCTCTTCTCACAGGTGCAGGGACGGCCTCCTCCTTCAGACGCTTCGGATCCATTTACAGCAGGCGTAACACCTCTTCCCGAGCACCCTCAGTTATTCTTTCTTGCGCTACCTTTCGACAGGCTGTGGCTGAGGCCGCGGGCGTTTGCGGCATTGACGCTGGCGCGGACTCTCCGGATGACGATGCGCAGGGGGTGCCTCCACAGGGATCGGAGGCCTCCGGATGATGATTGGGGTTTGCGTGGAGCTGTTCCTTCCTGGGGCCTTTTTCTTTTGGTTATCTAAATGAAGGTACTGTCATGGAATGTTCGTGGTCTTGGTGACACAGTAAAACGACGGTCTCTGGGCTCCCGGCTCTTGGAATGGGGGTGTGATGTAGCTTGTATTCAAGAATCTAAACTCGCAGCTCTGGATGGCTTCTCGTGGCGTTCTTTTGGTGCCGGCTCTTTCTCTGATTTCCGTGCGATTAACGCGGTTGGCGCTGCGGGGGGAATGCTGGTCACGTGGCAATCTCGTTCGTTCTCCTTCAGATCTATGCTTGCTGGTCGCCACGTACTCTCGATCGTCTTGGAAAATGTCCGTTCGGCTTCTCTCCTCGCTGTCTCCTGTGTTTACGCACCTACTTGCCACATTCTTCGTCGGGAATTATGGGATGAATTACGTGATGCCGATAACTCCTTCTCGGGGATCCCATGGATTATAGGCGGGGACTTCAATGTTACCATCCACTCCTCCGATCGTCCTCACGGGCGGGGAGGTCGCGATCCGGGCTCGCAAGAATTTTTGGACTTAATTCATGAGTCTGCGCTTGTGAACTTGGTGCCGAACGATATCTCTTACACGTGGCGGAACAGCACTTCTCGCTCCAGGATTGACCGATTTCTTGCAAATGGTTTGGCTATGGACTCTTTCCCTCTTTGTTCTGTTGGCTCGCGTCCCCGTGCATTCTCGGATCATTCGCCTATCATTTGGGACGATGGTGTTGGCCTTATTCCTCGGGGGCTCTTTCGATACGAAAAAAGCTGGCTATTGGAACCATCCTTTAAAAATTGTCATGAACCATTGGAGTCATGTCCCGATCTCGGGCTCGGCGGCGGCTAAACTCTCTCAGAAGCTCTCCTCCCTTCGTCGGGTTCTTGCTGAATTCAAATCTTCCATTAGACATACGCGTAAGGTTGTACGTGTCGAAGCGGAGAATCTTATCTTGCATCTCGACTCCACGGAAAACGAGCGTGATCTCTCTATGGACGAGCTTCGTGATCGCTCTAATGCTATTGCGCGGGTTCAGGACGAGGATAAGAAGAGATCTATTGAATGGCGTCAACGCTCTAAGGAAAAATGGATCAAAGAAGGCGATGCTAAGACGTCCTTCTTCCATCGAGCGGCTAGTAACCGTAGGCGCATTAATTATATTCGGTCTATCTCCATCAATGATGACGTTTTCTCGGGTGATCGTGAGATGGGTATTGCCATCACTGACCAATTCAGACGTTCTTCTACTGCTCTCCCGTCTCGGCGGTGGCGCTGGCTCGGGGAGGGGGCTCCACGTGTGTCAGTCGAGGACTCCTCTCTTCTTACTCGCCCTATCTCCATGGCGGAGATAAAGGCTGTTGTTTGGGGCCTGAATATTGATTCTTCCCCGGGTCCGGACGATTTTCCCATCGCCTTTTACTGGGATTTCTGGGATGTGGTCGCGGGGGACATCTTCGCGGTGGTCTCCGATTTTTGTTCTGGCAACCATGGCTTTGATCGTATCAACAGGGCTAACATCGTGCTTATTCCAAAGAAAACCCTCGCACTTCGCTTCGACGACTTTCGGCCCATTGCCGTCTCCAATGCTATCTTTCTCATTGTGGCTAAAACTTTGGCCAACCGGCTATCGCGGATCTTAGATGGCCTCATCTCGCCAGTCCAAGGTGCGTTTATTAAGGGTAGGCATATTGCGGATTGTATTCTTGTTGCGTCGGAAATTGTGGCTGATTGGAAGAGGGAGAAAAAGAAGGGAATTCTATGGAAGATTGACTTTGCTAAAGCATACGACTCGATTGATTGGCGCTTCCTCTGGCCTGCTCTGCATCGGCGGGGATTCCCGAATCTTTGGATTTCTTGGATGCGCAGATGTATCTCCACGGTCTCTCTTTCTATGCTTATCAACGGCCGACCGATTGGCGGGTCTTTTCAGCCGCGCAGGGGGGTTCGTCAAGGCTGCCCCCTGGCACCTTTTCTCTTCGTTCTTGCCTCGGATGTCTTGTCACGTATGGTGCACGGCGTCATTGATGCTGGTCTCACGTCGGGTTTTCGGAAGGGAGGCTTATGCGTGCCTATTATCCAGTTCGCGGACGACACAATTTGCTTCATCGAGGGGGGCTCGGACGCGGTGGCGGGGATGGCGCATACCCTCTCTATATTCTGTGAGCTTTCAGGAATGTCGACTAATGTTGCTAAATGCATTATTGTGCCCTTTGGTTTGTCGGCGGCGGAGGAAGTGGAGTGCAGCCGCTTACTCGGCTCTCAGATTGGGGAGCTTCCACTCCCATACCTTGGTGTCCCTCTCTCGGTTGGCCGAAACCGTTCTAATGACTGGAGGACTATTCTGGAACGGATGGAGTCGCGCTTGGCGGGCTGGAGGGCTTCCTTGCTTTCCCGGGGAGGTCGCCTTGTCCTTCTTAAATCTGTTCTCTCTGCTATTCCGATCTACTTCTTTTCGGTTCGAAAAATGCATGTGGGTGTTCGCGTTCGATTGGAGAAATGCTTGCGGAGATTTTTGTGGGGTCGCTCGGACGGCAGTGGCCGAGGGGTTCATTTGATTGGTTAGGATGTGGTGACCCTGCCTAAGAGTTCCGGCGGTCTTGGCGTTCGAAACTTGGATCGCGTCAACGAGGCTCTTCTCCTAAAATGGGTGAGTAAGATCTGGGGCAAGGATGATTCTTTTCTCTGTAACGTGTTGCGCGCGATCTTGGGCGAGGAGTGGAGTACCTTCATGCGCGGGGTTTGCCCTGTCCACTCCTCTCATTTCTGGCGTTGCGTGTTTGAGGCATATCGAAGGAACCGTTCTTTGTTCAAACCGGTGCTGGGGTCGGGTGCCGTCCTCAAGTTTTGGCAGGACGACTGGTCAGGGGGTGGTACCTTCCAGGCTCGTTTCCCGAGGTTATTCGCTCTGGCGGAGAATCGGCTGGCCTCTGTTGCGGATTATTGGATCAACGGCTGCTGGTGCCCATCTTTCTCGGGCGTTCTTTCCGATCAACGCGCAAACGATTTAGCCACCCTTCTGGAGGCTCTTTCCTCTTCCGTTTCTCCTGGTGCTTTGCGGGACCATTGGGCTTGGAAGGACGGGCCCTTCTCCTCTCGCAAGGCCTTCTGTGCTCTGCTACCTCCTCCTCCTGCCTTGGCTGCTTCCTTGGTGCGCGACTGCGCCTTCTTATGGGGGATGCGCCTGCCTGCGCGGATCACTTTTTTCATTTGGGTCTTTCGTCATCGGCGGCTGATGACCCGGGACCGTTGCGCCTCTTTTCTTCCCCCCTCCAACGTCCGATGCCAGCTCTGCGGGGTGACGGATGAATCGGCCGACCACCTTTTCTTTCAATATATGTCGGTGACTCGGGTTTGGGACGATGTTGCTTGGGCTCGTGCGGGCAATACTGAGGACTTCTGCGACATCCTTTGGGTCAACAGGAAGAGGTCTCGTTCTGATCTGCTGGGTCCCATTCCGCACCTTTGGTCCATCTGGCGGGCTCGCAATGAGACTATCTTCTCGGGGGCGCGTTTTTATAAGGAGAATGTGACATTTGCGGCCATCAGATTAATCTCAGATTGGTGTAATTAGTTGGGATACGGCTTCTGTTAGCCGCGTGTTTACATTGTATCTTTGGTCTTCCTCTTCTCTCCTTCGTCCCCTCCTAACCTTGTAAGTATCTCTTTCTATACCATTCGTATTATATAATAATGGGGCGAACACCAACGAGTGTATCCCCCTTTTTGAGTCTAAAAAAAATGTATCTCTATTGTAACCCAAACCCTAGATATTCTCTTTATAAAAAAGACTTAAGGTACTATCTGCTGAAATAATTATATCTCACTATCTTTATTTATGATTTTCTATTACTTCAGTCTTCTTTATGTAACTTCTCCCTATAGCTTTTCTCCTATATAAGAGAGCTCTAGGACTACGTGGAATACAACTCTTCGTTTCACATATTTTCCACATGGTAACAAAGCGACGGTCCTAGACCGGAGCTAATGCCCTAAATCTCTCTCCCAATCAAAAGCCATGCGCCAACCTCGCGCACCTCCTCCTGCATCGCCCCCCCCCACACACACACACGCTCAACCTCCTGCGCCCGCTTGCGCGCTACCCGCGCACCACCTCCTGCGCCACGTTGCGCCACCCGCATCGCCCAAGCACCTATTGGTGCATCGCCTAAGCGCCTGGGCACTCACGCACCGTTGCAGGCACGCGGTCTGCTTGTGCACCGCAGTGTTGCAGCCCGCAACCTCGCCATAACCGCCTTGGGTCGCTTTCTGTTGCCTGGAGTTACTTTCTCTTGGGTTTCTAGGGTGTAACGCGACTATCTAAAATACCCTAGTCACCCAAAGGAGTCACCAAGGAATGGAAGTGATTGTGGTATGAGTCTATGATGAATCAATGATTCATCACTCTAAATGTTGAAAATAAAGCTTCGTTCCTGAGTAATTAACTGCATATTCCCATCTATTATGCATTATTAGCATTCATGCATGTGTAAATAATATCTGCATTTTAGCATTCATATTCGCATTAAATAAGGAGCCAATTTCACTTGTAAATATCACTTATATATTTATCATATTTATCATATTTGTATCTATTTTATACTAACTCCAAATCGAATAAGATCAACTCTATAGTGTATATATTACTAACACTAATAAAGGAAAAATATCAAAAAATACTAACTTGTAAAATTGACCAATAAAACTCGAGGCCTAGTTTGAGAATAAGAACCTTAAAATGCACGTATCTCTCTCACACATTGTCCAATTTAAGTCTACTCACTTTTAAAGTTACATACATTCAAAGACCTTCAAAACGAGATCAATTCCATAAAATTTGGAAATCGTATGTGACACTTGGGTTTTGGGCCCCTATTGTATATTGTACATATTGACCATAATAACATTTATTTTATTTATTTTTTCTTAATTATTAAAAATCCAAAAAAATAAAATAAAATACTAATATTTATCACATTTTCACTTATTTTATTTTGATTCTTATATAATAAATCTGCAAAACACAAAATACGGTAATTTATATTTTTAAGATACCACCCCGAAATGCTTTTTGTACAGATGACAAGATGACATATTTTGATTTTTGATCCTTCACGAAAGTTGTAAATCTCATCGAGATGAGCAACTTTCATGTTGACCACTTTTTCATTTGACCCCTTTTGTTATTTCTTTTTCATTTTTCTTTACATTCAATTTATGATTTTTTCTGGGATCGACGCGTGCAGCTCCTGGAGCTGCCACGTGTCTCCCATTTTTATTTATTTATTTATTTATTATTTTTTAAATTTTATTTATTTTAATTAATTTTAATTTCTATTTACCCGCCACATGGCCGCCTCTCTACGCGCCATGTGGCGCCTTCTCCTTCCAGACTCATCACGTGCGACGTACATGATGGCCCCCCCTCCCCTTCCTCTCACGTGACTGGGCCCTCCGCCCCTTGCGCGTGCCTACGCCACTCCGCCCGCTTCTTCCGCAACTGTCGCCTCGCCTCCTGCGGTGGCGCACGGTCTTACCCCATGATTACCCTCCAACTACCTATGTCGCGCCTTCCGACGCCATCAACCTCCACGTGGCCAACCCCCTTCTCCCTCCCGCACCGTCCTCCCACAAGAACCGCGTCCTCCGCCTCCTGTTGGGTTGCAACCGCCATCGCCCACGTCCTCCGCCTCTCTCCCCATTTCCTCAACCACTCGTACACACCACCGACCATCTCTCCCACCCCCATACGCACTACTCGCCAACCAACCATAAATTTTCCTCCGCCTCCATCGTTCCTATCATCCGCCACTAGCAAGAGTTTAGGCCATCAGCTTTGATCCCCTGCCGGTGATAGCAGCAGAGCCCCATCTTGAGGCGACGACGGCGATACTTCTCCAACACGATGAGATTCAAGAGAGTCGTGCTCTCTTGCTGCAGCGAACCCACTTCGCGGTTAAGCTTCGGGCTGCCCCTTTTGCAGCAACTCTTAAGGTGAGAACCAAAGATAAACTCCAACGAGTTTGCTCGATTCCAGCAAAATCCACCAGGTAACACCTCTGACTCTCTCGTTTTATTTCCCACTCTTCTCCGTCCCTTTGTGCGTTTCTTCTTCCCCAGAATCCATTTGTTTCGTTTGTCCTCCTCGATTTTGCTCTGAAATCAAATTCAAACCTAATTAATACCATCGCACATCTCTTCTTCCTCTACTTCGCTGATCACCTTCCCCACTCACCACCTCCTCGAACAGAGCCGCCTCATTCGAGCTTCTGCATCGTGCAACCGCCGCCTCTGCCAGCCAGCATCTTCCAACAGCTGCACTCGAAGTCACCAACTAATGTGCCTCGCTCGCGCTCCAGGATTCCCGCTTCCACGCTCCTCGAAGCCTTCACCGCCCGCAGCCCCTAGACCAGCCCACCAGCTGTGTTGCGCCTCCTTCCCCGCCATTGCTGCTTACCACTGTCACTCATGTGCCCCCGCGCAGAGGCCAGTCGTATCCTCGCCTCCTGGGGTCGTGCCTCCACGCAGCTCCTCGCTCTCCGTCACCACGCTCCTGTCATCCTACAACCACTGCCTAGACCCCCACTGCAACCGCAACCACCTGCAGCCTTCACCGTCAATTGCGCAGCACCACAGTCGCCCCCTCCTCGCGCTTTTCGCCTACCGCAACTCCGCCTTGAGGAACCTCGGCCCTCAACCACACCGACCATCGGTCGATCCTTCAAAAAGCTGCTTCGCCTTGGGTTCCAGCAAGCTCGCCATCGCCACAGGTCGTGTGTCGACCAGTGTCCTCCAGCGACCGGACGCCATCGCCACGATGCTTAACCAGAACCAACGCCAACCCCTCACGTGCCCGCCTCCTGGAATCCAACTCCACCTCACGTCAAAGCATGTAAGGGTGGACAATTTGCATTGGGCTCCTCTACATAACCAACAATCGCACCCCCCCCTCGCTAGCGGAACGCACGTAAGCAGCATACCCCATTGGATAAGTTGAAGTCGTACCCTCACGATCACATCATAGTACGCGTAGGTCCTCCCCAATCAAGGCATGTGCGCAACACCCTCTTTCGGGGGAATTTTGCATAAATGCCCTCAGGCGTATAGGTAATTGCGTAACCATCCCAGTGCATGTTTATTCGATCAATTTGATTTCTGAAATTGCATTCATACCCATGCATTAGAATATCATTTTGTGTGCCATTTTCACATCAATTATCATTCTAAAAATTGCATATTGTAGAAAAACTCATGCTTTATCATTGTGAATATTTGTTTGATTTTTGTGAGCTATGGATTATTTAACATAATTATTTTTGTGGAAACTTGAACATTTTGCCCAGTGTTTGCTATTAATTCAATATTAAATTAATCGTTAATCTAAAAATTGCAAAAAATTCACAGTAGGTAGAGCTTGAATAGTTATATTTTGTGCCCAAATATCATCTTATTGCAAGCACATCGAGGTCAAGATAAATTGTTTGGTGATTCGCTTAATTAATTTTTAAAAGGTCACAGATCAATTGCTTTTAGGATCTTATAATTTTCCTGCATTTGCCTTATATAGACTAATCGAGGTTAATTTTATTTCTGCAAAATAAATTGGTTTGTTAATTATTAAAAATTAACTTTGTGAAAATCACCTAGTCTGCATATTTTATTCATAGTTAATTCATTTTTCATCGAAAAAATCCAAAAAAATCGCAGTAACTTAATTTTATCATTATTCAACTTTTGGCTAAGTTTGATGATTTATGGACTTGAATTTATCGAAATTTGAATTTTAACCCCCGAACTTTTTCAAAAATTGCATGTCCTTCATCTATTGCATTTAAAAACTTAAAAAATACCTCACTGAAAACCTAGCATCTAGATCGACTTGAACTAAGTGGGACTTGGGAGTTCACCGTGGGTTGAGTTTACCGTGGGCTTGCCCAAGTAAAAAAAAATGACCGCTTGCATTTAATTGAGAAATTAACTAAGTGGTTTTTGATTAAATCCGATTTTGCCCAACTGCAATGAACAAAAATCAACAGTATTTCTTCCAAATTAACTAGAGCGATTTATCAGGTTTATCAAATGGCGTTGTTGCAGGGAGGCAAACGGCTTATGATCATTTTAGAAAATTAGATTTAGGTTTTCCATTCATTTGGATAGTCTGACCATCGAATCCACTTGTAATTATTCTATTTTTTCATTTATTTCTCTACGTATTTTTTTCTCTTTCCATTTCTCTCTGACATAAAATTCCTTCTTTTTGTGCGAGGTCCCGATGGATTTCTTGAATTCGACGCATCTCGAAGTGCATCGGAGGTCGACGATTCGTGGATCGAGTCGGCTGTTGAGATGCCAAGGAGATTTTTGAAGAGAGAATTTTAGTTTTTGAAAAAAAATAAATTGTAATAATTGCTTGATTTCTAGCGGATTCTGTTTGGAATCTCGCACGTGTATCAAGATTGGACATTAGACCCTTCATGGTTGTATGGTTGATTGACGTAAAGTAGGACCTGCACTCGCAGCTCTTAGAGCATTTATCTCATTACTTGTACTCGTGAAATCTAGGACCACACATCACACTTAACTAGACGCACTTAGACCGCAGAGCTATTAGTCAAAATTAATTTGTTCATCAATCGCTTATAGAACTATTTGTCTGGGAACGGTTTTCTCATTTGCATTTCATATAGTGTAAAATCTCAATTATGTATTACATCTCGAATGTAGAGAGTTGGGGGGATTGTAAGTCTTTTTATTCAAGCATTGATCATCATTATCGCATTGGCTTTTTCCGATTCTCTCTCTCGATTTTTTCTAACCTAAGATAAAGGAATTGGAACTGGACGGTAGACGTGATTACTTGTGTAGATTAATTACAATGACAACTAATCTCTAAAATTGGGACTGCTAATTGAATTGGACCCAAAAAAATTGACTAAAATTAAACCCTTGTTTGTGGGAGAGCAACCGCGTCATTGTCTGATTTACTTGCAAGTGAGAGAGAGACGACACTGGGATAGAGCCAAGCCAAAATTCTCTTACAGACTACTGGTTCTTTCTTCTTACGCGATTAGCTACTTCTCAGTGAGGATCTACGGGTAGCCAGTAAACGGTACGGATTTCCTTAGCAGAGTGGAAGGTTTAGAGGACGCCATAGTCCTCAACGAACGGATAGCCGTACTTATACAGTCCGTATTTACTCCTATATTGGTCGAAAGTAGGTCCAACTAGTCGTAAGAATCGGACCAGTCTGTAGGGAAGTACAGGCACCCAACAGCTCTTTAGTCTTTCAAGACTTGCATTTATTACCAACTAAAATTGACAAGATAATTCGGTCGAACCTTTACGGCCCTCACGTGTAGAGTTGGTGAATTTGGGGTTTGCTCTTGCGTTTGTTTTGTGTCTGTCTCTGTGCGTTATCCAGTTTATTTGCACGTTTTCTACCTCGATCTGCTTACAATCATCCATTCCTCCTCAAGATGTCGGGATATTGGTCATCATATCCAGGTCACTCCTCTTCGACCATAATCCAATCATCTTCACCTTCTTATTCCTCCTCATAACCCATCCAGACCTCAAAGTCAGAACATTGAATGACTTTTCCACCTTCTTATTCCTCCTCTTATTGCTCGTGGTTTGATTAGAAGAAGCACTCCCGATTATTACTCGAGAATCGCCTAAACCACATCAACTTGTGGAACAATCAAGTATGGCAAATCAGAGAACAAACATAAATTCAGGTAACTAATTTGAGGTATAATGTCCTCATCTTAATTACAGCATTCAATGGTATTTTTTTCTACATATCTACTAAGTAGCCACTAATTTAATGATCTATCAAATATCATTATTATGACAAAAGACCTAGATTTGTTCAGTCAACCCAAAGTGATATCGATAGGATTATTGACCAAGAAATCTAGATATGTAGAATTGAGAAAGAGATGAATAGACAAATGAAGATGATCGTGAATCGGTAATGACTCATAATTTATTGTGCCGATCACGGTAACCCTTACACCTGACCGTGCGAGGGCGTGGTGACCCTCAACTGGGCAGGAGATAGGAAGCCCAGTTAGGGCAGCAACCGCCAGGTGTACGAGTCTAGGATCCCAGTCCTTTCACGATTTTACGCGAGCTCGCAGTATTTTTAGGTCTCGTTGAGATCCAGATTTTTGACCAGCTCCGCTGACCCTTTGTTTTAAGATACCCATACGGGGAATCCTCAGTTTTAGTTTTTCATATGAGCTCGTTTGCCCGTACCGGTCAGGCCGATTAAAAGAGCGACTTTTCCGGAGAGTCTCTCTCACCCGTCTCTGGTGCGTAGTTTTGGAGTAGACCTTTCCCTCTATTGGACCGCACTTCCAATAAGAGGGCGAGACAGAAGAGCCTCTTAGGAGGCCACCTCACCGCCAGAGTTTTATTTACTTTCCGCCAACAAGCTTGGCGATGTTACATATAAATTTCAAGTCTAAATCGGAATCATTCCAAGCTAGATCTTAAATGGTTGTAGCTGAGGATTGGAGTTACAATCAAAGTTGAATGATTATAATGTATCTTGGTTAAGAGATGAAATTAATGATAAGGTGTGTTTGTGAGAATTGACTATAATTAAGTTGGATTCGGAATCCCTATAAGCAAGTGGACGTAAAGGGAACTTGGTTAGGATGCATTACACAATACCACATGTCTACAGAGGCACCCCAACTCTAAGACATTATTCACGCCTTAGAGTCATAGTGTGAGGTCACACACAGGCCAAGACCACGAACTATCCATTATACTTGGGAGGTTAGATCGAATCATACATTAGATTACAATTTCACCTTTCCCATCATCAAAATCCAAAAACATGATCACCGAATAATAAGTGAATAATATATGTACACATATGGGTCGTCGATTAATAAATGATTAATCATATATATATATATATATATGAAGGGCTAAGGGGTAATAAAGAAATCATACATATAAGTCATTAACTACTATATAAGAATACAACATATGAAAGGTATTGGGTAAAAACTTGAAGCATCCCTCATAGTAGTTTGAAAACCTTCTTCTTAGTAAGTATTTATAACTTTTTAGTTGTTTACACTTTACTGTTACTTCTTTTGCAACCACCATAAAAGGCCTGCTAGTTTTATTAAATTTTTGAGATTTACCAACACTCGCTGACGCCTCTTCTTCCTTTCATGTGTGGCAGGTAAGCAGCCTGCATCTCAGTAGTTATTGATGATTCCTGACGATCGGATATATTCTAGATGGTACAGTTTCTTTTCTCTCAGTTTTTGATCGGATATATTCTAGACGCTATAGTTATGATGTAAATGCTTACTTTTCTCTTCGATCAGATTGTTGGGATACATGTATTTTCTTTTCGAAATCAAACAAGGGGGGAATCACGCTTGATACATGTATGTATTGTCAGCCCTTTTGTACATGTATATTTTTATAAAAGGTAATGAAATAAAATGTTGGTGGCACTTGTTGGTGTTGGTTCTGTGGTGATTACAATTGAATGTGAATGTCTTGGCAACGAGCAAAAAAAAATTATGTATTTTCATATACTTAATGCGATATTAGTGAAAGTTGCATTGCGAATGCAACGTAAACGGGTACCCCGATCCGAGGACGTCACACTTAAAATGTTCCTCTACATATTCTTCTCGTCTAACCCTCTCATGAAGAACTTTTGAGGGAGGGATATCTATAACATTTTCTTAAGAGATATTTCTTCCCCCTTTCTTGTGGGGTGCACTCCCTAGAGAAGAGAAGTCCCTAATTTTCATTAGAGTTTTGTTCTCTCCCAAGTCCGATGGCAGCGTGTGGGTTTCTCCCTCCTTTCTCTCCCAACGGCAGCATCGAACTGGGAACATAAGGAGTACATGGAGCAGTTGGCAATGTGGCGAAAGTGGTAGTGGCAAGATCAGGGGTGCGAGTGGTGTTGGTGGGAGAACTGATGGGGGAGGCGGTGGTTGTAAACGGTCCAACAACGAGGCTTGGGTGGAGGCGATGGGAGTTGGAGAGTTGGTGTTTCTAGGAGGGGTTGCAACAGTGTTGGGGTGGTGGGGGAGGGCTGCCACATGGTTGGCGGCACAGGCGAAAGGGATGGAGAGACGAGGGTGAGTGGTGGCGTGGATGGCGGGGTGTTGGGGAAGCCACAGGGGTGGCAGAGTTGATTCCAACGACGATGGCAGATCTGAAATATGCTGGACAGCAAGCCTGGATTTTCTTTTCCTATTTATTCTTTGATTTCTTTTGCATTGTGGTATCCAAACTCACCGTGTACAGGTGTTGGACTAACAAGATTGTCATGTACAGTGGCTTTGGGGACGGACAATGTCACCATGGCCCTTATCTAGGCTGCTAACACGCAGCAATGTTAGCAGCTTCTTCCTCCCATGCAATTGCATATCCTCCCATTCCTAGAGAATGTTGGATAGTGGCTCTAACCTCAGCATGCCATGCACGATCCTTCAAACGTATCTTTTTTTATTGATAGCTCCATCAATACAATGAAGGATCGCCAGATCATAGGGACGATATGTATGCCATACTCTAATACCAATTGAGGTAAATTGAAAATTTTTAATAGTTAAAATATTTTGATGGTGAAAATATTTGGTTGAGAAGAAATTAAAGGTGGAAGAAGAGAAGACCCATCGATTGCAAGAGAGATTCAGGGAAGAAGAACCACGAAGATCGCGTGGAGAGAGAAGAGAGAAAGGGAGAGATTAATGAGACAAATCTCATATTTTAATTAACTCTGGAATTATCAAAACATTACGCTACCATCCCCTTTATATAGGAGGGGTGCAATTACAAAAATAGAAAGAAAGACAAAAGTAAATCCTAAATTGACTCTAATTATCTCTAACTGACCAACTAATTGATCTACCCATTTAATTAATTAATTCGAGATCAAATATGATTTCGTTATCTAATTAGAAATAAAATTACAACAGACTCAATTAAACATAAATAAAATTAACATGATCGTAATTTAACTATACTCCGATTAAACGGACAAAAACCAAAAATCTGATCTAAAATCATAATTGAACCGAATTCGAAGGCATGAAAACCCCTAATTTCACATTAATTTGGATTTTTTACTGCATCAGCAGTCAAGTGGGAGATGTAGAACAGCTTCCGGTGACCGCATGGTCAAGCAACTGCATCTGACAGTTGCGCAAAGCCGAGTCTCGCGGAGACTCTAACTACATTGGCGTGAAGGGAGCGGACGGTGTGAGGACTTCATCCTATATAAACCTCCCATGTGGAGGGGAAATACACAACATCGGAACCTCGACATCGGAAGCCTCCTTCCGATCCTGTTGGGAAAAACGAATGGCTTATTCATTCCATAAGCCCTAGGCTCTCTAATATAGGAGAGTAGCCTATGGATAAATTACATAAAGCATACTATGAAGAAAATAAAACAGAGAAGGGGTACAGATACTACTACTATATGCGTTAACACTCCCCCACAAGATGGAGCATAGATATCAATCATGCTCAGCTTGGAAGCGCACTTCTGAAATGGGCCTCGTAGGAATGCTTTGGTGAATATGTCCGCAGTCTGATTCTCTGAGATAACATGAGACGTAGCAATGAATCCTTTCTGAATCATATCACGTATGAAGTGACAGTCCACCTCAATGTGCTTGGTCCGCTCATGGAATGCTGGGTTGTTTGCAATGAACAAGGCAGCCTGATTATCACATTCCAAGTTCATAGGAAGTGGTACATCTAAACATAGGTCTGTCAGCACAGCTTTCACCCACATCATTTCTGTAGTAGCCTGGGCCATAGCCCTATATTCGGATTCAGCACTAGATTTAGCTACCACCGTTTGTTTCTTGCTTCTCCATGAGACTAGGGCATCTCCAACATAGACGGCATACCCTGAGGTGGACTTCCTATCCTTGGGACATCCTGCATAGTCTGCATCTGCACATGCTGAGATAGACATCCCCTATCCTTTCTTGAATAGCAGACCTGCACCTGGAGAAGATTTGAGATATCTAAGAATCATATGTATTGCATCCATATGCACCTGGCGTGGTTGCTCCATGAACTGGCTCACACGACTCACTGCAAATAATATATCTGGTCTAGTGATCATGACATACAACAGTTTGCCTACCAGTTCTCTGTATCTTCTCCTGTCCACCTCCTCTGTGTTATCTTCATAAAGCTTCATGCTGGGATCCATTGGTGTCGTAGCAGGTTGATACCCAAGCATACATGTTTCACTCAAAAGATCTGTAACATATTTCCTTTGTGACATTACTAGCCCATATGAATTTCTAGCAAATTCAAGCCCCAGAAAATATCTAAGGACACCAAGATCCTTAGTGACAAATTCACTACCCAGCATTTCTTTCGCCTGCTTTATGCCCTGCTCATCATCTCCTGTAATCAAGATGTCATCAACATAAACCATAATGACAATGATACCTCTAGCAGTCTTATGTACAAACAAGGAATGATCAGCATTGGAGCGTTTGTATCCTTGTTTCTCGAAGAGATCCGAGAGCTTCTGAAACCATGCTCCGGGGCTCTGCTTAAGGCCATAGATAGCCTTATGTAACCTGCATACCTTGGAACACTCCCCCTCAACAGCAAAACCAGGTGGTTGTTGCATATAAACTTCTTCCTGCAAATCTCCATATAGGAATGCATTCTTCACGTCCAACTGATGAAGTGGCCAGTCTCGAGCAACTGCAACTGACAACAAGATCCGTAGAGTGGAATGACGTGCCACAGGCGAGAATGTGTCAAGGTAATCCACCCTGTATGTCTGTGTGAAGCCACGTGCAACCAGACGCGCCTTGTACCTGTCAATAGAGCCATCTGCATTGTGCTTCACTGTGAACACCCACTTGCAGCTTAATGGGTTCACATCTGGAGGTATAGGAACCAAACTCCAAGTTCCTCTGGACTGAAGTGCTGCCATTTCTTCTTCCATTGCTAGCCGCCATCTACTATCCTGCAGAGCCTCATGATGATTCCGTGGAATATCTATAGCTGAAAGTGCCATAACAAACGACCTGAAATCTCCAGATAGCCTCTCAAAAGATACGGATGCTGATAATGGATATTTAGCACAGCTCCTCTTCGACTTCCGTAAAGCAATGGGAACATCCAAATCAGTTGTAGGCTCATCTGGCTCCTGCACCACATCCTGCTCAGAAATGTCGTCAGATCCATCAACATTAATATTCATTACATACCATAGGCGAGCTAGTGGACGAGTCATGACCATGAGCTGGAGGAAGCCTGCGGGTATAATGGAACGGTTGCGGTGAGATAGGCGGCGGCGGTGGTGGTGATGGTGGTGGTGGTGATGGCATATGAGGCGGTGGTGGTGGTGACGGCATCTGAGGTGGTGGTGTCATGTATATGGCATCAGGAGGTATAGGTGGTAGCTGCTTGTCTCCTGATGCTGAAAAATACATAACAGATTCAAAAAATGTAACATCTGCACTGATCATATACCGCTGACGTAGAGGATCAAAGCACTTATATCCCTGTTGAGTTCTGGAGCACCCAACAAAGACACACTTGACAGCCCTAGGAGAGAGCTTGTCAGTACCAGGCGATAACTGATGGACAAATGCAACCGACCCAAACACACGAGGAGTAAGAGTGAACAGATCCTTGTCAGGATGAATAAGTGAAAACGGAATCTGTTCATTCAAGACAGACGAAGGCATACGGTTGATTAGGTAACATGCAGTGAGAACTACATCACCCCAGTAGGAGTAGGGAACATGACTCTGTATAAGTAGTGATCTTGTGACATCAAGAAGGTGACGGTGTTTTCTTTCAGCAATCCCATTCTGTTGAGATGTATGAGCACAAGATGTTTGGTGAATAATCCCTTTTGAGGAGTAGTAATTGCCAAGAATATTGGTGCACAACTCTAGAGCATTATCACTTCTCACAAGCTTCACAGATGTAGAGAAAACATTTTGTATTTCATTCAGAAAATGGATAATGATATTTCCTGCTTCAGATTTATTCTTCATCAGAAACACCCATGACACTCTAGATAAATCATCCACAAATACAATATAAAATCTGCGTCCCTGATGATCAGGTACACGACTCGGACCCCAGACATCAATATGAAATAACTCAAACTTGGAGGTACTACTCCGACCTGGACGACTGGGAAAGGACGACCTGTGATGCTTTCCCAACTGACACGCCTCACACTGAATAGGTGTGTGAGGGAGACCATAGGGTAAAACTTGACGCAACTTCTGAAGCGGTAAATGACCAAAACGCAGATGCCATAATAAGGTTGATACTTGTCCAGAAGAAGAGGATGATGATCCAGCAAAAGGAGTCTAATTCAAGCGGTAGAGGCCTCCTTGCTTATAGCCACGACCAATCACGTTGCCCGTATGGATGTCCTGAAAAATCAAAAAAGATGGATCAAAAATTGCCCGACAATGTAGATCCTTCGTAATCTGACTAATTGACAATAGATTCATTGAAAAATCAGGTGCATGTAGCACATTCTTGAGCTGCATAGAAGATGTCAATCTAATCTCCCCCTGACCAGTGATGGGGGAATGAGAGCCATTGGCAATCACTACTGTCCGACCTGGAGGGATCTGAGTGTATCCTGAAAGCAGACTCCGGTCGCCACATAGGTGATGTGTAGCGCCCGAGTCCATAATCCATGGTAAAGTATCTGATCTACTATTGTTCGGTGCAAGTATACTACCTGAGGTACTGGTAAACGCAGAGGCAGAAGCAGCGGCATCAGAATGACTCTCTGCAGTCGGTGTTGGTCCAGATGGTGGAATAATACCCCTTAGACGGGCAACAAGATCGTCGAACCGTTGATCCAAAGTAGCAGCAGATGGGGGCTCTATCTGCTCAGCAGCTCGTGCGGATGCAGGAAATCCGTGCTTCGAGTAGCATGTATCTTCATTCTCGCAGCTGTAGAAGGAACTGTGATCTGACTCAATCTATGAAAAGCTTCCTCCATGGGAGGAATAGTCGAGTCTGCCAAAATATGTGATCGTGCTGCCTCATACTCTGGATCAAGTGCAGCCAGGAACACACCCACCATGGTTGCATTCCTGTATGTCTTCTGCTGTTCTGGCGTGGCAGTAAGAGGCATGAAGCTATAGAGCTTCTCGAACATCCCTCTCAGTGATGTGTAGAGAGAATGTAGAGGATGACCATTCTGCTTTATTGTGAATATATCATGTTGAAGTTGCAGAATCTTCATCTCGTTCTTCGCCTGAGAGTAGGTCGCCGCCAGAATATCCCACATATCCTTGGTTGTGGGTTGATGTAAGATGTCGTTGGCAATTTCAATAGCCAACGTACCAGATAGCCAAACCTTGGCATATGCATCATCGGCCTCCCATGAAGCATTGACTCCAGTCTTCTCTGCAGGCTCAGGTTCAGTAAGAATGTGCTTCTTACCTTTGACTTCATCATACTCATGAACTGCATTGCCCACAGTTCATAGTTTGTACCGTCCATCTTGACAATGGGCGCTGGACCACGAAAGGCGCCAATAGATGGGATATCAGCCTTGCTTTTTGACATACTGAAGATGGAAAACTGGAGCGATTGACAGAAGATGAGCTTTGTCTACAATGACATAGACGGGATTAGTTGCATGTGTAGACCTCAAGCAACTATCCCCATGAAGATGTGCGTGCTACGGCCTTCACGCGCACAGGAATGCACGCACTGGATCACGAAGATGCACGCGAAGGAGATGCGTGCAGTGGAGATGCACTAGGGGCGCGCACAGTTGATCGCGCGCACAGGTGACCGCACACAGGCACTATGCGCACAGGCGCTATGCACGCAAGGGGCTCAGGGAAGCGCAGGTGTCGCGCGCTTCGCGCACAAGTGCGATGCGCGCACAGGCGCTGCAAGGAGGCGCTATGCGCGCAGGCGCACAGGAGAAGCGTGTAGGCTACACGCGGTGGCGCAGCAGGAGGCGATGGCGCAGCAGAGGCGGCGCTGGAGCAAAGCCAAGCTCAGGCGACGCCGATGGGGCGAGAAGGAGAGGTCGGCGGGTGTGGTGGGATTAGGGTTAGGGTTTCGAGAACTCCGATCTAGGACCGTCACTCTGATACCATGTTGGGAAAAATGAATGGCTTATTCATTCCATAAGCCCTAGGCTCTCTTATATAGGAGAGTAGCCTATGGGTAAATTACATAAAGCATACTATGAAGAAAATAAAACAGAGAAGGGGTACAGATACTACTACTATATGCGTTAACAGATCCTAACCACTCTCTCATCCACCTCCTCTCGAGTCCTCTCTCTAGAGGGTCATCAGCGGCTTACCTCGATCCAAGACGGACTCCACGGGAGAAGCTATGGGCAGCAGCAGCGGCAGATGTGGGCCAACTCCCAACAGTAGGGTAGGTTTCGGGAATATTTGGGTTCCGGCTAGGAGTGAATACCATGTGGGAAGAGAATGCTTAATCAATTATTCATGAGCCCATAAAGTTCGCTTTTATAGAGAGGAGAAACCATGTTGAGCAAATTACATTGTAGAGATAATAAGAAAAGAAAATACATAAAATAAAAAAATGTACTAAGCCTTCTCCCACTACAACTAGGGTCGGCTACATGGATTCTTGCTCAAATCCATGTTGAAAGATTCGACTATTTTTTACGTTGGCCGTCGACTACCTAACGCAACCACTGCAAGAGTGGGATTTGAACCCTGGTCTTTTGTGTGGTAGACACATTGTACTACCACTAGACCATTAAAATACATAAAATAGCCAAAAATAAATAAATATCTTAACAATTACCTACAACCCTCTTAAGATTAAACTCGTGAATATCACTAGACAAGTTGATAACAGAATATGAAGAAAAGTTGATACCATTATTCCAGGACGTAAGGTCTTCATGCATAGAAAATAATATATTAATCTACCTTAGAATACACACTATAATATCACTGCCGAACTATTAGAGTATCTGTAAACAAAAATCCTAATGCAAAAAATCAGATGCTTTAAGCACACCAGCATCAGTAAAGAGTATGGCGTCCCCAAGTGAATTATTACCTTCACTACCGAGAGATATGAATCTGAAAACCCAGTGTACTTCCCAACCATTGCAATTTTAACCTAAAAGACACGAATAGGCAGACTGTTAGTGAAATCAGAAGTAATAAAGTTGTTAAAACAGAATATTTCAGATATATATACTGACGGGCTCAGTTAGATTATCATAGTTCTCAGCCATTATTGTCCATTCTCTCAAATCAGGTGGCGTTGCAATGCTGAAACATGCCAGCAAATATATTTACCAAAGAGAACCTATGGCAAATATACATGGAATAAGTATAACAAACTGATGTATTTTCTTGCCTAGCAAAGTTCAGTTGATTTAAAATAGCCATGTGCGCATTTTGGTTCTGGAAATATAGAAGCCAAAACCTTAGATGAAATGAAAAACGAGACTTATGGCATGTCTTTTAAATGACAAATTTTGGATATGACTACACATGTGCCTGGTGTGAGAAGAGAAATTCATGACCCTAATATAGAAACAAACTCACACGTAGGAGAAGAGGAATGTGCCAGATATTTGGAACATCATGTATATTCAGAATGTTTGAGATCTGCAAAGGAACCATAACTATAGGTGGGAAATGCTGGAACAAGACCAGACTTGCTTCGGAAAATATAAAAAACTCACCGGTACATGACAGAATTGAGAGAGTTTCACCTTTGTGCTTTCCCCTAAAGGCTGTAAGTTATCGGTATCAACATAAAAGTTATTTAGGCATATCCCAATGAATGGGTTCATATTTCCAAAAAAAATAATAATGATGAGGCATATCCCAATGAATGGGTTCATATTTCCAAAAAAAATAATAATGATAGAATGTAAAACCTTGAATTTAAATCAACCACTATAATAAAGTTTAAGGATAAAAAAGGGTCCCGACTATGCACTTATTCTCAACTGAGACTCATTTTTTAAATGTAACGAAGAAGGTACTAAACTTTCAACTTCAGTATTTCACGTCGGCATAAAACAGTGGTGGAAGCATGTATTTGAGACAGAAAAAAAGATTAGATCCTTTCTTTGTTACATTCCAAAAATGACGCATGTAATTATGAATAGAGACATGGTCAGGGTCCTTCTTTGTAATTTACCCTAATTTAAAGCGAAATCAACCACAAAAAATAGCCTGAGAATAGTGATATAGACATAAGCTCAACCATATTCGGTGTAATGAAAGACAAATTATAAACATGCTTAGATCAACAATCGCTAATATTCAGCCATTCTTGCAAACGATGTTATCTAAACTGTTGCAGAAGAGGATGTCATGACAACAAGCTCACACATCCGAATCCAAAAGTCTGGAGTATTTTGTGAAAATGGTGATAAAAGGCGTAATATGCGTGGTCCATATACATGCATAAACGACACTGCACATTATGAAGTGACCATATTATATGATGTTAGCATTAACTTTGAAACTAACTTGAGATATTTATTAAGACTTTGACATAACCTTTTTCCAGTGGGTGAGGGGGTCCATGCATGAATTAACAAGAATGTTGAATCATTGCAAGGGGATTGAAGCATGAAAAGTTCGATTCTAACCTCAAAAAACTAACACCATTTCACTGAATGGGCATTGACAACATTAAGAAAGTTTTCAAAAGTGGCAACTTGAAAATGATCAAAGTTCATAGAATTACGATTTTCTACAAATGATTTAAAGGAGTAAAACCAATTATTCAAACATGCAGAAAGAAATGATGGTCATAGGACTCATTTATACATAAGAGAAAATCAAGAGGGCAATACATTTTTTTAGGCTCAAAAAAAGGGGGAGACACTCATTGATGTTCGCCCCATAGATGTATAAATGAAGAGTAAAAACAGTAATTACAAAAAGAGGGGGGAGAAGGCTAAAAAAGAGGAAAAACCACAAAAAACAAAGCCCAAAAACTACACAGGACACCAGCCCAACACAGTAAGGCCCAAACGCCTACAAAATATACCAAGAGGGCAATACATGAGAAAAGAAATAACATATGAAAGAAATAACATATTAATTTTTTTTCCTATAACATCCCCCCTCACGATGGAGTGTAGATGTATACCATGCTCACTTGGATGAACATTTCTGGAATGCTCCCTGAGCTAGAGCATTAGTATGTGTGTTGTTAGTCCCACTAAGTTGACATGAGATGTAAGAGAAGAACCCCTTCAGTATCATGTCCCTCATATAGTATCCATCCACCTCAATATGTTTGTTTCTCTCATGTAACGTTGGATTGTTGGCAATAAAATACAGCATGATTGTCATATAGCAACTGCATAGGAATCGGAGCTTCAATGTCAGGTCAGTTAGGACAGACCTAACCCACATCATCTCGGTGTTACCTTACACGATAGCTCTATGTTCAGATTTAGAGTATGACCTAGAAATAACAATTTGTTTCTTTCTTTTCCATGAGACAAGTGAACTTCCAATAAACATTTTGAACCCTGATGTATACTTCCTATCTTTAAGCCATCATGCATCATCAGCATATGTACAAGCTGTGATCTCAAGAGATGTCCCTTTGCTGAAGAGTAAACATGTACCAAGTGAAGACTTCATATACCTTTGGATCATGGAGATTGTATCTGTATGTGCCCAACAAGGTCGCTCCATAAACTGGATAATTATTTTAAAAGGAAAAAAGGGCAGCCACTGTATAGGTGTGTACCCAAATAAATTGCCAAATTTTGCTTATGGAAAAATTCTTATCTACCTCATTGGTGTTACTATCATAGGATTTCATATTAGGATCCATAGAAGTGGTAGTCTACCATCTCAGCATCCAAAAGGAGATCAGAAACATATTGTATCTGAGTCACCACTAGTCCTCTTTGCTTATTGGCAAATTCAAGCTCAAGAAAGTATCGCAGTTCTCCAAGATCCTTGCTGATAAATCATTGTCCAAGGAATCCATTCGCCTTGCTAATCCGTTGCAGATCATTTCATGTAATGATGATATCGACAGCATACACTAATATAATGACAATACCTTGTGGCATCTTGTGTATAAAGAGTAAGTGATCTGCATGTGATCCTTTGAAGCCTTGATGCTTTATCAAGTTTGAAATCTTCTCAAACCATGCTTTCTAGTTTTGCTTAAGACCATAAATATCCTTACGTAGCATGCATATCTTATGGCACTCCCACTCAGCAGCGAATCCAGATGGTTGTTGCATATAGACCTCCTCTTGCAGGTCTCCATAAGGAAAGGCATTCTTGACATCGAGTTGAGAGAGTGTTTAGTCTCTCACCACTGCAACAAAAAGAGTAATCCGAAGGGTGGAGTTACGAGCTACAAGAAAGTAAGTGCTCTGGCAGTTCACCCTACATGTTTGAGTAAGTTCTCATACCACAAGTTTGGCTTTGTAGTGATCAACACTGTTGTTTGCTTTATGCTTTGCCGTAAAGACTCATTTGCATCCTACCATAGATGCTCCTGTAGGGGCAATAACCAAGGTTCATGTGCCTCTGGACTATAGTGTGGCCATATTGTCTTCAATAGCCAAATACTAGTAATTGTCCTACAATACCTCCTGATAATTACATGGAATTTTTTGGGCTTGAAACTTACTATCCATCTCGTATGGGTACCCGACCCGAACCCAACAAGAACATGAATACATTTAAGTACATACATACATGTACATATATTAGTCGACCCTACTAAATGTGGGAAAAGGCTTTGTTGCCGTTATACACACACATACATAAGCATGTATATCTACATGTACAATATTTTCGTTCAATATGTGTCCTCAAACAATTTATACATCTAATTGATTGACTCTATGTTGAATGTGTGTGTGAAGTTCCTATAAAACTCACTTTCGTTATCTTTTTGTAAGAATTTATTGCGTGAATGGTTATTCTATGTTTTGATTTTATATCGCATGTGATGATACCCATTGGGTACATGGATACCCGATGAATATATGGGTATTCCGCTTAGAACTACCCGCTTACTTAATGGGAGGGTTTGGGTAGTGGTTTTATAAATTGATATGGGTTGGGGAATACTAAAACCTGTCCCAAACCCGAACCGTTGCAATCCCTACCTTAACCATCCAGGGAACTTACGTTGTTGATGAAAAAGTATCTAGCATGAGGCTTGCACATACAACGGATTCCCTTATATGATCATGTAGATGCATTCCGATCGATCTACAGCCTCAATGGAGTTCTATATCGATCTTCTTATCATCATGTCAGAAATCAAGGGTGTCCCTCGTCTGGTGCTTTCAAGGCCCGACGCCCGTCGTAAAGACAGATGGGACCAATTACGATTTACGATCCATGCAGTTTATGACACCGATGCAATGCAATAACAAGAAGCACATTCTGACCTAGCTAGACCCAGCCGACAAGACTGGGGTGAATGCTTCATGGAAGCAAGATGACGCGTACGTGTATATGTGGCTCTGTTGAGATCTTTGTTATATTTCTTAGCTTCTATGTATTTTCTATTTTGTTTGTCTTATATATGTAATTTGTCCAACAGGTTACTCTCCTATATAAGAGAATCCTAGAATCTCATGAATAATCAAGTTATCGTTTCCTCCCAACATGGTATTGGAGCGACGGTCCTAGAAAGGAGTTCTCGTACCCCACTCATGCCCTAACCTCTACCCCTCCCCCTACAATCTTCACGTACCACCGTCGTTGCCACAATCGAAGCGTTCCATGTCGCCCCAGGCCCCATTGTAGGCCACCGCATAGCCCCCCAGCCACTGCAGCGGCCCCTTGCACGGCTTTCAACAGCTGCCCAAGGCCCCTTGGTGGGCTTCCAGGCTGTCACCAGCCCTCTGCGATGGCCGCCACCTACTGCTGCATATCCTAGCAGCCCCAGCGCGGCTCCCAAACGCAACCAAGGCCCCTTAGTGGGCCCCCAGGCCGCCGTCGGCCCTCCCTGTTGGCTGCCACGTGTTGTTGCACATCCCAGCAGCCTCCACGAGCAGTTCATCGAACCTCCTTGCACATTCGTGCACCTCTACAGCCCGAACTGCGGCTGATTTTGATCGAAAAGCGTGATTTCAGACTTATAAATCACGTTTTCCGAACCTAACACGGCTCAAGGAGTGATGAGGATGAGTGTATGAGTCTACACGGACAATCAATCCTCCATATGATTGTGTAGACATGCTCAGATCGGTCTACTTCCCATTCGAGTTCCGTTTTTCAGTCATTTTCTATCATGTCAGAGAAAAATGGTGATATCTTTTCTTCGTCTGATGCCTTCAAGGGCCCGGCCCCCCATCGTAAAGATGGATGGGACCAATTATGAGTTGTGGTCCATGCAATTTCTCACCCTCAAGCAGTGCAACAATAAAGAGCACATTCTAACGAAGCTGGAGCTGACAGATAAGATTGTGGACAATGCTCCGTGGAAGCAAGATGACGCATATGTACGTATTTGGCTCTCCAGGACCCTCACCACGGAGATAGCCAATGATACTGTGAATCAGCCCACTGCCAAGGCAATGTGGGAAATTCGGGCATCTACTTATGCCCAAGCGAAGAATGAGGCCAAGCAAAATGGTCGTCTATTGCACACATTCTACTATTCGCTCCGCGGCATGTTCGAGAAGCTTCACAGCTTCATGTCTATTACGACATCCACTAAGAAATAGATGGCATACAAGAACTCCACTATGGTTGGAGTCTTATTGGTTGTGCTCTACTCGGATTATGATGCAGCACAAGCGCAGCTCCATACTTGGGCGATCATACCTCCCATGAAGGAAGCCTACAGTCGTCTCAGCAGGCTTCTTATTCCTCCTAATATCACTTTACAACCCTCTTCAGCGATGGCCACTTCTCACGGCAGAGGAAGGTCTCCCAAGTTCAGAGGGTGTGATCCCCGTGGCAAAGGTAGTGGACACTAAGGTGGTCCTTACACCTCCTGTTGTCGTTCAAAATATTCAGAGGACGCAAGATATCTAAAGCATGGATACCCTGTATCTGCTCGTGTGGAAGAACAGATCAAGCCTTCAGAGACTCCAGCTTCTCAGGCAGATCCATGTCTGGATGACATTTTCTCTCGTATACGAGAGATCATGACTCTGGTGACCGACACCACCACTATAGGATCCACATATATTACAGCCGTAGCCAGAGCCTCTTCGAGCTCCTCAATTATCGCTTACGCTTAGGGCTGCTAATCGAACCGAACATGTTCGTGTTCGATTAGAGTTCGTTTGATAATAGTTCGAATAATGTCCGTTCGTAGCGCAATGAACTGAACATGAACATCAAATTGTAGTTCGATAACTTAACGAACTGAACATGAACTTAGTATAAGTTCGTTCGATAAAGCTTCGGGTTCGATAATATATTTACATATATATACATATATGTATAAACACACACATACTGTTAACGTATACAATAATAGTAGTATCTGTACTTTTCGTTATTTTGTTTTCATCTTAGTATGCTTTATGTAATTTACCCATAGGCTACTCTCCTATATAAGAGAGCCTAGGGTTCATGGAATAAACAAGCCATCCATTTTTCCCAACATGGTATCAGAGCGACGGTCCTAGACCGGAGTTCTCGAAACCCTAACCCTAACCCCACCACACCCGCCGCCCCTCCTCTTTCTTCTTCTTCTCGCCTCATCGGCGCCGCCCGACCTCCAGTTGGTTGATCCATCGGCGCCGCCCTCTCTGTGCGCACCTGCGCACACGCGTGTTGTGCGCCTCCACCGTGCACACGCAGGCTGTGCGCTTTGCTCGCCTGTGCGCATCCTTGCGCACCCCCTGTGATCTGCGCATCCTTGCGCATCTCCTGTGCGCCTCCAGCGCATTCTAACGCACCATCAGTGCGTCGCCTGTACATCGCCGGTGCGCCGCCTGCGCATCCCCTGCGCGCGTGCGCGTTGTAGCGTGCATCCAGCGTGCATCCAGTGCACATGTGCATCGTGCGTGCACACATCACCTGTGCAACCTGCGTGCGTGTAGGGCTTAACACGAAGATCTTCATGGGGATAGTTGCTTGAAGTCTACACATGCAACTACCCCCATCTATGGTATTGTAGACAAGAAACATTGTTTGTCAATCGTTCCAATCTTCAATTTTCAATATGTCGGAGAGCAAGGCAGAGATCCCATCTATTGGCGCATTCCGTGGTCCAGCGCCTATTGTCAAGATGGACGGTACCAACTATGAACTGTGGGCAATGCAGTTCATGAGCATGATGAAGTCTACGGGTAAGAAGCACATTCTTACAGAACCAGAACCTGCTGAGAAGACTGGAACCTATGCCTCCTAGGAGGCTGATGACGCATACGCCAAAGTCTGGCTATCTGGCACGTTGGCAATTGAGATTGCCAATGATATCCTCCATCAACCCACAGCGAAGGATATGTGGGACATTCTGGCGGCCACATATTCCCAGGCGAAGAACGAAACAAAGATTCTGCAACTCCAGCATGATATCTTCACCATCAAACAGAATGGTCGCCCCCTACATTCTCTCTATACATCACTGAGAGGGATGTTTGAGAAGCTGTATAGCTTTATGCCCTTGACAGCCACGCCAGAGCAGCAGAAGACATATAGGAACGCCACTATGGTGGGAGTGTTCCTAGCTGCACTTGATCCTGAGTACGAGGCAGCACGATCACAGATTTTGGCCGACTCTACAATTCCTCCAATGGAGGAAGCCTTCCATAGACTGAGTCGGATTACAGTTCCCTCAACTGCCGCAAGTCAGAATTCTTCAGCCATGGCAGCAACCAGAGGTCGTGGCTCTCATTACCAGGGCCGTGGACGTGGACCCCGTGGGAGGAGTGGCCGCACTAGGCCAACATGCACCTATTGCCACCGAGTTGGACATAATGAAGATACATGCTATTCAAAGCATGGATTTCCTGCATCTGCACGAGCTGCTGAGCAGATAGAGCCCCCATCTGCTGCTACCTTAGATCAGCGATTTGACGATCTAGTTGCCCGTCTGAGGGGCATTATCCCACCATCGGGTCCAGCACTGACTACAGAGAGTCATTCTGATGCGGCTGCTTCTGCCTCCACTTCTACCAGTGCCTCAGGTAGTATACTTGCACTTCACAGTAGTAGTCCTGATACATTGCCATGGATTATGGACTCAGGCGCTACACATCACCTATGTGGCGACCAGAGTTTACTTACTTGTTACACCCAGATCCCTCCGGGACGGACAGTTGTCATTGCAAATGGCACACATTCCCCCATCACTGGTCAGGGGGAGATTAGATTGACACCGTCTATGCAGCTCAAGAATGTGCTACATGCACCTGATTTTTCTATGAATCTATTGTCAATTAGTCAGATTACGAAGGATCTTCATTGTCGGGCAATTTTTGATTCATCTTCTTTGATTTTTCAGGACATCCATACGGGCAACGTGATTGGTCGTGGCTATGAGCAAGGAGGCCTTTACTGCTTGAATCAGACCCCATTTGCTGGAACCACATCCTCTTCTTCTGGCCAAGTATCCCCTTTACTGTGGCATCTGCGTTTAGGTCATTTACCGCTTCAGAAGTTGCGTCGAGTAGTGTCGTATAGTCTTCCTCACACATCTGTTCAGTGTGAGGCATGTCAGTTGGGAAAGCATCACAGGTCGTCCTTTCCCAGTCGTCCTGGTCGGAGTAGTACCTCCAAGTTTGAGTTATTTCATGTTGATGTCTGGGGTCCGAGTCGTGTACCTGATCATCAGGGACACATATATTATATTGTATTTGTGGATGATTTTTCTAGAGTGTCGTGGGTGTTTCTGATGAAAAATAAATCTGAAGCCGGAAATATAATTATTCACTTTCTGAATGAAATCCAAAATGTTTTTTCTACGTCTGTGAAAAGTGTAAGAAGTGACAATGCTTTAGAGTTGTGCACTAATTTTCTTGCTAATTACTACTCATCAAAAGGAATTGTTCACCAAACATCTTGTGCCCATACATCTCAACAGAATGGGATTGCTGAAAGAAAACACCGTCACCTCCTTGATGTCACTAGATCTCTACTTATACAGAGTCATGTTCCATATTCCTACCGGGGTGATGCATTTCTTACTGCATGTTACCTAATCAATCGGATGCCTCCGTCCGTCTTGAATGAACAGATTCCGTTCTCACTCATTTATCCTGACAAGAATCTGTTTACTCTCACTCCTCGTGTGTTTGGGTCGGTTGCGTTTGTCCATCAGTTGTCACCAGGTACTGACAAGCTCTCTCCTAGGGTTGTCAAGTGTGTCTTTGTCGGGTACTCCAGAACTCAAAAGGGGTACAAGTGCTTTGACCCTTTGCGTCGGCGGTATATGATTAGTGCAGATGTTACATTTTTTGAATCTAGTATGTATTTTTCAGCATCTGGAGACAATCAGCTTCCACCCACACCACCTGATGTCATATACATGACACCACTACCACCTCAGATGCCATCATCAATACCTCCACAACCACCACCACTACCACAACAGCCCATCTCACCATTCCCGTTCCATTATACCCGCAGGCCTCCTCCACCAGCTCATGGTCATGACTCGTCTACTAGCTCGCCTATCGTATGTAATGAGAATATTAATGTTGATGGATCTGACGACATTTCTGAGCAGGATGTGTTGCAGGAGCCAGATGAGCCTACAACTGATTTGGATGTTCTCATTGCTTTACGGAAGTCGACGAGGAGTTGTGCCAAATATCCATTATCAGCCTCTGTGTCTTTTGAGCGGCTATCTGGAGATTTCAGGTCGTTTGCTATGGCACTTTCAGCCATAGATATTCCACGGAATCATCATGAAGCTCTGCAGGATAGTAGATGGCGGCTTGCAATGGAAGAAGAAATGGCCGCACTTCAGTCCAGAGGAACTTGGACTTTGGTTTCTATACCTCCAGATGTGAATCCAGTGAGCTGCAAGTGGGTGTTCACAGTGAAGCAAAATGCAGATGGATCCATTGACAGGTACAAGGCACGTCTGGTGGCACGTGGCTTCACACAAACATATGGGGTGGATTATCTTGACACCTTCTCGCCAGTGGCACGTCATTCCACCCTAAGGATCTTGTTGTCAGTTGCAGTTGCTCGAGACTGGCCGCTTCATCAGTTGGACGTGAAGAATGCATTTCTATATGGAGATTTGCAGGAAGAAGTATATATGCAACAGCCACCTGGTTTTGCTGTTGAGGGGGAGTGCTCCAAGGTATGCAGGTTGCATAAGGCTATATATGGCCTTAAGCAGAGTCCAAGAGCATGGTTCCAGAAGCTCTCGGATCTCTTCGAGAAACAAGGATACAAACACTCCAATGTTGATCATTCCTTGTTTGTACAGAAAACAGTGAGAGGTATCATTGTCATTATGGTTTATGTTGATGACATCTTGATTACAGGAGATGATGAGCAGGGCATAAGGCAGGCGAAAGAAATGCTGGGTAGTGAGTTTGTCACTAAGGATCTTGGGGTCCTTAGATACTTTCTGGGGCTTGAATTTGCCAGAAATTCCTATGGGCTAGTCATGTCACAAAGGAAATATGTTACTGATATGTTGAGTGAAACAGGTATGCTCGAGTGTCGACCTGCTACGACACCAATGGACCCCAGCATGAAGCTTTATGAAGATAACACAGAGGAGGTGGACAGGAGAAGATATAGAGAACTGGTAGGCAAACTGTTATATGTCACGATCACTAGGCCAGATATATTATTTGCAGTGAGCCGTGTGAGCCAGTTCATGGAGCAACCACGCCAGGTGCATATGGATGCAATACATATGATACTTAGATATCTCAAATCTTCTCCAGGTGCAAGTCTGCTATTCAAGAAAGGAAAGGGGATTTCTATCACAGCATGCGCAGATGCAGATTATGCAGGATGTCCCAAGGATAGGAAGTCCACCTCAGGGTATGCTGTCTATGTTGGAGATGCCCTAGTCTCGTGGAGGAGCAAGAAACAAACTGTGGTAGCTAGATCTAGTGCTGAATCCGAATATAGGGTTATGGCCCAGGCTACTACAGAGATGATGTGGGTGAAAGCTGTGCTGACAGATCTATGCTTAGATGTACCACTTCCTATGAACTTGGAATGTGATAATCAGGCTGCATTGTTTATTGCAAACAATCCTGCATTCCATGAGCGGACCAAGCATATTGAGGTGGATTGTCACTTCATACGTGATATGATTCAGAAAGGATTCATTGCTACATCTCATGTTACTTCAGAAAATCGGACTGCAGACATATTCACCAAGGCATTGCTACGAGGTCCATTTCAGAAGTGTGCTTCCAAGCTGAGCATGATTGATATCTATGCTCCATCTTGAGGGGGAGTGTTAACGTATACAATAATAGTAGTATCTGTACTTTTCTTTATTTTGTTTTCTTCTTAGTATGCTTTATGTAATTTACCCATAGGCTACTCTCCTATATAAGAGAGCCTAGGGTTCATGGAATAAACAAGCCATCCATTTTTCCCAACAGGTCGGAATAGATGTTATTGACCAAGTTGGAAGACTTGAAGATGGTACAAGGTCCGAGAAAGCAAGCTTGCGATAGTGGCGAGAGTTGGTTATGAGCCTCGGTCCAGGATCGTGCCCTGATACCATGTGGAGAAGATAATGAATCATTGTGCATGAGTCTAGTCTCTCTTATATAGAGAGAAACCTTAGATAGCAAAACGGGAGAAAACACATATATGACCCCATAGGCACTGGAACCTCATACCATTACTCAAAGGCACTTAATCCTTAAGGTTGGGAGTGCCTCTATAGGCATGCGTTAAAGTATGTATCATATGTATAGATGTGTAATCGGATCCCTCCAGGGTCCAATTACCACATCTACAGGTTTAGTCTCACATATATTATGAGTGGCACTTGGTCTTACTGGTATGGTTATATAAGAAGCCGCATACCACCTGTAAAAGAGAGTAATAAAGAACGCTCGATCTTGAGAGGCCTTCTCACGTGGTTTCATACCTCTCCTTATGGAGTAGGGTTCCACGTAAAATATCAATGTTCTTCAATGTTTTATATTTCTTTATCTCTAATATTCTTCGGCACTATCATTTTCTACATGGTAGAAGAGCAGTTCGATTTTGGTGATTTGTTCTTGAAGATTACTCTTCTGTTCTTGAAGATTTGCTTTAGAAGATTATTATTATTATGTATCAAATCATGTTCGTGATCAAGTTCGATATTTAGTTCGAGGTTTTTTTGAAACCTTGATTCTCTGTCGTCATCGACAATGCTGATCTGATCGGATGCTTCAAGATCGATCTTCTGATCCAGAACGTGCACGATCTTCAACGATTATTTTCTGAAACCCTAATTCTGAGAAGTATTCGAACAAGAAAGAATTTCTAGGGTGGGTTCAATTTCTTGAACCCTAATTTTACACGGCAATCAAGCATGTGATTCCAACCCTAACATCAATCTCCATGACTTCTAATGAAGAAAAAGAATCCCTGGTACGTAAGTCGATCCCAAAGCACCCACCAGATCATCCCAAAATTCTGAGGTACACAAAGGTCAACTTCTACACATGATCTTCCCAAAATCCCCGACGAAGAATCTTCGCATGTGAGAGTTGGAAAAGAATAAGGATCCACATGCGAGGTCAGATTCAAACTTTACAGGAATTCGACGATGGGTTCTCCCCATGGGGAACCCTACATGCAACCATACATGTAAGCATCGTACCTCAAATCGATGCTAAGAAGAAGATAAATACAAAAGAGGAACTCCGGGCGGCAATATCCGATACCACCTTTCGCAAGGTCCAAGATGTGTCGTACGTAGGCAATATTAACGATATCTTGCCTCTTCAGACGGAGGAAGGAGTCTAAGAGCATCCCTAGAAGGTGATATCATGCCCCACACAAACGATGTGTCACTTCTTGATGCCAACGATGCAGATCTCATGAGGAAGGAGCCCCATCAGGGGCGGTGCATCACTCTCAAGCTCCTCCGACCACACGCACCTCCCAACCTCGAGCTCCTCCGACCGCGCCTCCACTGCTTCAAAGGTTGAGCGATGGGTTCCCCTCGTCTCAACCAGCTAATGGTGGTACAAGTTTGGGAATCGTGAGATGGGTTCCCACAAGGGCAACCCTAAATAGCAACTGTTGTTTTAAGGACCAAGTGGGTCGTTAGTGTCGTACAAAGAAAAAAAAAGAGGGGGAAGCCCTTTCTATTGTTTTAGTCCAAGGGGACCAGTTAAAAAAAGGAATCGAGACGCCTAAAAAAGTGAAAAGAAAAAGGACCGAAGTGATTTCAAAAAAGGGGATTTCTTTGATTAAAAAGGGAGACGCATATAAAAAAAGTCTTATGCGAAAAAAGTATTTTGAAAAATAGGTGAGACGGCTAATGAAAAAAGGAGAAATAGTTGAGAAAAAATAATTTGAGATTTTTTGGGCATCTTCATGTCTTCTCTCAACTTGATTGATGTCAGATATTCCAATAAGTATTGGAGAAAGGAAGAGTATTATGTAGTGTTCTACAGGACAAATTCAAGCTCTTCAGTTCAGATCCAAACATCCAGATTTTGGACTCTACCAGTTTGATGCGCACATGTTGCAATCATTATTTAAGAGGTCCTCATCTTCGATTCAGACTCGAAGTTTTCATGTGATCAATAAAAATGCCGGAGTAGAGATCTCATTCTCTAAGTCCGTGTTGTCTCAATGTTTTCATGTGGATTCATAGGGACCCAGAGTTGAGATCCCATTCTCTAAACCAGTGTGAGAGAGAAACCCAGATATCCGAAGAGAACTTCATACTCCATTCTCCAGTGACTGTGGACTCCGACGAGGATGTTTTCATGGCTTTTTCTGGTTCGAACCTTCCAAGAGATGGAGCAGTTGTCGATCAAAGTTCTCCATGTGGAGACTCATTCCAGTTTTAGTGACTCTGACAGACGCAGTACATAGCACATGTTCTTCAACAATGAGACCCAGTTCAGTTCACACCAAACCTTTCAATTCCTCCTTACCAACACGGCATGAGAAGCAATGTCTTCAGCAGGCAGCCAAAAGAGATTGCGTTGAGTTGATATTGTTAGTATTGTCCTATATCTTGTGAGAGTGACTACTTTCTATTTGTCCAAGCCGAGCATAGCGTTCTACAGCTTGAGGGGGAGTGTTAGAGTATGTGTCACATATATAGATAGGTAATTGAGTCCATCTCGGACACAATTACCATATCCACAGGTTTAGTCCCACATCTACTGTAAGTGGGACTTTGTCTTACTGATGTGGCTATATAAGAAGCCCCACACGGTAATAGAGAGAGTAATAAAGAATACCTGGCCCTTGAGAGGTCTTCTCCTGTGGTTTCATCCTGCTCTTTATGGAGATGGATTCCACCTAAAATACAGGTGTTCTTCCATGTTTTATATCTCTTTAACTCTGATACGCTTTTGCACTATCATTTTCTATAGCATGCAATGAAGTACAGCATCCTGACTAAGTTCCCAACACGTCCACTAGTTGTCATTGATTCAAACCATGTATTCTCACACTTTATCGTACGCTAAATCAATCCCCACATTAAATTGTGTGCCTGATTAAACCCCATACTTTACTTTGTTCCAACCATCACTACTGATTTGAAACCGACCCTTGGAATTTATAGTCTTGAAAATCGTCCAGATCTTCTCCTTCAGATAAATCCATAACTCCCGGAACTCCTCGCCTGAGACTAATACTCCTGAAACTAATCAATGTGGCCAGAACTCCCGAAACTCCTCGCTAGTGAGGTATGCACCAGATGTGGTTTGGTGGCAGAGGCATTGACCACTTATTCTGCACGTGTCCGTCTTCTGCCCGAGTTTGGAACATATATGGCATATCGTGGTGTGATTGTCATGATGGTGCAAATTTTTGGAGGAGCATACGTTTGGTGCGCGGTTAAGGCCATGTGGACAGTGTGTGGCCTTTTGCAACTTTATGGGCAGTTTGGTGTGCGAGGAACAAAGTCATTTTTGGGTTGGGCAATCTTGTTATACTAAAAATATACTAGAGCATAGCAAAGTGTTGTGTTCTTTGTGGAGTCTGTAAGTCTATGTACTCATTTATACTTTTTATTGAATGAAATATACTCAGCGGTGAGTCCCAATTTCTGGGACTTCACCCATTTCACTTTTCGAAAAAAAATTGGGTCAAAATGATATATCAACCTTAAGGGCGTGATCGATCGGGCATGATCGATTAGCAAAATTGCATAATTGATCATACATGGGACACTAGTCTCCGATGATCGTACCATAAATTCACTCTGATTGAAGATATGACTATATAATTGTGTTCTTTCCAACATCCACATCACGAAAACATACTTGGATCAGACATGCGGGCCATGGATTTGCAGAAAAATCTAAAAACATGATGTGATAAGTTACCCACCGTGTCCAAAACTACGACGAAAACTCCGACAATAAGTAGATCATAAACCACGTAACCAACTGTATAAAAAATTCGTGAATCTAGCAGCAAGAGGAGGGTCGAAAAACCGTATCTCAGAATCATCCCCCGCGAAGTTACCTCATCTGGAATGATTGATCCACGATGTTTAGCGTATTTCTATGCCCACCACGCAACTTCCCGCGTTGAGGCCTTTGTGATGGTGCCCTCGGATCTCTGATCAACTGCCGAAAATCTCTCTGGTGACAGGCTTTGGCGAAGGAGGCAGATCTCCCGTCCACATAATGGACTCTCTATCTTGGAAATCATCGAACTCATCCTTCAGGAAATGATGACAAGTCCTGCAACTTCTGATTTGTCCCATAGATCATTGTCCTTCGTCGGTACAGTCACTGCATCAGATGTACTCTCAAATTGGTGTCACACACTAAGTATAGTGAGAACATCCCAAGTCTGCAACCAAGCCATTGATTCAATGAGTGTGTCCACCTACTCAAGGCATCTGCTACCACATTTCCATTGCTAGGACGGTAAGAGAAAGTGAATAGTAGTCCTTCAACAACTCCAACCATCGTATCTGCCCTCATATTCAACTCTTACTGATCAAAGATGTACTTGAGACTCTTTGTGATATGTGAAAATCTTGAATGTCACCCCATATAGATAGCGGCGCCATATCTTCAGTGTGAAGACTACATCCGCCACCTTCAAGTCATGAGCGGGATAATTGCGCACATGGCTCTTCAGCCGTCGTGATGCATAAGCTATGACATGTCCTCACTGCATAAGGAGGTAATCTAATCCCTATTTGCGCGAGAACAATATCTGAAGTAGGTGCATCTAGATCCTCCATCTATAGCGAGATATATGGTTTTGTCCGTCTTCAAATGAAACCCTACCTTCGCTCTAGGTGCATCCTACCTCCGCACCAAGTGAACACGCGGAGATCCCACTGTGAAGCCATCTTCGTGCCAACACTCAGCAAATCCTTAAAAAGAAACTCCACTGCAAATCCATCTCCTCCACGTAAAGCCCCAAATGAACTCTTTTGTTTGCATGCAATATTGTGAAGCCTATTCTTTTAGCCATCTTCATTTCACTTGATATAAACGTCTCCATTTCCTTAATATGCTTTCTGGCCATTGTATTTCACTGACTTAAACACCACCATTGAAGCACGATAGTACCATTCTTGAAGCATGATAGTCACCAAAAACACATGGTACTGATCACACACCAACTTCAACATGTAGATGTTATATCTTTTTTATTAAAAATCGGGTGAAACCCTCATCTTGGGGGACACCACATGTATTAAATTATATTATAAAGATTTACATTATAACGGTGCCCATAAATTGTAGAGCGTGTTACAGTGAGCAATACATTCTCTTCATAAAACCTCTGATGTAGATGTTATATCTATGTAAAAATCAGTACATCATGTTCTACCCTATCTGATCACCTAATCTTAGAAAGAAGCGAAAAAGTTGAGGTCTCTACTTTCCAAGAATGAAGAATTAATACAGGGCAAGTAACCAGGATTTCTCAAAATAAAGATGATGAAAGATTTCAGATTAATGATGCAGACAAATCAGACAAATATATGTGATTATGATGCAAGACATACCTGATCGGAACGACAAGCTAACAGATCAGGGGCAAGGCCCAAAGCCCTTAGCTCTCGTACGCTATGCTGTGTTGGCTTTGTTTTCTATCAAAAGTGCAAAAAAGTTCAGTTCTAATAACGGCTATTATGGATCAATACCTAATATTTGATGTAGTTTAAAAAAGAAGCAACATGGTATATTAGAAATCATGCATTGACTGAAACACAAATAAGGTAAAACCAAGAGGACATTTACATGTTCGCCAACAACGCCAAGCACTGGAACAAGACTCACATGAACAAGGCAGAAGTTCTCTCTCCCTACAAAAGACGAGGACATAACAATAGTTCATTCTTTCAAGTTTAAAGCAAAAATGTATCCAGATGAACATGAATAAACTTGTAATCATCATAAATTGTATATGTTGAGATTAATTGTACTCTGTGGTTAATGGCAGTTACTAGAGTTCATGGGCCACATACGCAGTTTCAAATATCTCTCCTTGTATACACTTACTTAAAGGGCTGCTTAAACATTTAAAAAAAGTGAACACTGTATTTTCTAAGCATTTTGACCTCCTATTTCCCTTTAAAGGAATTTCCCGGAACCCACGTCTATATAAAGAGGAGGCCACTAATTAGCATTCTAATTCACATGAAACTGAGGATGAAACTCTGAATCCCGCAAATTTCTTTATTTCCCACCTGCTCCTTATTCTCTGAGGCATCTGCATATCTCTCACCACCACCTACCATTAGAATGGATCCATCCGTTTATTCTAGCATTAAACTTCCCGTAAGAGCTCCCCCATTTATCATTTCACATCAATTTACGCGACCATCAAGAGTAGCTTGCCGCTTCAGCCATCAATTGAGCATGCATATACATGAGGACTGGTACTTTCACCACCAATAGAAGAAGCCTACCTGACCTTGACAACCACCAGATCTCATCAACTCAACTTCCCTTCAGATCACATCATTTCGAATCCGATCTTTTCCTTTATGACCACACATCCATTTTAGCATTTTCAATGATGCTTCAACAGATAATATTCAAAAATTTACGTCAAACATCCACTCATCAATATAGAAACAACTTTCAGCTTACCAATAGAAAATGACAATTGACGCAAGGCCTCAATAAATGGCATTGATTCAATATCACCTGCAATCATATTATGGTGATTACATTCAACGAACAATAATAAGATCAGACATCTAAATATCGTCACATAAATAGTACAAACTATTTTCATATAAGAATGGTAACACAATAGATCCTACCTACTGTTCCACCTAATTCCATTACGCAAATATCAGCTGGACCATGCTTTCCATCAACAGGAACAGAAGCCACTCTCTCGATCCATTTTTTTATTTCACCAGTGATATGAGGAACCACCTAATGCCCAAAGACCGAAAAACATGAAGAGGTTTACAAATAGAAAAGTGGAATCTAAGTTTTTCTTACAATATCAGAACCACTGAAGTGTGTTTATTTTGCACACATCCCTTGAGTGAAAAAAACAGGCATTACGTGTTTATTTCATGCACTCCATTAAGCATGTGTGGTGGCTTAAGAATGCAATGCACATTTTTCCACACATGTATATTACTCTTCTATACATGTGTGCAAATGATGTCACTTATGTCACCCATGTGATATGAAACCACCTTGCCAAAAGATACTTAAAGAAAAAACTCACATGGGAACGTTGGAACACATGCCTGAAAATGCAAAATATATGGGTATGGAAGTGCAATATATGCATTTTTTTGCAGATAGATGTTTTGTGCAAGAAGGCGAGAAAGGTCCAGAAGTGTTGGAATCAGACTATCCGAAGGGATCTTAATTATTTGGATTAAATCCCGAGAATGGACCCAAATAGATCTGAATAAAGGCAAAAAATCCATATAGGCAACCCTAATTAACTGTGGGAAAGACTTTGTTGTTCTTGTTGTTGTGATAGATGTTTTGCGCAGCACATGTGTTTTTTATTTATTTATTTATTTTGAAACTATAAATGCGTGTGTATGAAGATCCAGAATCCTTATTCTCGGAAACTCGATAAACTTACAAGTGAAATAACTTCCAAGCAAGCAAATATTAGCACAGCATTCAAGGGACCGAATCTTTACCTGAACTGTTTTTCCAAGGTAGTCCCCTCTTCTTTCCTTGTTAAGAACTGACTGAACAAGCAACAGCAGATTTCTTTCATGTTATTATACTTCTATCCCCAAACAAGACTGGCATAATTAAAAAAATCCTGTGAGAGGAGTAGCACTACAGGAATACTGCACCTGATATATCTTCCCAGTGGTGATGTTGTTGTCTCTGGTGAGTCTAACATCCAAAAATCGCTCATAGTTTCCCAAGTCCAAATCAACCTTAAAAAATAAAATAAAATCACTGACCCATAAGTGATGACAAGATTTACGCTGCAAAAATAGTGCAAAAAAAGGCTGGATTTCTGTGGTCGCCTTTCTCCTTCAAAAATATAAACTAACAATCTCCTAGTAAATATATTGAAAACCCATTCATATGGTTAAGGAGGTAATGACTTCATTTAATTATGAAAGAAACCCCTTACACATCTGCATAACCGAAAAAAACTGAAATATACAAGAATTAGTGCAGCCAAACAAGATAGCAAAACATGGATTTTTATGATTGCTTAGATGATCATGAAGGACTTCCCCCCCTACTCTACTCGAGAAGATCCTGAGAGATCCGATCTTTCTATTAGTTTTCACGGGGATTAAAAGAGGTGCTTGACTCTTTATATCGATATTTTAGAAATCGAACCGGAGACCGAAACAGAAACCTTATCAAAATGGTCGAATCGGGTCGGACTACAAAATTAAACTGGTTCAGTTGAATGATGATGTCATCATTTTTTTTAACCAGAGTAAACCAAACTGGTGAGGAAAAGTGCTTGAACCGGCTGATCAAACTGGATTGAATCAAATCATGTGTAAAAACACATTTAAAATAATTTAAATAGTTGATCGAACCAATAAAAATACATATATAAATATAGAGGAGTGATCCTATGAGAGCCAAAACCTATGAGAGCATGAGAGCATGCATTCTGGACCACACGATCCAACAAGGAGAGAAAATACCAGGAGAGAGAAAACAGAATCATGTGGTCCAGAATGCATGCTCTCATGCTCTCACATTTTTTGCTCTCATAGGATCACTCTATAAATATATTTACAAAGATCAACAAATATATAGCAAAGTTATAAATTTGTAAGTGTGTATATGAATACATACACAACCACATAGGCACAAACACAGACGAATAAACAGTATGCAATATCTATACACATGCATTTATGACATGCTTTTACATATTAATATATTAAAAATGCATACACAATGTAAATATTTTTTTGAAAGGAAAAGGGGTGTGACATCGACATGTACATTCTCTCTCCCCGGAATATGGACCGATTCTGACCGAGCTACAATGACCATAGGATAGCCACAAAACAAATCTTGGTGGGACTACTCCCATGGAGCCCTGTAGTGGACTCCCAAAATGCAGCGCAATCTAACGTGGACACTGAATCAGCATGTGTCGTTGCCCAGACCTCCCTCAAAATAGAAAAGCCAAAGAATAGCTATTTAGCATCCTCATCCGTTGACGAGCAGAGCTGATATACACATCCAGAGGCAGGGAAGAATCTGGATATTTGCTCTCCAGTCATCAACTAGTCCTTTCTCAAAAATAACTATTTGAACCAAACCACTGGAAATCGAATATCTAGAACAGCACACGTACGGTTTATTGGTCAAATCAATTGATCTAGTTTCAATAACATTGCTTTATATAACCCTACAGACACATCCAAGTCTCAACAAGGGAAAGAATGGGACTAAAAAAGCATATAACTCATTTAAGTTAGATCCTAACAAAATCCAATCAACCCAACTCTTCATCTCTCTCAACACTCCCCCTCAAACTGGATCATGTAATATGTTCTGCTTGCAACACAAGAAATCTACAATGATTCATACATATATTACATACCACCATAGAGCATCTTGACTTTACACGCATATCTCTTGCTGAAATTAATAAACACGGAAACGAATCGATAACCAGACAAAAATCAAGTATAAACATCGTCTTACGTGGAAGCCTACTCCCTAAAAAGCGGGATGAAATCAAGGAAGAAGGCGTCAAAGGGTCGGATCTTCTATTAGAATTTCGCAATGAGTATAGGGGTGTGGGGCTCCTTATGTAGCCCCACATACAGATCGAAGTCTTATTGTTCATCATGTGGGACTAAACATGAGTGGGGGTAATTGGATCTTTGAGAGCAATTACCCAATTATTACATACTTCAACATTCCCCCTCAAGTTGGAGCTGAGAAAACCGCAGCTTGCAATAAAAAGAAAATGTAAATAACTAGTCTTCACTCGATACATCTGAGAGAGATAGGGATAGAGACACCCCGTTTGAAAAACCTCTACTGGTAGAAGACCTCACTCGAGGACGAGTCTGCGACATTCAGGTCACCAGAAAAGAGCCTCAGTCGTGCCTGTAGTAGTCACTGCAACATCAGGTCGTGCCTGGAGTAGAGTCATGCAAGAAGAAAGTTCAGCATTGAGTAGTATCCGATGCTCGATGAAAACGGTTGATAACTGTAATAGAGACAGTTTGTCAGTCGTGGACGAGCAGTAGAAGTCCTGTAATAACATCTCAAGAAGAAGAGAATGTCCTCTCGTACTCCCCCTTTCTCCCATACTTAATAGAATAAAAGCACGGATCATCAAGTTGGGAGGAGAAACCAAAATAAAACGTGTATTTTTTTGTGTTTTTTTTGCACAAATCATCTTCTTTTCTCGTGATTGTTTTCTATTTTTTTCTCAGATATTCTTTTTCTTTCTATCGTAGTGTTTTTTTGTGATTGAATTTTGCGATTGCCCCCCCCCCCCTAAAAAACCCATGGCCCCCTTTTTGAACTAGGCCTCTCTCTCTCTCAATCAGCACTAGTCTCATCTGGGCCCAAACATTCAGCCTCTATTTTTTTAATGGATGCCACATGCAGTCCGCGTTTGCACCGCCCCCCCCCTCCTTTTTTACAGTTGGCCCGGTGGGCATAAATAAAAAACACAATTTTTTTAAAAGCAAGGGTGCAGGGATCCTCCCCTTGTTTCTTCGCCCAGTCTTGACTAGGGTTCCCAAAGGGGGAAAACCCATCGTCACAACGTCACTTCTCAACGCCGTTGTTGCTTTTTCTATGGAGATGGGATCTGCATCGTCAATCGAGGGAGCAGAGACCCTCACCTTCCAAGCATGAGAAGGTCTCACGTCTACAGAGACCCCAAGAACGATGCACATGGTCGTTGGGAGGAATCGAGTGTTGTACCGCCACCGTTGGGGGCATCGACGAAGATGCTGAGAGGATAGGGCCTGTTGGCACCTGCACGAGGAGGTTCTCATGCCTTGATGCCATCGCATTGGTGAACACCTTCGATTGAAGGATGTCGCCGCCTGAAGCTTGTAAAAGATCGCAATGGAACCTACACGGCCTTGCTGGCGAGATCAATTTTGTAGATAAATGTGTCTATTCGTGGAAGAATGCTCTAGGTTTTTTCAAGAATAGCATGATCCAGTTGGAGTAGGGTTGCAGCAAAATAGATCTCACCGCACGACATTACAGCAGAATAGATCATGTCACTCGGCAAGATTGGTACTGGAAAAGAGGAATTTATGGTTTTGATGAATCAGTAATTCATCGTCTTTATTCCTTCATTTTGTCTTAAAATCCCTTATAAAACATATTCAAATATCATTAATTCTCATCTATTAATAAACTAACAACATTTGTTAATATTGTATTATTAGCATTATTTTTACCAAAATAAATGAATAAAGAAGAAAAGAAAAAGAAAAAAAAGAAGAGTGTATATATGTACAATGGATACAGATTGATCCTTACCCTGAGAGTAGGTCAAATAGTGACCTAATCAACAAGGAATAAAGTAGAGGGATATAGGGTCATTAACTTATAAAAATCGCAGAAAATCAAGTTCACATTGTACGTATTCATCATATTCATTATGCTCATATCTTGTATTTTTTTATTTATCATTATATCAACATCAAATAAAAATAGTTTCTTCATGAAACTTGTACATGAAAATATGTTTTAAACAAAAAAAATGGTAGAGCCTTCTCCCATTAAATTATTACCTAAATAAATAAAATATAAAATATTTTGTATATTTGTGAAATTCACTAATTTAAAATATGTATACTTTGTATATAGATAATTTATACCTACAAATACTAGTATTTTAATAATTTAACCTTGTAAATTAATTTATTTAATTTATTAAAAATCATCATAAATTATTTATTAAATTATACATATTTTGTATTTTGGTCATTTTTAAAATTTAAGGTCATCTTCTATTTATTTTTAATTATTTTTATTATTCTTCCATGTAGTAGTTGTCTTATTCAAACCGGGCTCCCATTGGCCCAGATCTGATTTGTTGACCCAATGGTCAAGTTACCCTCATCCTTCAGGCCCGATTCCAGCCTTCCTAGCCCGCCTCATTCTCCTAATTACTCCGCCCGATTCTCACACCCATCTCACCCAATTCCAGTTTCCTTCGATCCATCTTATGACGTAAATCCACGCCCAACTTCGTTTCAGCCATATATGAGTCCTTTCACACCCAAAATTCTGCTCCATTCTTCGAATTTCCTCTGCCTTTAAATAACCCTCCAGGTGCCCTCCTTCCTTAATATGTCTTTCCCCTTGTTTCCCCGAGCTTGAGTGATCTAGAGGTTGTTCCTCATGATAGGGGGAGAGCTCAGAGGAGTGGGAGCGTGAAAAGAGGAGAATCGATGTAATCCACACCTTCAGGCGTCGAGGTCCTCGGAGCTCCCCCACGATCAGCTTCTGCGACCAATCCATGGCTGCATTGATGTGAGAAATCTCTTAAATTCTCCCCCTTTCCATCGTAGGTAAATTTAGTGTAATTTGATTTCGACTCATTCATTTTCATTCAATTTCATTTGATTTTCATGTTGTAACATTAGAACTAGGATCTCAGCCTCCGGTCACCACGATCTGAGGATATCATCTTGTTTTAATCACTTGATCTGTATCGCACACACATTCGTGATGCATTCCAATTCTTCATTCTTCGATCCACATCCTACCACCTGAGATCGAAGAATCGGAGGAGTCGATCTCCATCTCCCACCTTTATCGGAGATCCCCACCCTCTTTTTTTTTAAGTCTAAAAAAGGGGAAAACACTCAGCGGTGTCGGCCCCTGCCATATATTAATAGAAAAAAAGAAAAAAACTTTACAAGGTACCAACTGCGGAACAAAAAAAAGAGAAACCTAAACCAACGACCAGCCCTCAACTAAACGGTTACAATGAATTATCACATTTTCCTTGTAAAAACGCTGCCCGGAGAAGATGGCGTTATTTCGACCAAGCCAAATCGCCCAAGCCTTCGCCAAAGGCCGCAGCAATTCCCTACGATCCCCGCCCTTATTTGCCACCAACGAGTCCCAGAAAGAAGGTAGATCCGAGGAGCACACCCAGGCATCGGCCGCCTCCTCCCAAACATTTTGCACCGCCGGGCACGCGAAGAACAAATGCTTCAGAGTTTCCACTGCATTGCTGCAAAGAATACAGGTATCAGGAATATTCCCAATCAACCTCGCGCAGCGATCCCTCATCATCAATCTCTGCCTCTGAACCAGCCAAAGGAAGAAACCCACCCGCTCCGGAAGCCGCAGAGCCCACAAGAAGCCGCAATCCCGCACCACCGCCTCTTGCCCGGGAAAATGGGAGGAAGAAACCACCACGAACGCCTTCCTGGAAGAAAAAGGCCCCCCCTTCCAAGCCCAATGGTCCCTCCCGGTCAAAGGCTAACAGGCCCCCCCAACGGCCTCCAGAAGAAGCAGATAATCGTTGAGCCTCTGCTCCGAAAGGCTATCACGGAAGAGCGGGAACCAACCGGCTTCAGACCAGCAGGAAGCCACAGTAGCATTCCCATCAACCGCCATAGCGCATAACCGCGGGAACCTCGACGAAAGAGGTTCCTCACCCGCCCAAACATCCTTCCAGAAACTGAAAGATCGACCATCACCAAGGACCGGAGAAAAGAAGGCCGAGAACTTAGAGCAAGTCTCCAGCACCCCCCTCCAAAAAGGCGTGAGCGGCCCCCTCCTAGCAATCGCCACCGGAAGCGCCACGTCAATAAGATGAATCTTCCGCAGAACCTCGGAGCAAAAATCCTCACCAGGGCCCCATAACCTGCTGACCCACTTAAGGAGAAGGGCCTCATTAACATGATCCAACCTCCGGACTCCCATCCCCCCATCGCTCTTACGCCTCGTAACGTCATCCCACCCCACCAAATGCATTCCACCCGCCGATTCCCCAATTTTTGCCCCACAAAAACCTCCGCATGAGCCTTTCAAGACGAGAGTGAATCCCCACCGACAAACGATTGTTAGATAAAAAATAGACGGGGATAGACGAAAGCACCGCCTTGAGAAGAACGAGGCGGCCCCCCTTCGAAAGCAACATAGATCTCCAACCGGCCAGCCTCATCTCCACCTTCTCCACCACCTTGGACCAATCCCTCAATCGAGCCCTACCATAGACCAGTGGCATCCCCAAGTAATCCAAGGGCAGGGAACAAGGCTGAGAACCAAAAATCGAACCGCATTCCGCCACCTCCTCACGCTAAGACCAAAAGGAACCACCTTCAACTTTGAGTTATTTTTTAACAGACCCGACAACTCGCTGAACACCTCAAGCGTAGCCGCCATAGCCGAGACCTCGTCAGGGCCCCCCTCAATGAAAAAGATGGTGTCATCGGCGTATTGGAGCAGAGGGACCACCATCCCGCTACAAGAAAACCCCCGAGAGAGTCCACAATCGATGACCCGGTAAGCCATCCGAGCAAGGACATCCACGGCCACAACGAACAGCAATGGCGCAAGGGGGCAACCCTGCCGGATCCCCCTTCTCGGTTGGAAAGATCCCCCTCCAGGCGCCCCTTAACCATGACTGAAAGCGAGGCCGTAGTGACGCAACGGTGCATCCCAGCAATCCAAACCTCCGGGAAGTCCCTCCTCAACACCGACCAAATGAAGCTCCAATCGAGACAACCATACGTCTTTGCAAACTCGACCTTCCACAGCACCTCACGACATCTGTCCCTCTTCCATTTCGCAACCATCTCCGACGCCAAAGTGATACGATTCGCAATCTGTCTTCCCCGAACAAAAGCAGCATGCATTGGCGATATAATATTGCCCAGCACCCAAGCCAGCCTCAGAGCGAACACCTTTGCCACGATCAAGTATAAAGCGTTCGAAATGGCAATCGGGCGGAAATCCTCAATACGCTCCGCCGAAGGAGACTTAGGAAGTAAAACAATGAAGGCTCTATTGACTTTGTCAAAACCAGCATTACCTTCACAGAACTCGGAGATCACCTCCAACACCTCCGAGCCCACCAAGTCCCAGAAATCCTTGTAGAAGGCAATCAAGAAACCGTCAAGACCCGGACAAGCATCAGCGTTAAGATCCCACACAGCCTCTTTCACCTCATCCAAAGTAACCCTCTTCGTCAGATCTTCGCAAAGAGAGGGCGAAAGCGGAGGATCCCCTACCCCCGTCCATCTCCAAATTTTCTGGGGGCGCCTCCCCGAGAAGTCCCTAAAATAATCGACGATCGCCCGCCCCATTGTCGCGTCACCTACCGCGCGCCTATCATCAATCGAAATCGAGCGAAGGGCGTTCGATCGCCGCCTTCCACTGTCCACCCGATGGAAGTACGCCGTGTTGGCATCCCCCTCCTTCAGCCAAGACACCATCGACCTCTGGCGCCACTCTGTGACACGCTTCAAATCCTCCTCCTCCTCCATCTTCCTCTGAGCGGCCGATCTCGCAAGCAGCTCATCCTGTCGAAGCTCCCTAACCCCCTCCAAAGCATCCAAAGAGCTGACCACCCCCTCCGCCTCCCTTCTGGTCGTGATCCTCACCGCCCTCGACTCCCTCTTAAAGATAGCCAACCGCTTGCGCAACGGAGCAAGTTTGCGAACAAACCTCGTGACCGCGGAGGACCCCAGCTGCATCTCGACCCAGTGATCCACAACAAGAGCTCTGAAATTGTCCTCAAGCAACCAGCACCTCTCATATCTGAAGAAGGCCCGCGAAACAGATGCATCCCCGGAGTCCCTCAAGATAGGATTGTGGTCAGAAAAGCACCGAGGTCTGGAGCTCACGAAAGAAAGTGGGAAAGAGTCCAAGAGATCCCCGGACGCCAAGAACCTGTCAATACAGGACCGGGAGTTCGAATTTCTCCACGTGTAAGTGCAGTCGCATGCTCCCAAGTCCTCGAGGGCCAAAGAGTCGATGATCTCCGTAAAATTCAACGAGCCAGGGTCCAAACCGCCCCGAGAACGAGGCATGTCCGATGAACGGAGGGTGACGTTGAAGTCACCCCCAACCAGCCAGGGCACCCCCGCAAACTGGTGAGCAGCCTCCCGCAAATCCTCCCAAAGCTCCTTCCTCTTAATATAGCAGCACGGGCCATAAGCACAAGAAAGAGCAATCGCCGAAGAAGAATCCACCCAATCCAAAAGAACCGAAATAGAATGCCTCCCTCTGAAAATCGAGTTGAATGATAGAGAATCAGATCGCCAGGCAATGAGAAGTCCTCTCGCCGAACCCACCGCGTCCACCGCCCGAACCTCGTCCAAGTCCCCCGCACCAAACGATCTCCAAAGACCGTCAGTCAATCCTTGTAGCTTAGTCTCATGTAACATGACAATGTCACACCCCCATTCCGAGAACCTCGAACCCAAGGTTCTCCTCTTAGCCGCCTCCCCCAACCCGCGAACATTCCAAGACACCACCTTCATGAGGAACCTTGTGACTGCCCCCCGATGCGGACGACGCCAGCCGCCTCCGCAACCGCATCCTTCAAAGACAGGCATCCCTGCGCTATAGCGGGCAATGACCGCGACCTGTTCCCCGCTCACTTCATCTTCTTATTTTGATCAATAATAGTTAGTCGGGGTCTTTTGTGCTCCACGCTTCTTAAATAACCTCCATGATCATCAAGGGTGTCACTTGGATAGCGGATCGAGCCACCATAAGACCTTCGTTTCCCAAACAAGATGAGGCACTACCAAGTCTCTATCTTTTGGGGCTACTCCCAAACCTAAATCGAATACCAGTGCTTTGATCCGATTAAATGGAAGCACTACGTTAGTGTTGATGTCACCTTCATTCGGTCCGTCATGTATATTTCTCAAACATGTGATAAGATGACCTTATCTAAGTATGGTGAAGAGGTTTACATCCAAAGGAGGCTATACGAGACAGCCATTGGTGTCTTGTTATAAAGCATACACAGAGATTGATTATTGCCCCTGCAAGGGCGTCTGTGGTTGGCTGCAAATGAGTTTTTACAATGAAGGATCGTGCAAGTAGCAGTGTCGGTCACTACAAGTCTAGGCTTGTAGCTCGTGGGTTCACCCAGACTATCAGGACATTCTCTCCAATGGTACGTCGTTCTACCCTTCGCATCCTCCTATCTATTGCAGTGATACGGGAAGCTGGATGTGAAGAATGCTTTTCTATATGGTGGTCTGCAGGAGGAAGTCTATATGCAGCAGCCACCTGGGTTCGATGTTAAGGAGGAGTGTCAGAAGGCATACATACTTCATGAGGCTATCTATGACCTTAAGCATAGTCCTAAACCATGGCTCCATAAGCTCACCGACTTGATAGAGCAACAGGGCTTCACGAGATCGACAGTATATCATTCACTTTTTGTTCAGAGGATTCGGAGAGGTATCGTTATTATTCTAGATCTGGTTTATGTTGACAATGTCGTTGTTACATGAGATGATTACAGGGTATTAGTGCAGATAAGGAGTTCCTTGGACAATAGTTTGCCACCAAGGACCTTGGTGAGTTACAATACTTTCTTTGGGCTTGAGTTCATTAGGAACCAGTAGGGTTTTGTAATGACCCAGACGAAGTATTTTACATATCTCCTTTCAAAGACAAGCATCGTAGATTGCATAAATGCCACTACTCCCATAGATCCCAGCTTGAAACTAATGATGATGATATAAAAGAGGTGAGCAAGAGGAGATACAGAGAGCTTATACTGAAGCTCCTCTATGTGATTATTACCATGCCAGATATCTCCTTTGATGTGAGGTTGTGAGCAATGAGCATAAGTCAGCCAATTTATGGAGCAACCATTACATGCTCATGGATGTGGTTCATATGATCATGGGGTATCTGAAGTCTTCTCCACGTACAGGATTATTTTTTAGCAGAGGAACATCCCTTTCTATCACAGTGTGTGTGCATATGTAGACTATATAAGATGTCCCAAGGACAGCAAATCTACCTATGGTTTTGCAGTATTCATAAGGAGCTCTTTGATGTCATAAAAGAGCAAGACGCAAATCATGGTTGCCATATCTAGTGCTAAGTCAGAGTGCATAGCCCTAGCATATGGGAGCATTGAGATGATGTGGGTCATATCCGTTCTAGTAGACACTGTAGACTTATTATTGGCACGCCTCTTCCCATGCAGTTGCAATGCGATAACCATGCTACTCTTTTCATTGCAAACAACACAGCCTTCCATAAGAGGACCAAATATATTGAGGTAGATTGCCATTATACACGTGACATGATCAGGCGGGCTTTATCTTTACTTCAAACATTAGTTTGGAGGAATAAACATGAAATGTTTTCACCAAGACTCTAGCCAAAGGGTCATTCCAAAGATGTTGTTCCAAGTTGAGCACGATTGACATATATGCTTCATCTTAAGGAGGAGAGTCATCTTTGGCTTTCAATTTTTCCATTTCTTGTCTTTATTATTCAATTCCCCCTCCAGAGGTTCTCAGAGACATATGGCCTATCAAGTAATATTTTTATCTCCGCAATAACAGAACTTATCAATTAGCTTGTAGTTAGGTAAAGATCAAGGAGGTCTAGCTCAAGCTTGAAGCAAGAAGCTTAAGGCTCAAACCCAGAGCTAAAGAAAGAAACTCAAGATTAAGGATCAAGCTCGAGCTTAAGGGCAAAGGAACTCAAGCTAAAATCAAGTTATAGTTTTTATGTCTTAAATTTAGAAGGAAGGTGCCAATACTAATTTTTTTCATGTTATGGATAATGGTAGGCGGCGTTGAAACTTCGTCAGGTTGCTCGTAGAGAATAAGGCTCGAGTTGAAGAAAACTCGTAGCTAGGTACAGTCCTCGCAGACATGGAAGGCCGTATCCCGATATATCGGCGATATATCGCCGATATATCCATATCGACATGGGACCGATATCGAAATCGATATATCGATATATCCGATTTCAGGCGTTTTCTTCAGAAAGATTCCTAGATATAGCGATATATCGGTGATATATCGATGATATATCGTCGATATATCGATATCGACATGATATCGAAACGATATCGATATCGATATGTCCTTCCATGCTCGCAGATCACTTCCATAATGTATCCCACACAGACGGACATGGAAAGTGGAGATGGTTGGGTAATGGGGTTTCTGACATCACAGAGGCACAAAGAGATAGTTTGACTCGAGGATTTAAAAAAATGAGGTAAGGGCAGGTATGAGGGGTTTAGATGCTAGCGGGGCACATGGCCTAAATGGGTTCCTGAGTTTTTTCTACTGTGAGTATTCGGACGTGGTAGGAGATGAGTGGTGGGGTTAATGGAAGAATTTGCTTGGGAAAATGCAGGGTCTTATAGGCCTAATAGAGTTGTTCTAATGCTGAAGAAGGAGGTCTCGAAGCGGGTAGGAGATTTACATGTCATTGTGATGTCTAACTAATTATGTCATTGTGGATAAGGCATTAGCCAACATATTATGTGTGGTCATGGATGATATCATCTCTCCAATGCATATTGTTTTCACCCACGAGAGGCGGACTATGGATAGTCTGGTGATGGCAACTAAGATTGTGTGCAGATTTGAGGCCACGTCAAACCATACGAGGGTTCTCATGGATAAAGATGTGCGTCACCAAGGCATCTTATTTTGTATTGGTGAATGGGCAACCGGAGGGTGGATATTTCCAGCCTCGGAGGGGTGCTTGACAAAGATGCAATTTAACCCGACTATTATTTATAATGGATGTAGATGTCCTTGCAAATTGCAATTATGGCAAATCAGGTGTTATACCATGGGTATATGGTGAGGTATTCGTATGGAGACATCTCCATCCCCATCCTTAAATATGCATATGAAATATTTTTTATTGAAGGAGGCAAGACGGAGGCGAAAAGGGTGATTTTAATCCTAGGCATTCGGTTGGTGATTAACCGGGATAAATTTCTTTTGTCCCTTTGTGGCCTTTAAAAGAGGAGGTAACTCTTGTGGCATAGTTATGAGCACTACGCACAACTTATTACGATATTTGTAGATGCCTTGCGGTCGGATTAGTTTGGTTGACTAGCTCCATGTTATTGAGAAGTTTGAAAGAAAGCTTGATGGTTGGAAAGCATCGTGCCTTTCCAGGGGTGGTCACCTTATGCTTATCAGCACGGTTCTTGTTTCCATTCATGTTTACTATGTGTCATCCCGAGTACTGCATGTTGGGATTCATTGTCGCCTGCAAGCAATAATGCGATGATTTTTTGGAGTTCTTTAAACATGAATTATGCAAGTATCCACTTAGTGGATTGGGACACGGTCATGGTACAGACAAAGGGAGGTCTAAGGGGTACTTCTATTAGAGATGCTCAAATGATGAATCGTGCTCTCATGTTGAAATGGATGGCAAGGATTTGGGAAATCAGAGATGATCTAGTTTATCGATTATTCCTCAAGTCCTTGATAGCATCACCTCGCTTTCGCTTTTAAAAGGGGATTTGTTTTGTATTGCATGAATTTACTATTCAATGTGTTAGGTATTGGGGGATGGATGCTCATTTTTTAATGGATGATTAGATGGATGGAGGACCCCTTTTAGAGCATATTATGCATCTTTTTTGCACTTATGGCCGATTATAGTATGTCAGCTTCAGATGCATGGTGATTGGTCCCCGATTTTTCATTATGCTTTCTCATATCAGAGGCTTCTCGAGTTCATGTAACTAAATAAGGTGTTGGATTCTTTTGACGGTCCTATGGAAGGACGGGACCACTAGCCGTGGTAAGGAGGAGAATTTTCCTAAGGAACGTCTATCGGGCTCTGGTTATGCCATCGATCCCGAACAAGGAGATGATCCGTGATTATAGACTTACTTCATAGATGTCAACTCTATTGCAGATCAAAGTGTCCCTCTGGTTGTTGTGGCATAGGAGATTAATGACTAAGGAGAGATATGCAATGTTTTTTCAAGAGACGAAGACAGTTGCTCATTTTATGGTGATGAGGTGGAATTAGTAAACCATTTTTTTCTCTTGTGGAAAGTCTAGAGAGGTTTGGACATAGGTGGGAATCTCGTGGATGGAGTTGTCTGATATTGAAAGCTTAGGGGGATCCTTGGTTAACGCAAGATTGAGACCCACCAATAGCATGTTCTAGTCCCCTTACGAAACTTTCATTATTGATTATCCATACACTCTGTATGTTTCTAGCAATTTACATGGCATCATCAGATGATACGAGTCTTGGATAAGAATCTACAATGTACTAAAACATTCTTGTTAATGATCCTTTACTCCATCAGCATCTAGGGTTCCTCGAACAATGTGATATCTTACCTCACACCATGTAAATCCTTAACCCTTCCTCCTCTTCCTAATACGACAGGATGTTCTTGTGAATTATAGCCAATACCATGTATATAAGAAGTGATTTCAAATCCAAAAGTTGATTGTACTTTGGCAACTTTACGTAAGGCATAGCTTTGTTTTTGGGGGGTGATAGTGGAGTAGTTGGTAGATAAGTCAACAGTACAACCAATCTACAGGACCGTACATGAGATTCTAACCTCATGTGGCTCCTCATTCAATGACAAATAGAATGCATTGTTGATTTGAGAATTGATAAGATGGATACCTAGTCTATTTAATGTTAAGCATAATGAGGATAAGGGCCTCACAATAACCCATTTTCATCCTATGAACTTTAAGATGTATGAAATCTCATAGTTGACTCTTATGGCAGGGCGATAAACTATAGCTAACTTACTAACTTAGGTGAATCTAGACCAGAGGCAGACCTATATTTGATATCTCATCAGATAATTGGATAGGTTAATTGTATATGTTATTTACATAATAGTATAAGTTACTAAGGAGTCACAACAACAACAAAGCCTTTTACCACAATTAAGTAGGGTCAGATACATGGATTCTTCGCCTCCATTCAGATTTATCTTGGATTTTATTAAGTGTTATTTTATAATTATAATTATAAGATGTGAATCATATTATAATTATAAGAGGTAAATGATATACTAATATTCAAATCTATAAAATGTTGATTTTATTATAGAAATTAGAAGATAAGTGGTGGAAAAGTATGAGAAATGCAATGGGATAGGATTCCTTGTTGAATCGTGAATCCTTTTTTCTGATATCAACAAAGGATCTTTACCTGTTATATTATTAAATATTCAACTATGACTATAATTGACATATCAGACATTGTTATTCATCACATATTGATTTGATTATATATCATTAGGATGTAATTCATCCCAGTGTGAGTCGAACATAATATTTACGTGGGATTAGATCCCGAGCTATTGTGAAGCAAAAAAAACAATGAGATTATGGAAGTAAATGTTCTCACATGGTCACATGTATTGCTACTCCACCCTTCATTCTAGTTCTTGTTGCCCTTTTTACTTGTCATCTACGTAAATGATTGATTGGGTTGTAACTTATTAGTTCTTGTTAATGATTGAAGAAATGAAAGAAATTCAAATACTTAATCTATAACGAAATAATCAGATCAGAATGAACATTATCTGAGATACAGCTAACATAAAAGTATATTTTAGAATTATCATATTCTAATTATTTAAATTTTATATTCTATTATATTGAACTATTATGGCGAGTTGAGCAATTCTATGTAGAGAATGTTTCCTTTCATGCTAAGACTCTTCCGGAATCCTAGCTTTTGTAGTATGCCATTATATTTATCAATATATTTATGAGGCTTACACGTCCGCATATTACCCCCTTTCCACTTAGAAAAAAACATTTATAAGTAAAAGAAGTGCAACCAACTAAAAATATACAAACAACCTTCAGGCACTTTCCCACATAAAACAGAAGAAATAAGTCCTTTGTTATAGAGTATGACCATAGCAGCGTATGTGGAAGAATGATACATCGCCAATATGAAGGTTGTGCTATATGTCGAGTTATCGTGTATCGGCGAAGAAGTTGATAGGGCAGAAATTCGAATAATAGCAATGTATGTAGAAGAAGACCCATATTGCAAGATTAGATGTCTATCAAAGAATGCACAGCTACATATTATCAGGCATGCAGTGATATATTGAACATTACTTGAGCTGTTTTTGAAAATAAAAAAAGAAAGAAGCTTGAGCTCCTCGTGATACACACAGCCTTTCTACTTCCTTATTCAACAGGCGCCCCTATGTATTCTTCCTCCATACACATTACTTCAACTTCTCGAAACCAGCTATCATTTGGGTGGGGAAGATTTGCGTTAATTTCTATTAAATTCATGAGATTGGGGTAAATTCCAGTTTGGAAAGGGGGAAAAGAGAGAGAAAACACAACCAAATGACCAAAAGGATAAAAAAGACAGACCTCACCACCATCATCAAGGACGAAGACCTCCCCATGCTCGAAAGGAGACATAGTCCCCGCATCCGTATTCAGGTAAGGATCTGCAAGCAGATGCCACTTTGTTAAAGCTCCTCGACGGGCAATGCAGGTAACCAAACTTAATACGGCAAAGACAAAGCACTCCTATCTTTTATCTTTTTTTAATCAAGAAGAAGAAGAGAGTGGAAGACGGACCAATCTTGATGGAGGTGATGCGGAGGCCGCAGGCTTTGAGTACGACGCCGATACTGCTGGCGGTGACGCCCTTGCCGAGGCCGCTAACCACCCCGCCCGTCACCACCACGTACTTCATCTCCTCCTGCTCTTCTTTTTACAACAGTTAGTGTTTGGCGGCGGCGGTGGCTCTACGGTTTCCTCCACGGGCAACGGATGATGCTGAAGTCTGTGGACTCTCTTATCTGTTCTGTTACGCGGGATAAGATGGGTTAAACTAATAGAGGTAATCTGTTTCTGTGTTTTGTGTTTGAATATATGGATAAATAGGAGATATATTAGAAGTGGGTTTATGGTGATATGATTGTATTGGAGTGTGAAAAAGTGAGTAGTTATTGTGATGTGATTGTATTGAAATTTGAAAAGTAAATAGAAGTGGAATAGTTTATAATTTTTATATGATATGATGGTATAGTATATTATTTTTTGATGGAATTGATGATGGAGATTTGATATATTTAATTTTTTAAAAGAAATAAAGTGCGACCCATGTAAGAGAGAGGGAGAGTGGATTAACCCCCTTGCCGAACGAGACCTAAGGGTTTTTTAATGGGAAAAGAGAGAGAGAGAGAGAGAGAGAGAGAGAGAGGATGAAGTCCATTGGAATCTGATCGAGCCACTTGATTGCAACTTGTGAGATTGTGGAATGTAAACCATCAATTTTTTTTAAAATATTTGTTAGTTTAATCCTAACTGAATGAATAAGTATTTATTTTAAATATTTAAAAATTTAGGCATGAGGTGGTGATTTTTGGAGAAAATCCAAAAATGTGAGGGAAAATTTGCATCAACGTCCAACCATTTTCTGCATCTATATACTTCTCAAGAAGTTAACATTATAAATAATTCTCCTAAATAAAGAATTGTGTTTCATTCTATGTTCTTACTTAATGCATTGATTTTCATATTTTTAATGAAAAATTAGTTGTTGATAATACGGTTATGATGAGTAACATTTCGAATATTGATTATCATAATATGTGTTTTTTTACATATACATATAAGGATAAGGAAATAAGTATCGTTTTCTTGCGGATATAGATATGAATACGGATACGATTTTAATTTTGTAGGATGCGTATAGGAACACGAGAGGAAAATTTCTATGTAGTACCTCAGGATTACAAAAATTCATAGGTGCTAAAACATCTTTTTTAAATCTGGATACTACAAAGGTGTCGCAAGCTCAAATGTGACACTGCCTATTGTTTTTTTATACGGATCTACAAAGGTAGTGCATCTTCAGGGTGTGATACCGGTGTCGCACATCAGGAATGTGATATCCAGTAAAACCTCCTTAAACCTAAACATATCGTTACACATTTCTTCCTCACTCATTATGTATTTCTTCCTCATGCGCGACAACCTTGGCTACCCGACCTCCTACTTCGCTGCCTCCACCTACTCCGCTGCCTCCTCCATGGTTGTCCTCCGACCCCTCTTCGCATCATTGACATTGTTCATGCGCACCACCTCTCCTCTCGAGTCCTCCCATATATCTCGAAAGCTCAGGTAAAATCCATGAATTTTTGTGTTGTTATGTTTATGACGTATCTCGTACACGATTTTTCCCAATTTCATGATCCTATAATGTTGTTGTGGCCTCACTTATTAGGTCATAATGGACTCGATCTATTAAATGTTCCATTTGAAAGGTGTGAGTATTGGTTCTTCAACAGCCAATGTACGTGTTTTTGGATCAATGCCGACTATGACCTTCAATGAGTTGTTGAATTTAATCCACTGGAAGTTCAATCCAGACATGAATAGTCAAAAAGTCAAACCATCACATTGCATTCTATGCGGTGTAGGCGAAAATCCTGCGTTGATGTCTATCGTCGCTGATGATGATGTACAAAGAGTCTTGTGTATGCTCGAACTATTGGAAAATCGACACCTACTGACAATATTATTGAGAGTTTATCGGTAGGCAAAGTCTCAAATGTTCTTGATGTGGATGATTGCCTTGCTTCCGGACCCTCCGTCTTCTAGAGCATCGATGATCCCATACCGCAACCATCTACAGATCACGAATGGTGCATGAGTGGCGCGATACTGAGAGAGGTTAATCATGCATTGGACGACTTCATCCCTTAGGGCATGTTTGATTGGTGGGTTGGGTTGGGGTACACCGGTGTATCCCTCCTTCCAACCCTTCTAACACTCCTCACGGTTTACTATTCACAAGGGTAACCCAACCCAATCCAAACCAGCAACCAAACAGACCCTGGAATCGATGATGAGCTGAAAGAGGGCAGTTATCGTGATGTTGAAGATAATATCATAAATGAGGAGATGTGAGCCGATGAACGAATTTCCCAATCATTTATTGCATGTTTACCATTTTTTGAGTTGAGAGGATCTGAAACTCATTCAACCTATAAGGATGACAATTGAAACAAGTCTGGACTTGAGGGTGTTGTTGATGAAATATGTAAGGGCATAACCTTCAAATGTAAAGATGATCTGATGTATGCTATGAAGAAACATCACATCCTCGCACACCACGACTTCATGGTTAAAGAATACACCAGTATGATGTGGTGTGTTTTTTCATCAACCGATTGAAAGGATGTGTCTGGTATCTACGTGATCATTACAAAAAATTCGATGGTTTGTAGGCGATCTCTAAGATCGTTGGCCCGCACACTTGTATAAACCAATAGTTAATAAAGATCATCCTCAATTGGACTACAAATTCATGTCTGGATCACTTATATTCCTGATAAGGATGACCCTACTGTTCAGGTATCGAGTTGTAGAGCTTACATTCACGAGATGTACAATTATTGGGTAATGAAAAAAGGCAAGGGATGCTCGGAAGTAAGCAATTAAAATAATATTTGGTAATTGGAAGAAGTCATGTGTCGAGATGCCTTATCTTCTGCATGCAATGAAGGCTACCATTCCAGGGACTGGAATGGATGTTGAACATAGCCAACATCCCGACCCTCGGAAATCACATTGTCGTAGATTTCAACGATGTTTTTGGGCATTTGGTCCTTACATCGAAGTATTCAAATTTTGCATACCGTTGATTATTATTGATGGGACTCATGTGTGTGGCAGATAGAAATAGAAATTTTTGATTGCTTGTGGGATGGATGGGGATAAACATCGTTCCTCTTGCATTCAGAATTGTTGACAAGGAATCCGATCCTTCGTGGAAGTGGTTTCTTTCGTTGATATGTATAAGAGTAATTGGCGTGCATGCATGGCTAATATGTATCATTTATGACCGTAATTTTAACATAAAATCTGCAATGAATGACGTTGATGTTGATTTATCAGAACCTTTCACATACTAGCATTTTTGTTCTAGGCATGTCGCAAGCAACTTCAATAATATTTTTAAGAATTGCTCTATGAAAGAGTTGGTACAGGAAGTCAAACTTCATACGATAAATAGGAAGTTTGCATATTTCATGAGGAAATTGCAGAAGTGGAACACATATGCAGGTAGATAGTTTTCAACTCACGTTTGTCGCAAGGAGCAGTGGACTTTAGCATATGATGGTGGTTATATATTTGAGTAAATGACAACAAAACTTGGTGGAAGCTATAATGTAATTCTTACGTATGTCCGATGTTTGCTGATTTCCGCACTAATCGAGAAGATCTTTTATAATTATGTCTTATACTTCAACGAGCGGAGCAGATGAGGCTAGTGTTGCCCTCGCGCAGGGCAAAAATTCACGTATTTTGCAGCATCAAAGTTGCACCGTTGGAGTGCAGATGCGAATGGCAACATGGTAATCCAAATACCAAGACAACCAGATATATTTATGAGGTCTTGAGTGGTATTCGACGTACGCAATATGGGATTCGAGGTCGCAAATGCTACACGGTGAACTCGGGGCAACAAACATGTAAACGTAACAAACGGTAAATTTACCGTATTCCATGTTCTCACGATATCGTTGTCATTTCGAAACGTCGAACAGAGGTTGACACTTATGTTGGTAAATGGTACACATGGGAGAAGTAATCAATGGTTTACGAAGGGTGATTTTTTCCAATTGGTGATCGGGATACATGGGCCTCATTAAAATACCCAAAATTGCATACCGATAAAAAGCGTAAGCGTAGCAAAGGTCGCACACGGTCAACTAGGATTCATAATGAAAAGGATGTTAGAGCTGTCATTCGACAGAATACTTCTTGATTTTGTGGTGTACTTGGTCATACAAAACACGATTTTCTTAATAAAAATATTCGGACTTCGCAATCATCTACCTTTAATGCACAACCCTCGAAAAGGAATAAAAAAATAAAAAGGGTACATGTGGAGGTAAAGGTCATAACAGACGAAGACTAAGTTTTCATTCTTTTTAGACGCATTATATTGATAATGATTTTTGTTGCTTGATGTAAATCAATTAATAATGATCATTAGGATGTAATCCTTATTTAATGCTTTCTAAATTAATAGTTTTTTATTGCAGATGGACCGTGAACCGCTTGATCCATCTGTCTTGACTCAGCATGAGTGACATCGCTCACGTTGTGTTTGGGTGGGAGATGTAAGTCAATTAATATTTTCAAATTACTAATTATTTTTTCTAATATATATTCACTAACTAAAAATATATGCATTATCATGGTTGCATTGTGGACTTACAAGAAACACATGTACGTCACATCTCTTTGGATGACCGCCTACTTGCTTACGTAGCTCATGCGGGATTTGGATGTATTTCAGAATTGGAATTTATCACGCTAGATTGGTATTTGATTACAACATTGATGAAACGATGGAGACCCGAGACACACACCTTCCATATTGCTAGTGGGGAGATGACCATTACGTTGCGTATTTCGCTTTCATCTTTTGGGGTTATAAATCGACGGACCGGTGGTTACAAGATAGACTACCCCTGGAGCGACGTGCGAGCAGTTTCTATGTGTAAAGCCCCTACCTTCTGAAACTGTTGGCAGCATAGTTTTGACGAGCTGGTTATTTACACATTTTGCAAACTTGCCGCCGGATGAGCAGCTTCTAGATGTCAAGACCCTACCTTCTGAGACTGTTGGCAGCATAGTTTTGACGAGCTGGTTATTTACACATTTTGCAAACTTGCCACCAGATGCTGATGAGGTGGTCTTGTAGAGGCATGCCTGAGCATACATTTTATGGCTACTGGGAGGTGCTTTATTTATAGACAAGTCATGGTCATTGATTTCTTTGTTACGCTATCACATCTGCATAATCTAAGATGGATTCAATGTGGATGAACAGAGCTATTATGAGTGTGTGCATTTAGTTCATTGTAATTCCATTGTGGATGGGAGTTCAACAAAATAATCTTATTTTTTTCCTTGGAAATGAAGAGCTATTATGAATGAATGGATTTATGTCCAAACTTCATAAAAATGATGCAAATCCAGGGTGTTTGTTCTATATCGCATTCTTGAACTGCGATATAGGAGAAGCTCTCCGGAGTTGCATCATCCATGAACATCTAGCTATATCGCATATCAAGCATGCGATGTACCGAAAACACAATGGAATTGCATCATCCAAGAACTTTTAGCTATGTCGCATATCAAGTATGCGATATACTGGAAATACCCCATAATTGAGTCATTTCCTGCAGCTCCCTAATATATCGCATTCCTGATGTGCACCACCAGTATCGTACCCTGAAGATGCGCTACCTCTGTAGCATCCAGATAAAAAAACATTAGGCAATGTCACATGTCGAGTATGTGACACCTCTGTAGCATCCGTGTAAAAAAAATATATTGTAGTACCCATAGATTTTTGTAAATCTCGAGATACTACTTAGAAATTTGTCTTTGGGAACACGATTATATATATTTTTTGTTTGTGTGAATATTGATATTTATTATTACCGAATCTATGTATGTGCATTACCGGATGTACTTAGTAATATTGATATTTATTATATATATGTATATATTGTGTGGGTGTGAATATTAATATATGTGTGTGTATGTATTGTTGTGTGTATATACATGTACTTGAACATGTTACATATTTACGCATGATATAAAAGAAGATATATATCTTTGATTTGTAATTTCAATATCCACATCCGTGACCCTATCCTAAAAAATGAAAATTATATTTTAATTCACATCTTTGTCCACACAAAAAATTTTCGATTTCCTCATTTGTATCCACACCTCCAATATAAGATATCTGAACTTTAGCTTTAAAGAAACACATTACAAAAAAAATAGAAATTAAGATAAAAGTTTGGCTTTATGTCATAATGTAGAGTTAGAATTTTGCAAACTTGCATGTCATTGTTTATTCATAACTCAAGTTAACACAAATTCGCCTTTAAAGTTCTCATCAACAAGTATTTCCGAGGAAAAAATGTTGAAAATCATAAACTCAGATTGTTAAACTTTGAGTTTGGATCCACTTGTACATGAAATTATTTATATGAGCACTAACTTAATAAATTAATACCTTTTTACCTTATTTTATTTTATTTTAAAATTCATTTTTTATTCACATAAAGATTTCATCATGAAAAAAATATAAAATAAGCGCCTTAATCATGTAAAAATAATATTAATATTAAAATTTAAAAAATGTATGAACATTTTAAGATAAATTTTTGAAAGTCGGTGTCTCTTAATTGAGTTTACAACAACAATAAAGTCTTCCACTGCAATAAGGTATGGTTGACTACATGGATTTTTTGCCTCCATTCAGATCTATTCCGGATCATTCTCAGGCTTAAATCCAAATAACTAAGATCCCTTCGGATAGTCTCATTCCAACACTTCTTGGGCCTTCATCGTCCTCTCTTAGTCAGGTCGACATCCCACATCTCATATCTTCTAATTAGTGCATCAACTGACATCCTTTGCAAATGATCAAACTATCTTAAGTGGTTTTCTCTCATCTTCTCATCTGCTGGAGCTACATCAATTTTCCTTATAATCGCATTATTCTGAATCCGATATGTTCGTGTATGACCACGCAATCACCTTAGCATTTTCATTTCTGCTATTGTAATTCTCTTCACATGGCTATGGTTCACATGCCAATATTCTGATCCATAGAACATAGCATGTCTCATGGATGCTTTGTAATGCTTTCCTTTTGACTTTCAAAGGGATTTTTTAATCGCAGAGAATAATAGAGGCTCCTCTATACTTTATCCAACATACATTTTTCATGTGAGTAACATCTCCATCAATTTCTCCATCCCGTTGCAAAATAGATCTCAAGTATCTAAAAGAATATTTTTTCCTGAATGTTTTTGTCTCCAATATTCACCTCGAGTCCTTCATGATTGTTTCCATCAAATATACACTCCATATAATCAATAATATCCCTACTTATACGAAATCCCTTAACCTCTAAGGTATGTCCCCAAACCGAAAGCATATCATTCACTGCATCTCTTGTCTCGTCAATCGACACAATATCATTGGCGAACAACATGCATCACGACATATGATCATGAACATGACTAGTCAACTCGTCCATGGTCAAAGCAAAAGGGAATGGATTCAAAGTTGAACTTTGATGCAGATCGATGCTGATATTAAAATAGTTGATCTTCGTAGACGGGATCCTTATACAAGATGAAGTCCCATTATATATATCCTTTTACACAGTTAATATATAAGGTATGTACTTATCTCTTCTCCAAAACTATCCACAATATCTCCCATGAGACTGAATCATAAGCCCTCTCCACATCAATAAAAATCATATGGAGGTACTTATTTTTAACTCTATAAATCTCCATTCTCTTCGCCAATAAGTGGATAGCTTCAATAGTTTAGCAACCTATCATGAATCTGAATTGATTTTTAGTTACTTTGGATACTTGCCTCAGCTTTCTTTCAGATCACATGTTTCCAATTTTCATAGTATGACTCATTGGTTCGATACCTCTATAATTCAAACAATTTTGGATGTCTACTTTATTCTTATAAAGAGGCATAACAATGCTTATCCTCCATTATTCAAGCACTTTCTTGCTTCACCGAATAACATTGAATAAAGTTTTGAGCTAACTAAAACCCCGTTCACCTAGAAGTCTCCAAACTTCTATAGAAATGTCATCAGGTCATATCCTTTTACAGGTTTCATAACCTTTAAATCCTCGTATACTTCCTTCCTTTGTACCCGTCTATAGCTTGCACGATTTGGATAACTTTTACTACCAGCAATATCCCCCAGAGTAATCTCTTTATTCCCTTCTCTAATGAAAACCTGTGGGAAATAATGCTTCAGTGTAGTCATTGTATCATTTTGAGTAACAAAGAGCAAGTCCTTCCTCATCGTTGATGCATCTCACTTGAGAGAGATCTTTGGTCTTCTTTATCTTGCATTGACCAATTTGAATATATCCTTCCTTCGAGTCAAGTTTTTTGTACAAAATTTCATAAGCTTTCGACTTGGCTTCACTTGTAACATTCTTTGCTTCCTTCTTCATTATTTTTTGTATTTTTTGACAATTTCCTTCATTCTATCCTTATATATAACTTTAAAGAAAACCCTTTTAATTTCAAGCTTCTCTTGCACCCTTTCACTCCACCACCAATCCTCCTTTTGGCCTACAACTCATCCCTCACTCTTGCTTAGCATCTCTTTGGTTACCCTTTGAATACAAGATGTCGCCGCCTTCCCCGTCTCATTTGCACTTCCTTTACAATCCCAAGATAAATCTTCTAAAATCTTCTCCTTGAAGCTTGATTGCTTCAATTGAATATTCCACCGTTTAGTTCCAGTGATCTTGAAAATCATACTCCTCTTTGCCAACCCTTTTATTGTCACATCCATGACTACTACACGATGTTGAGATGTCAAGCTCTCTCATGAGAATACTTTGTGGTCTCTACACACAACTGACTTCTTCTCCTCATAGTAAAGTATTATGTTTGTGTTTTAGTCGGGTCACTCTTTTAATTAATTAAATGCTCCTCCCTCTTCTTGAAAAGTGTTTTGATATGAAAATATCATAAGTCGTTGTAAATTCTAGAATGACTTTTCCCTCTTCATTTCTATCCCCAAATCCATGACCTCAAAGAACACTAGCATACCTCAAAGCATTCTCTCCCGCATGTCCATTAATATATCCACTCATGCAAATCATCTCTCTTTATGGGATTTCTTACATAACATTATCAAAATCCTCTCAAAAAGCTCATTTAGTCCTTTCCTCTAAACTAACTTACAATGTATACATTAAGATTATATTCATAACTTCTTCTTCAGGCACCAATTTCGGAAAAAAATTGATTCCCAAATCTTCACACATCAACCACATTATCCTTCAAATCCTGACGTTCGTCAAGCAGGCCACGTGAATTGGCCAGGGTCTTCTTCGGCTAATGAGACCTCGATCCCGAAGCCTTCGGAGTATCTTTTTCACCGGTGCCTCTATCTGTATGGGGAATTCGCTGCCCCCTAACCCCCCCCCCCCCAAGCCCCTCCTTCCCCCGCCGCCTTCTGACCCGCGGGAGTATAGAATGCAGACTTCCGGACACTCATGCCCGATCGTGAGACTGCCTGTTTCACGTCCGATGGCACGTTGCTCCGACCTGATCCCTGCAAGAACTCGATCCCCCTTGATCCTTGCCGGATGTGCTTGACGATCCCCCAGGAGACGAAAACTTGGGGACTTCTGACTTCGGTTGTTCCAAGAGTCTCCGAAAGTGGAATGGCATCCAGTAGACTCCCTGTTCCGCTCATCCCCTGCGTCAGCTCTTTGATCGGGATAAAATCACTCCAACACCATTTATACCCCTCTCTTTACATGAATACCATAATTTAAAGCATGACTTCTCGATCTCCCTTGCTTTCTCTCCAACCCATCTTGTCTATCAGATATATGGTATCTAAATATTCTTTCTTTCCATCGTATCTACTACATTCACTGAGTTGTCAGTCAAAATGCAAATATTTCAACTACATATCCTCAATTTTTGAAAAAATGCTTAATATACTTTCAACTAGCTCTAGAATCCTATAACTTTTGCATTTAAAACTTTAGTCGATTCAAACATCTTCGACCTATACCTCGATAACATCCCATACATGACTCAATTGAACCATTTTCGACTTTGGGTATGCTGACCAACACCATTTTTACCATGAACCATGGTAAGGGACTACTGCTCATCACTATTTTACATGTTCATGCCTCCAAGTTTTTGCTTAACTTCCGAAAGTTATAATTCCCTTTACAAAGGTCATAAAAGGATTCAGCATAAATGCCCTTAATCTTCTTCAAAACGGCCCATTTAATTAATCATACTCACAAGTGGATGTTCATCATTCGTTCAAATCACGACAATGATAAAGTAGTGGGCTTGAAGCACCAAAATGTCTTCAATGGGATGTTTTAAGTGGTGTGGAGGAGATCAGATTGGGCGATGCCACCTTCTTCGACCTTCGACAAGGATTGAGGATATGCTCGATCAAAGATATCATCAATGTTCCAAATGCATCCTTTGACTCCACACACGAGCACAACTAATAGCACTTGAGCATGAACATCTTATTACAATCCCATTTTCATGAATTAGATCCATTCACCAAGCTGACGGTTGGACCACCAAGCAAGTTGCAAACTAATCCAAAGACATGGCTACAATTGAGTTACAACTAAAAGTTGGCTTTGGGGGAATGTATGGTTGCTTGCATATATCAAATTTTACGGTCATTTATAGCATGTTTAAAACATTTGCCAATTTTTTCTCTCGATCTTCATTTTTTTTATTTGACATGTGCAAAAGAAAAATTTAAAAACAAATTCTTTTATCATGCATTACAAGGCATATGAAATTCAAATCCACAAAGATAAAACATGCTGAGTTAAGAATGATTAGTGATAAATATTTGATTTATCATCATATATTACATTTATTATCCCTCTTACTTAAACTATTCAATAGAGTGAACCCCAACTTGCTAACACCAACAACTATCACCATGCACATAATTAACCCTAACTAAATATACATATAGAAATTATTATATTATTATGCTTTTAGTTTCAGTGTTTCCTAAATATTTAAAATCTCAATATATATTATTATTATTATCATTATAAATATTTGTTTCGATGTTAAATATAAATTAAAATAAAAAATAAAAAAATATAAACACGTATTTTTCCTTAAAACACTTACAAAAAAATTACTATGTACAATTGACCTATGTTGACTCTGTGTTCAACATGGAACTTATAGATCTTAAAAAGATCTACAACTTTCATGTTCAACATTTTTCATTTGAAGCTTATAATTATTTTTTCTGTAATTTACATGTTTTTTTATATCTTTGATGTTTTCTCATTGGACCATGTGGCCAAATTCAGTGCAGACACATAGTCGAACCTTTTTCTCTTTCCACATTGTTCTCCAACCATCGGATCCATCTGATGGATCTGATCTCCATCATCCATCAATGCCTCATCCTGGACCACTTGATCTCATTGATCAGGTGCATCAGGAGCCTCCATTTGTGTCATGCCATTGGCCATTAGATATCCAACTCCAATGGCCATCACTTCGCCTTCCATCTCCAGCAATTGTTCATCCCACGTCGTTCCTCTCTGACCATCACCCTTCTATACTTTCTCCCAACTGCTTCACACCTTCTCCTCACCTCATTCCACCCCCCCGGTCATTGCCCTAACTCTCCTCATCCATGCCAACTCCCTAAATGCATATTCCAACCCATGTCGCATGGGGAATTAGCGGTTGATCTTTGATGATTCACTTCTTGTAACTGCCATGCACCTCCTTAAAACCTTCTCCACCAGCTCCATTCACAGTTGTTCACTTTTACGAGAGGCTCCACCCTAGCCTTCTTCCCCTCCCCATGACAGGAGGAGGTGGAATAGAAGCACAACCATGTGTGTCAGCCTCTAATGAGACCCATGGTCTCTAACCATGCCACGACCTCATTTGACGGACGTTGAGCTTTCTTCAGCGGTCGAGGAGATCAAGCGATGGCTCGAGCCCCATCTAGAGCTTACCCCAATCCCTGCTATGCCTTACGATGTTTTCGTAGTTCCAAGTAATTGTTTGTTTCTTTTATTCGGATTTCTTTTGTTTTTTAGACATATGTGGTCGCATACTCAGCACCTCAACCTACCCGTGACCTTCTCTGATGGTCACTGATCCTTGCGATGGGTCTACCTTACCATCTCCTCCCTCCTACACACCTAACTGCTTTGTCCCTTTTCATCTGCCCACATGGCGGAGGAACTCACCGGACCTTCTTCCTCTTCGCCTCTATAGGTCACAATTTCACCTCACAACGCATGGCACACTCGCCTTAGCTATCCGTTAACCCATCTGACAAGTCCCATCTTCATTGGTTGGACTTCGCACGAGGCTCCATTCTAGCTCTACCTTCAACGAGCGAACGTTGTCAGCAAGGTCCAGGGGGTCCACCCTTTCCTCAATCGCTTGAGCTTCATCACAGGCCTTCCATGAGGGTCCTTCGATCTTCAGGGACTGTAGTGGATCATGGAGGAGCTCTAACATCCTCGTCGGAGCTCTATCTGCACCAACGTAGTGTGGAGGAGGAACATCCCCGTCGAGATACATGTGTCATTGAATGGCACCATCCATGTGTCCATCATACGATTAAGGAAGCGCCATGTCACCAGTCCGAAGCGCGAGATGCTCGGTGGAACTGAGCCTCGCCCGATTCTCCTTGGGCCACCAACGTGACCCGAGGCACCTGCATCGACTCCAAATCGTGCTCCAAACCTCCACCCGCATGCATCTCACGTGCCGAACTTGGGTACTTGCACTTATGTCCGTCATCTTCTCCAAAATTGCATACAAGTCCATTGTGCATGCTTTTACATGGCATTCTTGGGGAAATTACATCAAGGACTCGTCAGTTACTGATATTGACAATTAGGTCCTCGTGTGTTTGGTAAATTACTGGTAAGGTCCGCCGGCTCTTATATATTGCAAAAATACCCCCAAGAGGACATTGACGTGATGATTTTGTATATATTTTTCAATGTTTTTCTTGAATTTGTGTCCCTGGACTTGTTGCTTTATATCTTAAGCATATGGAATCGTTTCCATTGATTTCAATTTCATGTTAATGCTTATTTAATGCTTTTGTCTAATGACATGAATTAATTACTGGTTTGATATGTAAAACATGACCTTTTAATTTGATATATCATGTGTTGAGTCACTTATCATATAAATGGCATGAAGTTATTTTTCATTTATTTGATGTATCAAATGTCCATGAAATTACATTTAAATTTATTGCTAAATCAATTGATCATCTAGGGGCATATGAATGCATTTATGTGTGTGTGCATGTCATGTCATTTTGTTGTATTGTGTCTTTAATCTAACTTGAATAAAAAACAACAAAAATGCATCTTGTTGTATATGTAATGTTTTGCATCGCTTTGTGTGCATCACTTGATCTAGACGGACTAATAATCACTTAACTTAGGTATTAAGATTTAATTAATCATGAGGATAACTCGTGTCCTTGAGATTGATCCTGAACTTATACATGTTTGAAGTTTATAAAATCGAGCCCCTTCTCGCAGATATATCTGGCTTGATTTCTGATAGATCGTTGAGTGGTTGTACTACAATGCGATCGAATTGACTTAGTCATTCAACGGTTCAACAATTACGTTTATGATTTATAGTTTAGTTGGTTTGTATTTCCTCTATTTGATATTTGTAAGTTTTTATTTAGTAATGATTGCATGTTTAGTTTCAACATTTCATGCCCAACTAGGTAACTTTTGTAAAATATAACCCTGATTTTTTATTGTATGTATTAGTCTTTAGTTTATGCCTAAAAAATCAAAGATCGTTGATATTTATACTTTTTTATTTTTAAAGTGATATACTTTTGAGTGAGTTAGAAGGCTGCTTCTTAATGTTTTAATTTAGAAAATTGCACAGAACTTAGTTAGATTCTTATATTGAATTTACTTGATTTTTTGAATAATATAGAAATATGAGATAAATGAGAAATATTGATTGTTTATGCCTTTAACATTAAGTGAAAAGGAAAAAAAAAATAAAAAGCTTAAATCATAAGAGAGTTCGATACTCGTGAATAGGTAAGTAAAAATAAAGTTATACTGAATTAAAATCCAAATTAAAACAACCTCCTATCAACGTAACAACTTTTTGGGCAGGAACAAAGTTCTCAGTTAAACAATTTTATGGCGAAATTAGGAATAACAATGAGGTTCAAGATCTATATCAACACTTCTGCCAGGACATGAAGATTATTTGGGCAAGCAAAATTCCAAACAGAGTAAAGGTATTCCTCTGGTGCTTGAGGAGAGACAGGCTTTGCGACAAGGTTATGAGAGCGAGGATTTTGGGCCTTCGGGATACAACATGTGATAGGTGTGAGACACAACTGGAGTCTTCAGAACATATCTTCTTCGGCTGTGCGGCATCGACGAAGGTATGGAGGGAAATGGATATCTCCTGGATGATTGCGGACGGGACCTCAAACTTCTGGGAGTCGGTAAGACGAGTCGGAAGCAACTCCTCGGATAACGTGGCTAAACCTTTTGCGGTTCTGTGGGCCGTATGGTTAGCTAGAAATGAGCTTGTTTTTAAAAATCAGACGTTTTATTCGGAAAATGTGGTGTCCCATTGTAGGGCTCTCCTAAACTTTTGGGAGCTCAGGTAATGTCTCTTGTAATCGTCCTTTTCAATTATAAAATTCTTATGCGGTGACTCCTAGCTCGGGAGCTCACCCTCGCTTCTTTCAAAAAAAAACGTAACAACTTTTTGACATTGTTGCCGGAAGGTATGTTTAAGTGTTTAGAATACGTAGTGTTCAACATTTTACACCTCACTTTTGTTTTTACCAGTGTGTTTAGTTGTGGGTTATCTGTGACATGGTAACATCTTTTTGTGTTTTTGATGTTTGGTTGCCTCGTTGGTGGGTTTAGAGTTGAGAGGATTTGCGTGATGTGATTGTATTGAAATATGAAAAAGTGGGTAGTTATTGCGATGCAATTGTATTGGAATTTAAAAAAGTGGGTAGTTGTTGTGATGCGATTGTATTAAAGTTTGGAATAATGAATAGAAGTTGAATACTTTGTAATTTTTAGATGATATGATGGTATAATATATATATTTGATGTAGAGAGAGTGGACCCCGCAAGAGGAGTAGATAAATGAGTTTTGGGGGTAACCCTCAAACACCCCTTAGTTTTATTTCTTTCGTACATACGTGTTTTGTTTTCTTTCTTAATCTCATATCTTGCCTTTTGGTTTATTCCATAACATCGTAGGTAGCCTTGTTATATTCAAAATTGTATTTAAACTTTAATTGGAAAGACTATGTAATTACAATTGGAAATAATTTGGTTCCAATTGGGAAACCAAATGTTTTGGAGGGAAAGTTGGGAATTCTCAAATTTGAAATATGGAAAGTTTGGGTGGAAGTTTAGTACCACACCGGGGAGAACTAAATTTTTTGGTGGACTTATATATGAGTTCACACCCCAAGCTCTTGTAGCAATAATAGAGAGGAGGAATGGAGGACCACACATGCGCGCGCTTCGCTCCGTCTCCGGCTCCGGCTCCGGCTCGGGACAGTTAATTTGGATCTCGGATCTCGATACTTTTGCTGCGGTTTTCATTTGGTAAGTCGATTAAATTAATCACACGATTAATTTGGTAAGTCGATTTAAATGGGAATTCAACTCGCCATTATGGGCGTGATTTTTGGGATCCGAAAGGCTGCGTTTTGGGACGCGTTTTCGGAAACCAAAGGTAACCGCGCGCTTTTCTTCACTCGCAAGAAAACCTCTCTCACGCCGTCTCTCTCACTGGTTCTTCCTCTCGCGGACGAACGTTTTTCCTCTTCCTCTCTCGGCTGCAGTTCTCTGAGGTACAATCGAGGACGATCCCGTTGGTGTGCGCCGACGACGATCGTGAGCCGTCGTATCCTGGGAGCAGATCGCCAGTACCCTACGCACCGGTATTGTGGGGGCGATATCTTCTCTAAGGACAGTCCATTTTCATGGACGCTTCGGTGACTTCTAAACTGATCTTTATTTTATTTTGGTTGCCGCAATATGTTTATTGCTTTACCCTTTCTGGATCATGCCCGTGTTGTCTATGTTTCTGTAATATTAATCGGTTCTTGTTTGCATTGTATAATCGGATAATGATTGGGAAACATACGTTTAACGTAATCTTATTCGGTATTGTTTCTCTGTTAATTCATTTGGATCCGATGTTTTACTGTTTAATATATGCAATAGCAATCCGATTTACAACAAGCCTCACATGTGTTTGGATTAATTCTTAAGGGATGATATGCATGCTTGTACTTTTTTTTCCGGTTGGTACGAGAAGAGAAATGAAGGTGAGGTGGTGCAGGATACATGAATATTTGCAATAACCTAAGACCTTTTGTTTATGCATTTCATTTTGTAAAGGGACATATTTTGTCTTCCCGTCTTGTACAAATTGATTGAGGTATCGTCTGTACAGTAGAGCAAAATAGCATCAGACACATCACTTTTCTTTCCTTTTTTGTGGGATGCGTTACTTGGCCACATAGAGTGGTGCATGGGGAACTCTAAGCTGGAGGGCTCGATTTGTGGTAAGTATTCACCTCAATGAAGTGGGCGATGCTTCAGAAGCTAAGTAGTGAGACACTGCACTACACATGATGGGTGCTCCAATGGCCAGAAGGATCTTGCCAGTCAACCCGACTTGTTGTATCTCGATTAGAAACTCTACGTTGTCACCTCACACCTGAAATCGATTTGAAAAATATAGGAGGCCTAAACCTAATGGCGGATGAGATTTAGATTGGGAGAGAATGTCTTCTCACTTTATAAGCAATGAAGTAAGAAAAAATCACCATGTGGTATAAGAGGACGAGGGCAGGATATGGAAGAAATCTTGGGAGTGTTGAGGATTCAGAGTTGGTTGTAAGGCTCGAGGTAACTGGGTTCTCAAATGGTGGTTGTATGTTTGGGTGTTGGAAGGGGATGAAGTGGATGAAGGTTGGTGGCTATAATTGGAGCTTCATACGGGAATGACGTATGAAGGACTAAGAGAATGGGACAATCACAGTATTAATGAGATGAGATCTAGAATGGGCTAGTTGCATGTGATGGCTCTACTTAGGGGTGTAAGAAAATTCTCAAGTTTGATAGTTCGACTTGTTAAAAGATCAATTCAAATTTGATTCACAAATAAATAAACCGAACCTGAACACAAGGTTAGACTCCATTAAATAAACGAACCGAAACATAAAACTTTAAAAATATGTTTGTTCAGGTTCGATTAGTTAAAAGCTCGATAAACACACACACACACTTACAAATTGTTATGCGCATAAGTGGACCTTATTTCGAGATAAGCGGATTTTATCTTGAAATATGCGGACCTTGTCCGGAGATAAGTGAATTTCTACGGGATAAGTAGGTTTTATATCGGTATAAATAATCCCAAAATAAATAGTCATATCATGGTCATAACACCCATCATCTATGTAAATACTACTTTTCACTTCTTTATCATTGAATCAACAGAATAAGTATAAACCTTACTTATCGCATATCCCCACATTACTCCTTATCCTCATCTGAATGGATATATATATATATATATATTATTTTTTAAAGAGATGAATTCTTGTTATCTAATTTTTTAAAAGATGAAGAAGAGTTGTATGCAGGGAAAAAACTAAAATGAATGTTTATTCTAATTATACACACACACACATATATTTCCATTTCTTTTCTTTTCACTCCCTCATTTTAGAGAATTACAAGTTTGTTATTTACTTAGGTTCGATTCGATTAAAAAGAGGTTCAATTCATATTCAACTAAAAAATAAAACAAACATAACATGAGCATAAGTTTAGACTTGATTAAATAATCGAACCGAACCTAAAAAAATGCAGGGTTGCTCAGGTTAGATCTGCTTACACCTCTAGTGCCTCTATTATAAGTTTTAGGCAGAGGCTTGTGCTCGTAGTTCATTTGGGGACAAAGCAAGAGCGGGTGAGGAGAAAGGAGGCTGAATGTTAGTCGAGAGGAAGACACTCGAGTTAAAGGAGGGGGGACGGTGAGTGGTGGGTGGTTATGGGTGTCATTAGTAGAAAGGGGGAGAAGGAGGGATCGAGGAAGAGGACAAGCCAAAGAAAAGAATGAAGCGAGGGACCAATCAAGTGACATGAGAGGATCATTTGCTGTAGAGAGGATTGCAACAGAGGTGTTGCAATCCTTCCTAATAAATTTTGGTGATTTTGATTCTAAAATCCAATCTTATAGATTGAATCTTAGATTAATGCTCTACATATCCTCCAAATTTCGCTCGAATTAAAGCTTGCTATTTTATCCCGATAGTTTAAAATTTGTATCTCTTTAAAATAGAATTTAAGCTACCTTGCGGACTTATGGCTAGCTTAGCAGGTTGGGGTTACAGGTGAGGTGTCGAAGGTGAGACCCGACGTAGAGAAAGAAAGAAACACGTATTCAATTAAGAAATAAAAATAGAAATTTATGCGAATATTAATCGTACGTTGGACCACGACCAAATTAATATTTTGAAGATTCTAAAGTCCCCGTATAACATTGAAATTTTCATTCGAACTTACATAGAAATAATATAAAAATAAAGTTAAAATTTTAATGTATTACTTTTTCTATTACACAACACAAACAAAAAAAAACATTACTTATTTCTACATTCATCCAGATGCGAATCGTGGGTCCATTTTCTAGTAATTACTAAAAATGAGATTTGCATGAATATGTATATTGGAAATCCATTACCTTGAATTGTTGTGCTCTTAAATATTTACATGATTTATATTCAAGAGTAGCATCGAATGCATAGATATTAATATAAATATGAAAAGATACGTTAGTTTTGCAAGGGAAGGAATATGGGAGACGACGACCCACTCCTCTCTTTATCGTTCTTACTCTCTTCCCCCCCAAAAAAACGAAGTTAAGAGACCATTTCTTTTCATTTTGTGGGAAGTGGATGTTAAATCCTAACCACTTCATGAGTGGAAAAATTATATTTTTAAAGGAATCCCCGATCATTCTTGCATTCCATCTATTCCACTAAATGTGGACTTTACACAATCAACTTTCAATGTTGGCATTTTCACATTTCCGCTTTGTGATTTTACCTGTAAAAGTACACCTTAGTGTTTTTTTACTTTTTATTGCGGTTCTCTTCGCATTATTTTATCAAACTAATATATTTAAAATCAAGTAAATTGGAGTTAGTATACTCTTGGTAGAAAGTCACCAACTATTCATGTTTTTTCGACAATGTACAAGTCATTGGAATATGTGCAAATGGGAGCCTTTTTTAGTCATCTTTTTTTCTTGATTTTTCTTCTTTGAACTTGTTTATACAATAACAATGAATGTTTAGCTTATTTTCATCGCTGAAATGCTTTTGCACTATCTTGTTATATCATGTATTTTTTGTGTGTCTTTGCCGATGAATTCATGCCTAAATTTGTGTACAACCTAGATGAATTATGAATTCATCAATTTTATATTTATACGTATCAACTATAAAGAATCTATTTATAAATATCAATAAACACATGTATAAAATAAATATAAATAAATAATATACATACATATTCAAAATACCTAGAAAGTAATGGGGTTTAATATAAAAATAATATAATATGGCAAATTGTACATATAGTCAATACAAAAAACATATATTTCAATGCTTAAAAATACAACATACATATACATAATATATATAACACATAAAATATTCATATATTATACTCATTTAAATAATATCGTGTGTGGGTAAACACTATGTCATATATTTCAAGCATGTTCAAGACCTATACAATAATGGTAAATCCACCTATTTCAAAGACATGTTTATTATCATTTCAACAAAGATATGTGCGAATGGGCATTTAAAAAAAAGTTGGCATCAAAAGCTTCTGTTCGAACCCATTCACTACCTCATTTTAGCTCATTTCGACCCCAAAATCAGAAATATAAATCATGAGCTTTTCACAAGTCCCGCAACAAGTTTTATGATTTGTGAACGTATTACGTAGGATCACAAGTCTACAAGAGGACGATCAACAGAGACTTGGAAAGGATGCGACATATCAAATATTTCAAATTTTATAAAGGGTTAAATGTCATGGGATCATATAAGAGTTTGCTCCTACCTATCTTATAAGACAAAGTATTAGTTGAGACAAACCATCTGCCTTTATTTATGTCAACGATTGGCTCATCATTGTTCTTTGCGATCGTGCAAATGAATGTGTATACTAATTATTCATGAGGTTTAGATCAAATACGTAAATTATCACAATGTATACCTAATTTCACAGTGACTCTAGACGTCTAAGTTTAAATAAATCCTCAATAAATTTATCTAGAACTCTTCCAGTATTTGATTATCATTTATCTAGAACGGCTCGATCCCCCTACACTTTCCTTCTCCTTCGGTGGCATCCATAGATCGCCGCATTTATAAAAGCTTGTACTAAGACGCTTCATGTAGCATCCTCATCTTGACCACCTCTTCAGAGCTCCCCTAATGCTTCATTTGCATGCACTGATGCCCTCACACTGCATTGCCCATTATATTTGCGACATGAATGCCAATGTTGCTGTTTTTTTGCAAGGATGCGGCGATTGGGATGGCCTAAAAATGTTTACATTCTATGTTGGGAGGTTGGTGATGGGATCATTGTGATACAACAAGATGGTCACTTGGTTGTGAGTTGAATGGTGGCTCCATTCTTACTAGTCCTTATCAATTCCATCTTACCCTTCTTGACCATTTGAAGGGGAGGGCAGTGGATGAGGAAAGAAGGTAATATTATTTATTAGTCAATGCATATAAAGCTTTTATAAGCGAGTTGAAGAATTGAACCACAGCGGGTAACATGTAATAATGTAAGTTTGAAAGAGGAGGAAGAAACTATAATAGTAAGGTTGAAGTGTAATGACATTTTTTGCAAGAGCTCAAATGTAAAATTCCCATATATAAAATGGCAGAGAGAGGACTTTGGAGCCCTCCCGCACTATTTACCATCGCCATGAGCGGAATCGCCGCCGCCGCCTCGACCGCGGAGCCGCTCCTATACGGCGGCGCTGCGAAGCCAACACTACCAAGGCGCCCTGTCTCCGCTCCCTCTCTCAAAGGCCTATCTGTTGGTCTCGGCCGCCGTAGCCAGAGGAATCCTCTCTCTCTGGCATGCAGTACTCGTTGCTCCAACAGTGATGTGGGAGGGACAGCCAAAGGCGGGCTCACGTACAAGGACGCCGGCGCACCACCCATTTCGCCAGAAGTGGCTTATTCATTTTTTAACTTAATACCCCAAATCTACCCTTCTTCCTCGCATTTGTAACCTCGACCCAATCAACTATGTGAAAGCCCTTCTTCTCTTGGAGACCAGCGAACCAGAAAAATCTTCTCATGAAGGCCTCCCTCTTTGTGCGCACTTTGGTGGTAACAATCTCGTGAAAGAGAAGATCGGGACGATTGGCATAACATGCATCCATAGAATCAATCCCCTCCGATAGCATTGTCGCCTTCACGGCCGCCAACCTTCCCTTCAGTATATCCAGAATGGTTATCAGTCACCGGATCTCAGCCTCCCAACCATGAGAGGGAACCCTAGGTAGCAAGGTAGGTAATCGACAAGGCAAAAACCGGGCACCTTACGATTCTCACAACATCCCTTGCCTCCTGATAAGAGAAACCAATCGACACCATTATAGACTTTTCTCTATTAATTTGCAAGCTTGAGACATCATCGAAGATATCTACAATAAGGGGTTCCGTACATATTTACTATTATCCCCTAAGAACAACATAGTGTTATCAACATACTGCAACATGGAATGGAGATATCATCTTTTTTATAGCCAGAGCACTAAACAACATCCAATGCCAAGTGCATCATGAAAAACAACAAAGGAGCTAGCACGCATCTACTAATATGACAAACTACAAAGGAGCTAGCGTGCAACCTTGCATGACCCACCTCTATGACTGAAAAAGGCTTCCCTCTGGCCTTCCATTGGTAAGAACAACATAAGATGCAATCATGACACACCGTTTATCCCAATAGATCCATTCATCTGGAACCCCTTTTTCTACAATAAGGCTCATAGGAAGTGCCAATCTATACAGTCATATGCCTTCAAAAAGTCAACCTTCCAAAACATGTCTTTGGTCTTGCTTCTCCTCTTATCCGATATCATGTCAGAAGCCATCACAAGGCCATCGACTATGAATCTTCCAAGAATAAACAATGTCTGCTCGAGCGAAATAATAGTTGGAAGCAAGGCCTTAAATGTCGGATTTCGGTTTCGTTTCAGTGACTAACCGTCACAAAATTTTCGCAAAATTTCGGTCGAAATTCGACCCAAATTTCGGTCATTTTGGTCAATTTTTAAACTAGGGCCACCAAATTTCGACCGATATAGGTCATTTCGACGGAATTTCGGTCACCTACTGAAATCGAAATTTGACCGAAATTCGGCCGAATTTTGACGAAATTTGATCCCATGGTTGGAAGAATACTCCGTAGTCTGTTGGCGAGGATCTTCATGATAATGGGATAAATTGCATTGTAGAGCGCTATAGATCTGTAGTCCTCTATCCTGATCAGAACACCCTTAGCCAACAGAAAGAGCAAGGCCTTATTCAACCTTTCAAAGCCTGATTCGTGTCACGGAATTCCCGCAGGACCTCCGATATATCTCCCTTCACCATTCCCAAAACTCCATGAAGAACAAAACGGGAAAACCGTCTAGGCCTGGCGCTCCATCCGCATTAAGTTGGAATAATGCCTTCTTGACTTCCTCCTTCGTGAAAGCCCGAGGCAATGAGCTCACCTGACCAACAATTGTTACCCCTCTTCCCGGCCAGCCCCAACCAAGATGAGTACGCCTCCTGCTAAACACATGAAAATGTGAGCGAAGCATTGCTCCCACTGTCTGAGCCCCCCAAAGAATCTCTCCACCAACCAGAATCGAGTGAATGTAGTTCCTGGGTCTTCGACCACTTGCCATGGCTTGGAAGAAATGCGTATTGGCACCCCTCCAACCACCACTGCTTGGACCTCTGCCTCCAAGCTACCTCATTTTTGTCCTCTAATTGAATTACGTCTAGATGCCTACCTCTCTCCACCAACTCAACCACTGTTAATTTTCTTTCATCCTCCAACCTGTCGAGCATGTATACCTCATCGTGAGCCCTCAATCTTCTGGATCGATACTGTGTTCGGGCATTCTTATGAAACTCCACCAGGTGTCTCATCAACTCTTCCAACTTGAAAGCCAAATGTGCAGCCGTTGAGCCCGTAGACTGACACTCTCCCAGAAAGCTTCCACAGTTTCTCGAAAATCGACCTTCAAGAGCGAAGCCTTCCCAAAGCGGAAGGACTTAGGCGGCACATCCTCCCTGGAGGAATGACCCAAAACCTTGCTAATGGAAACACCTCCCATGCTTCCGAGGACAACAAAAACGGATCAATGCAAGACCTGGATCTGGAGTTTCTCTAGGTGTAAGCACAACCCAAGGCGTCAACAACTTGTAGCTCCAAATCATTGATCATGCTCACCAACTCCATTGACCCCACATCACACCCTCCACGATTTTGGGGCGATCCTTCGAAAGTAGAGTCATGTTAAAGTCTCCTGTAATAAATCATGAAGTTGAAAGAAATCTCGCCCGATCCAAATACAATTCCACCTGCTGTGCAAAGCTCTCGCTACTGCTCGACCCATAAATATCGATAATAATAATCATGAGTCCATCTGTCTTTAGTCGAAGCGGGACCATGATCGATTGTTTACCCAAAACTCCTCTCCCTCGAGGTCAAATTTGTCACCGTTCCAACATGCGAAAAGGCTTTTGGGAGCCCCCTCTGAACCTGATGTCTTTAACTCTAGCAACCTGCTGCCTCCCACCTCTTTCCAAATAGCTTCAAAATTTTTGGAGATTTTGGTTTCCTGTAGGATGACGATGTCCAACTCACGCCCACCAGTAATCCATGTACAATGCCTTCTCTTCTCATATCGCCCTAGGCATCTCACATTCCAAGTGACGACATTCATTTAGAATGAGACTTAATCCCTACTTCGGTAGCGGGCACCATCCCCATGCACTCCGTCACCTCCACTTCCAGGTCCACCTCCGTCGCCACCACCTCTTTCATCTTGCTGCTCCCATCGTCTCTACCAACCTCGCCCTACCCAATCTCCATCACCCCTATCCTCTCTCCTCATTCCCCTGAAGGAACTCCCCTCACTCGGACCATGCATCACCCCAACACTTGGCCCGAGCTACAACAATACCAATTCATGCTCCTCCCCCGCAGGTGGACCTCGTTACAGAATTCTCGGGCAGTAAAAACCACCTGCTTCCTCCAGCCTCTTGTAGATTTCCAGCCGCCTGCTCTGCCTTCGCTCCTTCAAGCTACGTTTGGAATAACTCTGCCCGAATTGCCCCGGTTCAATCGACGCATCCCACCGAGACTTCATCTTCTTGCTACATGATCATGATGACAGACCCAACCCAATCCATCGATCATGGGCCTATTGCTCCGTGAAACCTTCGTTGGATCCAGAACAACTCCTACCATCGAGACCACACCCTCTCCAAAGGAGGACCCGCAAAGCTGCTTCAAATTGAGTTCATTAGCCCTAACCCGATACGGCTTTACCGTGAGCCAGATTGGTCTCCTTCTCTACTTGGCAAGAGGCCTCGCTCGACTCCATCATCATATTCACCATTAGAGCGTCAAATGCACCCGACCCATGACTTGGATCAAGAACAAGATTTGAAAGTGAAGGGGTTGCATGAGATCCGTCATCCGCATTCGGACTGTGGGTTAACGGTTCCCACCCACCCGAAACTAATCGCCTAGAAAGTACCACTGCAAAGGAGTGTTTGACGACACCAAAGACATGCCTATACATCTTGGTGGACGCGCCTTGACTTGAAGCTTCGACAACCGCCTTCGACTTTTTAGTCATGAGTTTGAAAAGTCCTTTCTCTTTAGGCAACCCATGTTTCGACGTCACTTCCAGTTGTCGCCATGCTCCCAACAATGGAGAAGCAGCCTCCCACACCTCTAAATGCAGTAGGTGACCCTTGAAGCTTGTAACAACCCAAACTAGAAGCGATCAAGGCAACTCCATCACCATCACCACTACGTCTAGCTGTTGGCCCTGCGGAGACCTCTATAGTTTCTTGGGTGTGGGAGAATTTATGTTGTTTTGATATGGTCTTGATGTTGCCAAGACTGTCATTCATGAGTCATGACACACAACAACTTGTTGGAGTATATGCGTCACATGTAATGTTGGGTAATTGGATTTAGTCCCACATCTACTATTTGTGGGATTTGGAGATTCATTGGGGCCTATATAAGAAGCTTTACAACCATTGTATCAGATGAGAAAAATGAATAGAAAACACATGCCCTTTGAGGTGTTCTCCTGTGGTTTCATCTCACTTCTTACAGAGTACGGTTCCACGTAAAATCCTGATGTTCTTCATGTTTATTTTATTTCTCTGATATCATGCTTCCACATTGTTGATTTCCAACGTAGTATCAGAACGGGTTCGATTCTCAAGAATTTACTTTATGTTTGTGATTTGTTCGAGATTCCGTTCTTAATTATTGTTGGAGATTCATTCTTGAAGATTATATATGTTGGAGGAAAAACAGAGAATATTTATTCAAGGAACTCTAGGCTCTCTTATATAGAGGAGAGACCTATGGGTAAATTACATAAGATAGACATAAGGAAATAAAATAACCGAAAAAGTCTGTAGAAACATAGAAATATCTCTACACTCCCCCTCAAGATCGAGCATAGATGTCAATCATGCTCAACTTGGACGAACATTTTAGTATTGACCCCCTGAGTAATGCCTTGGTAAATATATCTGCTGTTTGCTCTCCTGAACTAATATAAGAAGTATAAATCAAGCCCTTCTGGATCATATCTATCGTATAATGGCAGTCTACCTCAATATGTTTCGTTAAATCAAGCCTTTCTGGATCATATCTCTCGTATAATGGTAGTCAATATGTTTCGTTTTCTCATGGAATGCAGGGTTGTTTGCAATGAATAAGACAACTTGATTATGACATTGTAACTGCATGGGTAGAGGAACATCTGCATACATATCTATTAAAACTGCTCGAACCCACATCATTTCTATACTTGCTTGCGCCATAGCCCTATACTCTGATTCAATACTTGATCTGGCCACAACTGTTTGTTTCTTGCTTTTCCAAGAAACAAGAGCACTACTAACAATTACTGCAAAGGCCGAAGTGGACTTCCTATTCTTTAGACACCATGCATAGTCAGCGTCAGCGCACACAGATACAGAGAGAGTTGCTCCTTTCTTGAAAAATAATCCTGCACCTGGAGAAAATTTTAGATATCTCAATATTATATATATAGCGTCCATATGTACTTGTCGAGGTTGATCCATGAACTGACTCACTTGACTCACTGCAAAAGAGATATCTTGTCTGGTAATAGTAACATACAAGAGCTTTCCCACCGTCTCTCTATATCTCCTCTTATCCACTTCATCTATATCATCATCATATAATTTCATGCTAGGATCCATAAGAGTAGTAGAGGGTCGACACCCAACCATGCCCGTCTCAACAAGCATGTCTGTAACATATATTCTTTGGGTCATCACAAGACCTTGCTCATTCCTAGCAAATTCCAACCCTAAGAAATATCTTAGAGTGCGTAGATCCTTAGTAACAAACTGACGACCTATAAACTCTTTTGCCATCTTTATCCCCTGCATATCATCTCCTGTAACAAGAATATCGTCAACATAGACCATTATGATCACAATACCTGTAGGTGTCCTCTGCACAAAAAGCGAATGGTTTGCATTAGACCTCTTGAACCATTGTTTCTCAATCAAATCCGAGAGCTTCTGAAACCACGCCATTGGACTTTGTTTTAGGCCATATATCGCATTGCGGAGTCTACAGACCTGCTGACACTCCCCCTCAGCAGCAAATCCCGGAGGTTGCTGCATGTAAACTTTTTCCTGCAGATCTCCATACAGAAATGCATTTTTAACATCCAACTGAAATAAAGGCCAATCACATACCACTGTTACTGAAAGTAGGATATATAATGTAGAGTGACGAGCCACTAGCGAAAAAGTGTCCAAGAAATCCATGTTGTTGGTCTGAGTAAATCCACGTGCCACTAACCTTGCCTTGTAATGATCAAGGCTCCCATCTGCATGATGTTTAACAGTAAACACCCATTTGCAACTGTCTACCTCCATAGTTAAGCGCCAACAACTATCCTTCAATGCCTCCTGACAATTCCGTGGAATTTCCACGACATATAGAGATACTGCAAATGTTTGAAAGTCCCATGTTAGACGATAGAAGGAAACACGAGAAACAAGGGGGTAAGAAGCACAAGACCGCTTCTGCTTGCAAACCACAATAGGAATATCCCGGTCATTGCTAACCTCCTCCATCTGTTGGCCATTCTGCAAAGATTCATATACAGACATATCTCTAGACCTATCATTATAAATCACGTTATCAAAACAAACCCGAGGCATACTAGATGATGGCGATGACCATGAGCAGAAGCAGTGTGATGGGTATAGAATTTAGGTAATGGTGGAACAGTTGGCACATTCGACTGGGTAGTAGGAGGGGGTGGAGGAGGAGTTGGTGGTGGTACCACTGGTACAGGAGGAGGTGGTGAATAACCCGTAGGAGGAGGTGGCATGTAAACCTTATCATCTGAGTCTGATGAAGCCAACCTGTCACCTGTAGGAGAGAGCATTACATACTCAAAAAATGTTACACCAACATTGATATAGTATTTCCTACGCAAAGGACCATAACAACGGTATCCCTTATGGGTCTTGGAGTACCCAATAAACACACATTTGACAACTCTAGGGGAGAGCTTGTCAAGACCTGGAATCAACTGGTGAACAAACACAATAGAGCTGAACACACGAGGAGTGAGAATAACTCCTTCTCAGGGAAATCTATAGAGAAAGGTATTCTCTCCCCTATGACGGACGATGGCATACCATTTACCAAATAACATGCTGTAAGAATCACAACACCTCAAAACGAATGTGGGGAACGACTCTAAATGAGAAGAGTTCGAGTAACATCAAGAAGATGACAATGCTTTCTCTCAGCAACACCAATTTGCTGAGAAGTGTAAGCACAACAAGATGTTTGATGAATAATCCTACGAGGGGATGGAGGAGGAGGAGTTGGTGGTGGCACCACTAGTACAGGAGGAGGTGGTGAATAACCCGTAGGAGGAGGTGGCATGTAAACCTTATCATCTGAGTCTGATGAAGCCAACCTGTCACCTGTAGGAGAGAAATGCATCACATACTCAAAAAATGTTACATCAACTCTGATATAGTATTTCCTATGCAAAGGACCATAACAATGGTATCCCTTATGAGTCTTGGAGTACCCAATAAACATACATTTGATAGCTCTAGAGGAGAGCTTGTCAAGACCTGGAATCAACTGGTGAACAAACACAATAGAGCTGAACACACGAGGAGTGAGTGAGAATAACTTCTTCTCAAAGGAATTCTCTCCCCTAAGACGGACGATGGCATACCATTCACCAAATAACATGCTATAAGAATCACATCACCTCAAAATGAATGTGGGGCACGACTCTAAATGAGAAGAGTCCGAGTAACATCAAGAAGATGACGATGCTTTCTCTCAGCAACACCAATTTGCTGAGAAGTGTAAGCACAAGATGTTTGATGAATAATCCCACGAGATGAAAAAATGGGATAGAATACGAGTACTGAACCCAAAGCATTGTCAATTCACACAGATTTCACTGATGTAGAAAATACATTCTGCACTTCATTAATGAAAGTTTTGATCACATCTCTTGCTTCAGACTTATTTTTCAAAAGAAACACCAATGACAATCGAGAAAAATCATCCACAACAACTAGATCAAACCTGTGTCCCTGGCATTGTTTCAGATTTCGCAAAATTTCGACGAAATTTTGATTTCAACAAGGGACTGAAATCTCAAGCGAAATGGCAATATGAGGCCAATTTTCGGTCATTTCTTCACAAATGGTGGTCGATATGGGCGAAATGTCGTCGAAATTTCGACGAAATATCATATCGACAGGGTATCGATACGATATCCGAAACTGATATTTAAATCCTTTCCCTGGTGATCAAAAACATGTCTCGAACCCCAAATGTTTACGTGAAATAACTCAAAAAGGGAGCCGCTGCTCCGACCTTGATGACTAGGAAAAGCAGATCGATGTTGCTTTCCCGACGGACATGCCTCACATTGGAAGGAAGAGCCGGGTGAAATATGGGGCAACATGTGACACATCTTCTGAAGAGGTAGATGACCAAACCGAAGGTGCCAAGTGAATGGAGAGACTGATCCAGATGAATGAGAAAATACACATGCATAGGGAGTCCAAACCAGGCGATAAAGGCCACCCTGCTTACGACCACACCCAATCACTCTGCCCGTGAGAATGTCTTGAAAAACAAGAGATGGTGGGTCAAAAATAGTTCGACAGTGCAAATCCTTTGTAATCTGTCTAATAGAAAGCAAGTTCACATAGAAATCAAGAGCATGCAACACATTCTGTAAACATATAGAGTGCTTCAAAGTGGTCTCCCCCTGTCCTGTGATTGGGGAATGAGTTCCATTAGCTATCACAACTTTTGTCCTTGGAGGAACCTGTCTATATGAGGCAAGCTGTCTTCACGCAAATGATGTGTCGCACCAGAGTCCATAATCCACTTTATAATCTCAGATCCATAACAAGATGTAAAAGTATAAGTACCTGAGGTGCTTGTTGTTGCAGAGGTACTAGCAGAAGTAGAAGCTGCAACATCTGAATGGCTTCTAAGAGATGGTGAAGTAGCAAGAGGCATGATGTCCCTCAATCTGGTCATGAGGCCATCAAACCGCTGATCTGAAGTAGGAACTGCAATAGATTTAACCTGTTCTGCTACCTGGGCTGATGGAGGAGACCCATGCTTGGAATAACATGTATCATATGAGTGGTCGGGACGTTGACAAAATGTGCATGGCTGACGGATTCGACCCCCTCTGCCATGGGGTCCACGTCCACGAAAAGTAGATGAGCCTCCTCTTCCTCGGAAGGCTACCATTGCCAAGGAAGTCTGACCACTAGTAGTAGACGGAACAATAATCCTACTAAGCCCACGGAAAGCTTCCTCCGTGGGAGGAATTGTAGCATCTGCGAGGATCTGGGAACGATTAGCATCATATTCATGATCAAGGGCAACTAGCAATACACCAACCATGATAGAATTCCTATGTCTTCTGCTACTCAGGGGTGGCGGTAAGAGGCAGGAAACCGTATAGCTTCTCAAACATCCCTCTCAAGAATGTATACAACGTATGTAGGGGTCGTCCATTCTGCTTGATAGTGAATATATCATGTCGAAGTTGGAGGATCTCCGTCTCATTCATCGCCTGAGAATATGTTGCTGTGAGGATGTCCCACATCGCCTTAGCAGTAGGCTGATGTACACGTCATTGGCGATTTCAATCGTTAATGTACCGGAGAGCTACACTTTGGCGTAAGCGTCGTCCACCTCCCTTGAGGTGTTTTCTCCTGTTTTTCCACCGGCTCCTCCTCGGTAAGAATATGTTTCTTACCATTTGACTTCCTAAGGTTCATGAACCACATAGCTCAGAGCTCATAGTTTGTCCCATCCATCTTGACAATAGGCGTTGGACCTCTGAAAGCGCTTGTGGCAGGTACATCTACTTTGTTCTCAAACATGATACCTGAGATAGAAGACCAAGGCTTGTAAAGTTCAAAAGGTGAATGTCTACATAGACATGCGAGTTTGATTGCATGTGTAGACTTGTGCACTCAAACCCATCATTCAGATGAGAGAATCGACATCGGTGTGCATGGAACTGTGCACAGAGGTAACGTGCGTGAGCGGTGTGTGCAGATGGCACAGTGTACGCGAGTGTGCGCTGGGGCTGTATGCTGGACTGCGCGCGCGAGTGCGCACTGGGGCTGCGCGCAGGCACAGGAGAAAAAATAAAGAATGTTTTTTCGAAACCCTAATTTGAAGACCTGTTCATGTATAAGATCGTTCAGGTTCAAGTGAAATTCTAGTTTTTTTGAAAACCTAATTTACACGAGAATTTGGAAGACCAATGTTTTTCGCCAATTATGTCGTGCATATATCAGGGTACCTTTATGCAATCCTTATCGAGTTTGAAGAAAAATTAGGGTTCCATCTTTGGAACCCTAGATATGGGATGGTAATGACGCTTCCTCCTCTTCATGTACAGGTTGGAGAGACCAGTCATCTCTTACCATGCGTAGGGGCCCTTGTGTAGATTCAAGCCTACCAAGAGACCCTAGTCGATTTTCGGGATGTTAATGAGCAAGACATACTTCTATTTATCAATAATTTCTTTCGAGATAGGAAAAACAAGAAGGGTCTTGGGTCGCCAAGGGGACTATTATATTAAACACCATTGACGGTGCGAAGCAAGAATAAGCCGATAGGGAAATAATGCTAAACAGAAGTTTTCCCTGACTTTTTTCTCTGTATATTTCTAATCCTTTTTTTTTCGTTTTCTAGTTGCGTGAGGATGAAATAACAAAAAGGCCTCGCAACCTTTGCAACACGAGCCACATCTTTCAGCCGGAGACGACACATCTTCTAGCAGCAGTCGCTGCCCTCCCAGGCGCCTCTACTATGAAGCTAAAGCCGCTCCAACGATTCCACCCGACTCCCAGTGGCGATGCCCACCTTACATGATGGCGTTGATCACCCCATGCGCAAGACATCTCCAGAGTCCAGACGCATAGGATACCACGTCTTTCAGGCCTAATACTGTCAGGAGGAGTACTTACGCGCGTTGCCAAAACCTCTCGGTTCAAGAGCAAGCGACGATGCAAGACCCTATGCAGTGTGTCAGACCCACGGTGCACCTCCTCCATAGCCGCTTGAAGCCCTCATTACTTTATCACGATCAACTCCCTTATGACACGCATTTGAAAGGTAGTGACATCTCCAAATCAACGATGGAGTCCGCGATGATATTAAAAGACGCCTCCAGCCGAGCTCTATGTGGCGTGAACTCCTGCGATGGTTCTCCAAACCTTGTCGCATGATCCCAGATCGTGATGTGCACCACCCCCTGGCGACAACGACTTCCCAGGAGCCCTATCAGGCACCTCCAGGTTGGAAAAGATAGGGTGTTAAAATCCCTAAGTGGGTCGTGTTTTAAAAAAGGGAGTCTAATTTGTAAAAAAATGAGAGGGGATTATATTTGATGCCCAACGAGCCTACTGCTCCTTTGTATAAAATGGAAGAGAGGCGAAAGTAAAAAACAAGCTTCAGAAAAAGGGGCTACGTAAAAAAAGAGAGAGAGCCATGTGTTACAAAAAGGAGATTATTTTGTTTTTATTTTTGGAAAAAGGTGCGTACAAAAAAGGAAGAAAAACCATACGCTGAAAAAAACTTTGGAAAAAGGGAAGAAATAGCCATAAAAAATTTTATTTTAGATTGTTCCTCCCTTGAGGTATTCTCCCAACTTGGTCGACGTCATTGTTTTCTGACCGGTGGAGTATGGGTAGAGTTTTACAGGTCTCAAGTTCAGATTCCGAGCCATATATCCGACTATCTTGTTCATATTCAAACTCTACATTCAGATTTGTATCATAGTCTTCAGTTCAATTGCAGACGTGTTATCATTATTTGAGAGGTCCCCATATGTGATTTAGACTTCGAGTTTTCATTTGGTTTCACAGGGATTCTAAAGTAGAGATCCCATTCTCTGAGCCGATAATGGGAGAGACCCAGTTCTCCGATGAGGAGACTTTCAAACTCCATTCTCTAGCGACCCTGGACTCTGATGAGGATGTTTACACAACATTTTCTAGTTCAACCCTTCAGAGGGATGGAACAGTTACGTGCCAGAGTTTTCCAGGTGGAGACTCATTCTAGTTTCAGTGACTCTGACAGACACAGTCACACAGTACAAAGCACATGTTCTCCGACGAGGAGACCCAATTCAACTCACACTCCATCCCTTTAGTTCATCTTCACCAACACGACATGAGAAACAACATTCTGACAGCAATCGACAGTGTAATAGGCATTGAATTGATATTGTTGTATTGTGAGTTTGAGATTTCTTACTATTTGTCCAAGCTGAGCATTGCTTGCTCCAACTTGAGGGGGAGTTTTGGAGTCGTCACATGTTGTGATGGGTAATTGGATCCCTCTAGGGTCCAATTATCATATCCTGTGGTTTAGTCCCACATCTACTATTTGTTCGACTTGGAGACTCAATGGGGGCTATATAAGAAGCCCCCACCCGTTGTATTAGACGAGAAACATGAATAGAAAATACAAGCCCTTTGAGGCGTTCACTCATGGTTTCATCCCGCTCCTCACGGAGTAGGGTTCCACGTAAAATCCTAGTGTTCTTCATGTTTGTTATATTTCTCTGATATCACACTTCCGCATTGTCGATTTTTAACAACTGGCATGGCTTTTGCATCGTTTTTGTGCTGTCATTATTATCTTTACCTAATAGGTTTTTCTTAAAAACAAGTGCTGGTATTGGAAACAGCCTGTATTTTCTATAGAAATGCTAAATTTTCTAGTATGTTGTAGAGTTATTTCCTTTAGTTTATAGATTCTTTTTGTAGATGTTGTTTATTAGTAGTGCTGTCACTTTGACTTGGCTTTGTCGTTATATAAACTCTGTTATTTCAGACAGCAGAAATGCCTGGTTTTTATGGAGATGGGGAATATGACCTCAGTGGTTTTGCTGTTGGGATTGTCAAAAAAGACGCGGTTATAGATGGAAAGAATATTCAAGCTGGAGATTTGCTTATTGGCCTTCCATCCAGTGGTGTCCACTCTAATGGGTTTTCACTTGTTCGAAGGTATGCTGCTATTTTTTAGTTATTCAGTTATCGCTGCTCTTTTGTTGATAGTTTCCACAAGATCGAAAGCAGTTTGGCGTAATATACTCCGTTCTTGTTTCCCACAAAAAAATAAATCCTAATACTCCGCTGCTCTTAAATGATTGTCTTCTGTTAGAATAGGTCCTTTACACTATTTTGATGCCTTTAAACTAGTCAGAATATGCAAACACTCAAGTGCAAATGTCACCATTGGTGTAATTAGATTTTCAATCTTTAGATTCTAGCGGCATCTTTAAGTTGTATTTAGTCAGAGTTCAAGAGCGGTGTGCTTAGAATAGATAGATAAATCCTACTGGAGATGTTTAATGCTATCCTATGGTATCAAAGATGTTATGAAATCGGTGTCAAGTCTAGTCTGACCCTGTATATTATGAGAATTTTTTTTGAGACATATATTATGAGAATTTCTGAGGTAGGTTGTCTATATAAAGACCCTTGCATCGATTTCTGTACGCCATAATTAAACCAAGTATTTTCCCACTGTAAGTGGTAGCATTTACATAGACTGGTTGCCTCCAAACAAATCTAGTTTGGATCATACCCATGTTTAGATCTTAAAAAGCCATTTCCTCTGGGATAAACAAATTTAAGGGACTTATAGGTGTTCCCGGCCCAGAAGAGCTGTATTTATGGTTGAGTCCATGACATATTCCCAGCTGGATATGGATAGAATGTTCCTGCTTTTCCCTCACTGGTCATGATGTCAAAATAGTCAAGGCTGAGCTTGAGATTCAAGATAGACCCCTGGCTGGATCAATAATGTTAAAAGGGTTGGTCCCTGTAGTAGCTCCCTTAGGAATCTCAGTTGGGGGAATTACGTTGATATATGGTCTACTCTTTTAGATGTTTGATATTACTATAAAGACATCGAGTATTCTTGTCAAAGACCCCCTCCCAGATTTGCTTCATCTCATACATGTTGCTTCCATGAGCCTTACCTATGCACCTTTCTCTCCCCCATTCTCTGTCTTTTTTCCTTATCATTTATATTGATGAACAAGCCCATGCCAATGCACAGACTACTCTGTGGTTTCTCGTATAATTTTACTTTTGGTTGGCAAGTCATGGTATTGAAACACCATGATGGGTTTTTGTAGTTGTTTTGTATGGCAGCCTATCAAATGTCATTGATGTGGGAGTCACTTTTTTTTCGAGCAAAATTGATGTGGGGGTCATGGAGGTTTGCATATCACATAAATTTATCTGTCAAACCCGAGACCACAGATCTGGTGTGATGAGTTTTCTAGAGCTCTTTGATGGATGTGTTCTTACTTGGTTGACTTTTGAAAAATTTGCTTTTGTAGTGCATATAACCTTGGGGTTGGTTACAAGATCATTTATGTCGACTTTTTTACGAAGCTGTCATTTGCATTTTCACTAGTCAAGGAGGTCAAGTATTTTCCGCACTCCCAGATGATAGTTTGTTTTCAAAGATGTATACATGGCAGTTTCTTTCCTGTAATTGAAACTACAGTCAAGGGATTGCATGTTCTCTGGGAAAATAGCACAAAATACGTCAGGATAGATAGAAACCTGCCTATGTCATGTAGGTTGAAATTTCATACATTGATTCAAAAGTGCACTTTTCTTGTTGCAGCCTTTAAAAAACATAAGGTGGTATCGTCTAGGTGAGATGTAGACCTTGAGGCTATCTAGATGTAAGCCTCAGTTTTTAGGTGAAAAAGGGTAAAAAATTAGAACTCGGAAATTATACTAAATTGTTAGAAATAAGAACAGTGGTTTGGTGGTAGTGTAGGGTGCCTGTCACCTAAAATGCCATGGTTCAAATCCCTATGTGTGGGGGTTGATTTTGGTAGCCGACGACCAACCTAAAAAATAGTCGGATCTTTCAACATGGATTTGAGCAAGGATCCATACAGTCGGCCCTACTTAAATTAGGAGAAGGCTTCACCATGTTAGAAATAAGAATACTTATTAATAGGATGTCACCATGCAACATTAAATAACACATTAAGACATCAAAATTCATGTTCCAAACACAAACCAATATCATGGATTTGTGTCATCCTCCATGCTATCAAAGCATCATTAGGATCAGTGTCACTATGCTAAATCCTAAACCCTAAAACCCTATGTGTGGGGGTTGCATTAGGTAGCTGGCGACCAACCTAAAAAATAGTCGGATCTTTCAACATGGATTTGAGCAAGAATCCATACAATCGACCCTACTTAAATTCAGAGAAGGCTTCGCCATGTTAGAAATAAGAATACTTATGAATAGGATGTCACCATGCAACATTAAATAACACATTAAGACATCAAAATTCATGTTTCCAAACACAAGCCAATATCATGGATTTGTGTCATCCTCCATGTTATCAAAGCATCATTAGGATCGATTTCTTCCGCTGTGTCCTTGTCATCATAAGATTCATAAGTTCTTATTGGATCCTCCAACGAATCATCATAATACGACACACTTGCATGATTTTTACCATCTTCTTTGGTATGTCTGTCATTTCCATGGAATTCATACTCAACAACATCAATAACTTTTTTTATAGAACTACAAGAATCAAAACAATGTTTCTCACTAAATTGAAGGTTTAATATCTATACAAGAAACCTTATCCGTTCAAAAATAATATTCTCATTCCGTTTCACTTTTCCACGTGGTATGGGAGTGACAATCCTAGATCAGAGCACTGGGCTTCTTTTGCCATACCCTTAGTCTACCCCTGCACTCCCACACGGGCTATCAACAACCATTGTTGGCCACATTAGCACCTTCGTTGCACCAACCTTCACCGCACTTGCAGTGTTGCCTCTCATACAACATCATTGTTGCTACACTTTGAATAGTCACAATGGCACTGCCATCTCATGCTAAACGGCTCAACCACGCCTGTGACTGGTGTTGATCCATTGACACGATTGGTCGTACCGCCTCTGATCGTGCCCTAGGATTTCTGAAGGAAGGTTTACCCCCACAATTTTTCTTGATACTTGAGTACAATATCTTTTATCTATTTTCTCTCTGTTTCTATTTATTCACAATGGACACCACTCCTTTTGAATCAAAACCCGTAGTTTCCACATTGTCTATTGTGGTGTACGCGATTTCTACTAAATTCAAGGGTGCAGAGAACTATGTACTAGCGCTAAGAGCCTCGTAAAGAAGCGATTATTATGTTCATATGCTGAAAAAGAGTCCATGTTCTCACAAAAGAACCACTCAAGGCAGAAGACAAGGACCATGAGTTATGATTGTAGGACAATTATCAAGTCATGAACTGATTGATCAATAGCTTGAAGCATATGATTGTTGCAAATATTTAGTACAAGTAGACATTTGAGGAAATGTGAGAGGAATTGGCCTAGACATATAACATATTCTTCGTAAATGATCAAATTTTTCCTCACTAAATCTATATATACAGTTATGGTTCATCTCACACATGGACTTATCTCTTGTTCCATATTATCAACAAATCACATGTATATTTGAGAAGCTTGTTGTGTTTCAGCCAACCTATTGTCTCAAACATGTTACAAAATGATCTGATTAGCATGCATAAATGTTTTTTTTTGCAGGTTTGAATCCTCTCTACCAAACAATAAAGGACTGATCCCTTCTAACACTGTTTAATCTCTTCGAGTGATATTTGGACATCTATAATAGCTTGATTTTACTCTTGACCACTTTGGTCAAGTTTAGATAATACATCTTTTCTTGCATCATCTGGATGTGGTAGTTTTGATTTTTATGACAACAAGGTTGTGACTTTTATAAAATCTCTGTTGTTCTCTATGATAAGTAAATTCCTTTAAAATTAAAGGAAAGTTTTACAAAGCAGCCGCAGGACTTGTTATGCTCTATGGATCTGAATGTTGGCCTGTGAACCATAGACATGTGCAGAGAATTGCTGTAGTAGAATTGAAAATGATAAGGTGGATGTGTGGACACATACGTAAATATCGGATTCAGAATGATGCAATTAGAAAGAAAGTTGGTGTAGGTCCGATTGAGGATAAGTTGCGAGAATACTGCTTAAGATGGTTTGGTCATTTGCAAAGAAGATCATCTGATGCACTAGTTGGGAGATGCAGGTGTTGGGATGTTGAGCCGGCTAAAAGAGGTCGAGGACGACCTAAGAAGTGTTGGAAAGAGACTATACAAAAGAGATCTTAATTTTTGGATATAAGCCTAGGATTGACCCAAGATAGATCTGAATGGAGGCGAAGAATTCATGTAGCCGACCCTACTTAATTGTGGGAAAAGGCTTTGTTGTTGTTGTTATTGTTGAGGTTGTGATTTTTATCGTGGTTGACGATATATTTATCCTCCATGTATGCATTACCACATAGAGGTCCCTAAAGTATTTTGAGGAGACACCATTCTTGCTGTCACATAGATGATTAATCATGTACCTTTCTTTGTCCTTATTAGGGTAACCACACTCTTATTATTCTCTAAAGATAAGGAACCTTTTCCAGCACCTTCATGGATTTTTGATTGCACTGCCTTTCCATAACTTCTTATCGGTGATAATTTATCCGTACACATGTAATCAACTTTAAATTGCCCTCGCTACAGACTCGAATAATCCCTCTTCCTCTACAAAACATCATGTTGCTTTGAGGAAGTCTAAAAATCAATGCACTCCACATCCTATGGCACACTTTACTTTTACTGATGGTTTGTCTAGATGTATTCGAGTTTAACGAATAATCTTATGGCTATGACTCTTCCACGTGATTACCGTACATCACTTCAAGATCTAGTCAGACATATATTATGGAGGAGATGGATGCTCATATTTTAATTGCACTTGGGACCTTGTGGCTTATTTAACAGATGCAATTATTGTTGATTACAGTTGGATTTTTGTGACAACATACTCCAAATGGGGTAACAGGCATACCGATGGCAAGAAAAGTGTGGCCTTGGGTTTCACTCAGACCTATGGTATGAGCTAATTTGATAACCCTCCATTGATTAGGACGGGATTGATTTGTAAGATCATTCATGTTGATGCAGATAAAGACTGGCCGATCTTTCAATTAGATGCCAAGAATGCTTTCCTTTATGGTGATCTAGGGATTTGGTCTACATGGCACAACAACCATGCTACGTTATTGAGGGGAAGTATGCATGTCATCTCTGTATGGTAATCTATGGCCTAGAGAAGAGCTCATGGGCTAGTTTGACATACTTTGAAGACCAGCTCCCTTGTTTTTCGCAAGACTATGCCTAATTGCTCGGTGTTGGTTCGAAGACGTGCTTCAAGTATTGTTATCCTTGCTGTGTATGTTGATTATATGATTATCATTGGAGATGGCAGTGTAGGCATTCTTGAGACCCATACCTTTCTACATAAGGTCTTTGTCACTAAAGATCTGGTTCACCTATAATATTTTCTTAACATCGAGGTAACTCACGATTTTGGAGGCTTATACTATCTCAGAAAAATATTGTCTCGATATCCTTGAAGATGCATGTTCATTTCCTTTGTAAATCTTCTATTCCTGATAAATCTTAGAGTCATTTTACCTCGATAGATTCTTTGTTTGAGGACACTACGTAATATAGAAGCCTACTGGGTAAAATTTTGTATCCTACAGTAAATAGGCTCGATATCTCTTATGCTGTGAACTGAGTCAGTCAATATATAAAGAGGATATGTATAGTTATTGGCAATATGTTCTTTTCATTCTTAGGTATCTGAAGAGTTCACTAGGCAATGGGGTTTCTAAGATTCTAATGGGCATATAGATATTACATCCAATGCAGGTGGAGATTGAGCAATTTTTCCTCAGGTTAGATGCTTCATCGGTTTTGCTATTTTATTTGGTGGAAATTTGGTCATTTAACATAATAAGATACATGTAGTTGTTTCCAAATCCAATGTAGAAGCAAAATATAGTCGTGACTCAAGCGCTTGTGAGATCAGTTGGCCTGTCTCTTTTCTAAAGGAACATGGATTGTCTGTCGAAACTCTTTCCTATTTAATGTGATAACAAGTCGGGCACTATATTTCCATTGATCTTTTTTTCATGAGCGTACCAAAGCATATTGAAGTAAACTGTCATTTTATTTTTTTATTTGGGATGCAGTGCATGGAGGAAAAAATGTTACTTATATTTATACAAAGCTTCAACTTTCAGATATTTTCACTAAAGCTCTTTTGAAGAAACACATTGCACTATTAAACTCCAAGTTAGGCATGATCGATAGGTATGCTTAAAATTTGAGGGAGAGTATTGAAGTTTTATATATTTTACATTTTTTGTATTTATTATTTTTGTTATTAGTTTCAGTGGGTTTTCTTTTTATTTTCATGTTTTGGGGATTAGGATTTAATCTTATATAATAAATCCTACTCCTTACTAAGAACAATCCCATTCCATTCCACTTCGCCCTCCACCTTCTAGAATGGTATCTCTTCGGTTCTGCTGAAGGTCTCAGGCTCGCTGAGGCCGTTATTCAACGTTGATTGTGGATTCTGATTTTTAAATGATGATTGGTCAGAGGAGGGGGCATTTTGTGACCCAAGAGTCTTTGCTTTGGCCTCGAACATGGTTGCGAGGGTTGCTGACATTTGGTCAATGAAAAAAATCAAACAAAAAACAAATAGAAAAAAGCCGGCAATCAGAGTCAAACTGATGACCGTTGCATTAGATACTCTAACCTCTAAGCTAAGCAGGCTCGGATAACATAAAAGAAATTAAAGAAAATAGTACATAGGAACTCAATAAACCACATGTATCTTAGTTAACCATATTTTATTTTTGTTTAATTATTTTTGTTTAACTAATATATTACTATTTAGTTATCATTTTTTTATTAATATATTAGATTGGCATATATTAGTTTATTAGCTAATATTAAATATTAATAATTTACTTTATATCTTAGTATATAACATTGTATTTCTAATTCTTGAATATATCATTAATATCAATAAATATTTAATATTCATTTATTTATATCATATTATATTTTTATATTAATATTGAATTCCATTGAAATTTTACATCAATTTTATTTACATTATATATTAATATATACATATACTAATAGTAGAAATTTATCATTTTGGTCAGTTCGTGGATGCCTACATTCTTGAGCGAGTTATTTGATCAGAGGGTGGAAGATTTTCTTTGTCTTATGCATATGTTGGGAAGAGTTGACGTGTGCCCTCTACTGGAAGAGATTCTTGGTGTTGGAGAGATGAGGTCTTTACAATGAAGAAGGCTTACAAAGTTGTTTTAGAGGTTGATGTGTTGGACATCAACGAGGTCTCGTGTGATTGTGGGGAGGATCTTGACTGGTGTCAGGCAAGGTTTTTTCCCAGGAGCAATGAGATTTGTAGGAGATGCGGAGAGGCGTCGGAAGTTGTTGGCCGTTTATTCTTTAGGTGCTCTGGATTGAAGGAGGTCTGGAGCATTGCGGATCTTCCGAGTGTCCGAAGGGATGAAGCAAGTTTTTTCTGGAGCTCGATTTGCAGAGGTTGGATGGGTTCGATGGGAGTGAAACCTAAGGTTTGTGCATATGTCTAGGCCATTGACTGGCTAGAAACGAGGTTGTCTTCCATTCTCCTTCTCCCTCCACCTTTTGGAGGGGTATTTGTACGGTTTTGCCGGAGGTGTCGGGCTCGGTGAGGCCATTGCTCAATGATGGCTGTGAATTCAAATTTTAAAGGATGATTGGTCAGAGGAGGGGGCATTTTGTGATCGGTTTCCTAGACTCTTTGCTTTAGCCCCGAATAGGGATGCATGGGTTGGTCATTCTTTCAAGTTTAAAGCAAAAATGTATCCAGATGAACATGAATAAACTTGTAATCATCATAAATTGTATATGTTGAGATTAATTGTACTCTGTGGTTAATGGCAGTTACTAGAGTTCATGGGCCACATACGCAGTTTCAAATATCTCTCCTTGTATACACTTTCTTAAAGGGCTGCTTAAACATTTAAAAAAAGTGAACACTGTATTTTCTAAGCATTTTGACCTCCTATTTCCCTTTAAAGGAATTTCCCGGAACCCACGTCTATATAAAGAGGAGGCCACTAATTAGCATTCTAATTCACATGAAACTGAGGATGAAACTCTGAATCCCGCAAATTTCTTTATTTCCCACCTGCTCCTTATTCTCTGAGGCATCTGCATATCTCTCACCACCACCTACCATTAGAATGGATCCATCCGTTTATTCTAGCATTAAACTTCCCGTAAGAGCTCCCCCATTTATCATTTCACATCAATTTACGCGACCATCAAGAGTAGCTTGCCGCTTCAGCCATCAATTGAGCATGCATATACATGAGGACTGGTACTTTCACCACCAATAGAAGAAGCCTACCTGACCTTGACAACCACCAGATCTCATCAACTCAACTTCCCTTCAGATCACATCATTTCGAATCCGATCTTTTCCTTTATGACCACACATCCATTTTAGCATTTTCAATGATGCTTCAACAGATAATATTCAAAAATTTACGTCAAACATCCACTCATCAATATAGAAACAACTTTCAGCTTACCAATAGAAAATGACAATTGACGCAAGGCCTCAATAAATGGCATTGATTCAATATCACCTGCAATCATATTATGGTGATTACATTCAACGAACAATAATAAGATCAGACATCTAAATATCGTCACATAAATAGTACAAACTATTTTCATATAAGAATGGTAACACAATAGATCCTACCTACTGTTCCACCTAATTCCATTACGCAAATATCAGCTGGACCATGCTTTCCATCAACAGGAACAGAAGCCACTCTCTCGATCCATTTTTTTATTTCACCAGTGATATGAGGAACCACCTAATGCCCAAAGACCGAAAAACATGAAGAGGTTTACAAATAGAAAAGTGGAATCTAAGTTTTTCTTACAATATCAGAACCACTGAAGTGTGTTTATTTTGCACACATCCCTTGAGTGAAAAAAACAGGCATTACGTGTTTATTTCATGCACTCCATTAAGCATGTGTGGTGGCTTAAGAATGCAATGCACATTTTTCCACACATGTATATTACTCTTCTATACATGTGTGCAAATGATGTCACTTATGTCACCCATGTGATATGAAACCACCTTGCCAAAAGATACTTAAAGAAAAAACTCACATGGGAACGTTGGAACACATGCCTGAAAATGCAAAATATATGGGTATGGAAGTGCAATATATGCATTTTTTTGCAGATAGATGTTTTGTGCAAGAAGGCGAGAAAGGTCCAGAAGTGTTGGAATCAGACTATCCGAAGGGATCTTAATTATTTGGATTAAATCCCGAGAATGGACCCAAATAGATCTGAATAAAGGCAAAAAATCCATATAGGCAACCCTAATTAACTGTGGGAAAGACTTTGTTGTTCTTGTTGTTGTGATAGATGTTTTGCGCAGCACATGTGTTTTTTATTTATTTATTTATTTTGAAACTATAAATGCGTGTGTATGAAGATCCAGAATCCTTATTCTCGGAAACTCGATAAACTTACAAGTGAAATAACTTCCAAGCAAGCAAATATTAGCACAGCATTCAAGGGACCGAATCTTTACCTGAACTGTTTTTCCAAGGTAGTCCCCTCTTCTTTCCTTGTTAAGAACTGACTGAACAAGCAACAGCAGATTTCTTTCATGTTATTATACTTCTATCCCCAAACAAGACTGGCATAATTAAAAAAATCCTGTGAGAGGAGTAGCACTACAGGAATACTGCACCTGATATATCTTCCCAGTGGTGATGTTGTTGTCTCTGGTGAGTCTAACATCCAAAAATCGCTCATAGTTTCCCAAGTCCAAATCAACCTTAAAAAATAAAATAAAATCACTGACCCATAAGTGATGACAAGATTTACGCTGCAAAAATAGTGCAAAAAAAGGCTGGATTTCTGTGGTCGCCTTTCTCCTTCAAAAATATAAACTAACAATCTCCTAGTAAATATATTGAAAACCCATTCATATGGTTAAGGAGGTAATGACTTCATTTAATTATGAAAGAAACCCCTTACACATCTGCATAACCGAAAAAAACTGAAATATACAAGAATTAGTGCAGCCAAACAAGATAGCAAAACATGGATTTTTATGATTGCTTAGATGATCATGAAGGACTTCCCCCCCTACTCTACTCGAGAAGATCCTGAGAGATCCGATCTTTCTATTAGTTTTCACGGGGATTAAAAGAGGTGCTTGACTCTTTATATCGATATTTTAGAAATCGAACCGGAGACCGAAACAGAAACCTTATCAAAATGGTCGAATCGGGTCGGACTACAAAATTAAACTGGTTCAGTTGAATGATGATGTCATCATTTTTTTTAACCAGAGTAAACCAAACTGGTGAGGAAAAGTGCTTGAACCGGCTGATCAAACTGGATTGAATCAAATCATGTGTAAAAACACATTTAAAATAATTTAAATAGTTGATCGAACCAATAAAAATACATATATAAATATAGAGGAGTGATCCTATGAGAGCCAAAACCTATGAGAGCATGAGAGCATGCATTCTGGACCACACGATCCAACAAGGAGAGAAAATACCAGGAGAGAGAAAACAGAATCATGTGGTCCAGAATGCATGCTCTCATGCTCTCACATTTTTTGCTCTCATAGGATCACTCTATAAATATATTTACAAAGATCAACAAATATATAGCAAAGTTATAAATTTGTAAGTGTGTATATGAATACATACACAACCACATAGGCACAAACACAGACGAATAAACAGTATGCAATATCTATACACATGCATTTATGACATGCTTTTACATATTAATATATTAAAAATGCATACACAATGTAAATATTTTTTTGAAAGGAAAAGGGGTGTGACATCGACATGTACATTCTCTCTCCCCGGAATATGGACCGATTCTGACCGAGCTACAATGACCATAGGATAGCCACAAAACAAATCTTGGTGGGACTACTCCCATGGAGCCCTGTAGTGGACTCCCAAAATGCAGCGCAATCTAACGTGGACACTGAATCAGCATGTGTCGTTGCCCAGACCTCCCTCAAAATAGAAAAGCCAAAGAATAGCTATTTAGCATCCTCATCCGTTGACGAGCAGAGCTGATATACACATCCAGAGGCAGGGAAGAATCTGGATATTTGCTCTCCAGTCATCAACTAGTCCTTTCTCAAAAATAACTATTTGAACCAAACCACTGGAAATCGAATATCTAGAACAGCACACGTACGGTTTATTGGTCAAATCAATTGATCTAGTTTCAATAACATTGCTTTATATAACCCTACAGACACATCCAAGTCTCAACAAGGGAAAGAATGGGACTAAAAAAGCATATAACTCATTTAAGTTAGATCCTAACAAAATCCAATCAACCCAACTCTTCATCTCTCTCAACACTCCCCCTCAAACTGGATCATGTAATATGTTCTGCTTGCAACACAAGAAATCTACAATGATTCATACATATATTACATACCACCATAGAGCATCTTGACTTTACACGCATATCTCTTGCTGAAATTAATAAACACGGAAACGAATCGATAACCAGACAAAAATCAAGTATAAACATCGTCTTACGTGGAAGCCTACTCCCTAAAAAGCGGGATGAAATCAAGGAAGAAGGCGTCAAAGGGTCGGATCTTCTATTAGAATTTCGCAATGAGTATAGGGGTGTGGGGCTCCTTATGTAGCCCCACATACAGATCGAAGTCTTATTGTTCATCATGTGGGACTAAACATGAGTGGGGGTAATTGGATCTTTGAGAGCAATTACCCAATTATTACATACTTCAACATTCCCCCTCAAGTTGGAGCTGAGAAAACCGCAGCTTGCAATAAAAAGAAAATGTAAATAACTAGTCTTCACTCGATACATCTGAGAGAGATAGGGATAGAGACACCCCGTTTGAAAAACCTCTACTGGTAGAAGACCTCACTCGAGGACGAGTCTGCGACATTCAGGTCACCAGAAAAGAGCCTCAGTCGTGCCTGTAGTAGTCACTGCAACATCAGGTCGTGCCTGGAGTAGAGTCATGCAAGAAGAAAGTTCAGCATTGAGTAGTATCCGATGCTCGATGAAAACGGTTGATAACTGTAATAGAGACAGTTTGTCAGTCGTGGACGAGCAGTAGAAGTCCTGTAATAACATCTCAAGAAGAAGAGAATGTCCTCTCGTACTCCCCCTTTCTCCCATACTTAATAGAATAAAAGCACGGATCATCAAGTTGGGAGGAGAAACCAAAATAAAACGTGTATTTTTTTGTGTTTTTTTTGCACAAATCATCTTCTTTTCTCGTGATTGTTTTCTATTTTTTTCTCAGATATTCTTTTTCTTTCTATCGTAGTGTTTTTTTGTGATTGAATTTTGCGATTGCCCCCCCCCCCCTAAAAAACCCATGGCCCCCTTTTTGAACTAGGCCTCTCTCTCTCTCAATCAGCACTAGTCTCATCTGGGCCCAAACATTCAGCCTCTATTTTTTTAATGGATGCCACATGCAGTCCGCGTTTGCACCGCCCCCCCCCTCCTTTTTTACAGTTGGCCCGGTGGGCATAAATAAAAAACACAATTTTTTTAAAAGCAAGGGTGCAGGGATCCTCCCCTTGTTTCTTCGCCCAGTCTTGACTAGGGTTCCCAAAGGGGGAAAACCCATCGTCACAACGTCACTTCTCAACGCCGTTGTTGCTTTTTCTATGGAGATGGGATCTGCATCGTCAATCGAGGGAGCAGAGACCCTCACCTTCCAAGCATGAGAAGGTCTCACGTCTACAGAGACCCCAAGAACGATGCACATGGTCGTTGGGAGGAATCGAGTGTTGTACCGCCACCGTTGGGGGCATCGACGAAGATGCTGAGAGGATAGGGCCTGTTGGCACCTGCACGAGGAGGTTCTCATGCCTTGATGCCATCGCATTGGTGAACACCTTCGATTGAAGGATGTCGCCGCCTGAAGCTTGTAAAAGATCGCAATGGAACCTACACGGCCTTGCTGGCGAGATCAATTTTGTAGATAAATGTGTCTATTCGTGGAAGAATGCTCTAGGTTTTTTCAAGAATAGCATGATCCAGTTGGAGTAGGGTTGCAGCAAAATAGATCTCACCGCACGACATTACAGCAGAATAGATCATGTCACTCGGCAAGATTGGTACTGGAAAAGAGGAATTTATGGTTTTGATGAATCAGTAATTCATCGTCTTTATTCCTTCATTTTGTCTTAAAATCCCTTATAAAACATATTCAAATATCATTAATTCTCATCTATTAATAAACTAACAACATTTGTTAATATTGTATTATTAGCATTATTTTTACCAAAATAAATGAATAAAGAAGAAAAGAAAAAGAAAAAAAAGAAGAGTGTATATATGTACAATGGATACAGATTGATCCTTACCCTGAGAGTAGGTCAAATAGTGACCTAATCAACAAGGAATAAAGTAGAGGGATATAGGGTCATTAACTTATAAAAATCGCAGAAAATCAAGTTCACATTGTACGTATTCATCATATTCATTATGCTCATATCTTGTATTTTTTTATTTATCATTATATCAACATCAAATAAAAATAGTTTCTTCATGAAACTTGTACATGAAAATATGTTTTAAACAAAAAAAATGGTAGAGCCTTCTCCCATTAAATTATTACCTAAATAAATAAAATATAAAATATTTTGTATATTTGTGAAATTCACTAATTTAAAATATGTATACTTTGTATATAGATAATTTATACCTACAAATACTAGTATTTTAATAATTTAACCTTGTAAATTAATTTATTTAATTTATTAAAAATCATCATAAATTATTTATTAAATTATACATATTTTGTATTTTGGTCATTTTTAAAATTTAAGGTCATCTTCTATTTATTTTTAATTATTTTTATTATTCTTCCATGTAGTAGTTGTCTTATTCAAACCGGGCTCCCATTGGCCCAGATCTGATTTGTTGACCCAATGGTCAAGTTACCCTCATCCTTCAGGCCCGATTCCAGCCTTCCTAGCCCGCCTCATTCTCCTAATTACTCCGCCCGATTCTCACACCCATCTCACCCAATTCCAGTTTCCTTCGATCCATCTTATGACGTAAATCCACGCCCAACTTCGTTTCAGCCATATATGAGTCCTTTCACACCCAAAATTCTGCTCCATTCTTCGAATTTCCTCTGCCTTTAAATAACCCTCCAGGTGCCCTCCTTCCTTAATATGTCTTTCCCCTTGTTTCCCCGAGCTTGAGTGATCTAGAGGTTGTTCCTCATGATAGGGGGAGAGCTCAGAGGAGTGGGAGCGTGAAAAGAGGAGAATCGATGTAATCCACACCTTCAGGCGTCGAGGTCCTCGGAGCTCCCCCACGATCAGCTTCTGCGACCAATCCATGGCTGCATTGATGTGAGAAATCTCTTAAATTCTCCCCCTTTCCATCGTAGGTAAATTTAGTGTAATTTGATTTCGACTCATTCATTTTCATTCAATTTCATTTGATTTTCATGTTGTAACATTAGAACTAGGATCTCAGCCTCCGGTCACCACGATCTGAGGATATCATCTTGTTTTAATCACTTGATCTGTATCGCACACACATTCGTGATGCATTCCAATTCTTCATTCTTCGATCCACATCCTACCACCTGAGATCGAAGAATCGGAGGAGTCGATCTCCATCTCCCACCTTTATCGGAGATCCCCACCCTCTTTTTTTTTAAGTCTAAAAAAGGGGAAAACACTCAGCGGTGTCGGCCCCTGCCATATATTAATAGAAAAAAAGAAAAAAACTTTACAAGGTACCAACTGCGGAACAAAAAAAAGAGAAACCTAAACCAACGACCAGCCCTCAACTAAACGGTTACAATGAATTATCACATTTTCCTTGTAAAAACGCTGCCCGGAGAAGATGGCGTTATTTCGACCAAGCCAAATCGCCCAAGCCTTCGCCAAAGGCCGCAGCAATTCCCTACGATCCCCGCCCTTATTTGCCACCAACGAGTCCCAGAAAGAAGGTAGATCCGAGGAGCACACCCAGGCATCGGCCGCCTCCTCCCAAACATTTTGCACCGCCGGGCACGCGAAGAACAAATGCTTCAGAGTTTCCACTGCATTGCTGCAAAGAATACAGGTATCAGGAATATTCCCAATCAACCTCGCGCAGCGATCCCTCATCATCAATCTCTGCCTCTGAACCAGCCAAAGGAAGAAACCCACCCGCTCCGGAAGCCGCAGAGCCCACAAGAAGCCGCAATCCCGCACCACCGCCTCTTGCCCGGGAAAATGGGAGGAAGAAACCACCACGAACGCCTTCCTGGAAGAAAAAGGCCCCCCCTTCCAAGCCCAATGGTCCCTCCCGGTCAAAGGCTAACAGGCCCCCCCAACGGCCTCCAGAAGAAGCAGATAATCGTTGAGCCTCTGCTCCGAAAGGCTATCACGGAAGAGCGGGAACCAACCGGCTTCAGACCAGCAGGAAGCCACAGTAGCATTCCCATCAACCGCCATAGCGCATAACCGCGGGAACCTCGACGAAAGAGGTTCCTCACCCGCCCAAACATCCTTCCAGAAACTGAAAGATCGACCATCACCAAGGACCGGAGAAAAGAAGGCCGAGAACTTAGAGCAAGTCTCCAGCACCCCCCTCCAAAAAGGCGTGAGCGGCCCCCTCCTAGCAATCGCCACCGGAAGCGCCACGTCAATAAGATGAATCTTCCGCAGAACCTCGGAGCAAAAATCCTCACCAGGGCCCCATAACCTGCTGACCCACTTAAGGAGAAGGGCCTCATTAACATGATCCAACCTCCGGACTCCCATCCCCCCATCGCTCTTACGCCTCGTAACGTCATCCCACCCCACCAAATGCATTCCACCCGCCGATTCCCCAATTTTTGCCCCACAAAAACCTCCGCATGAGCCTTTCAAGACGAGAGTGAATCCCCACCGACAAACGATTGTTAGATAAAAAATAGACGGGGATAGACGAAAGCACCGCCTTGAGAAGAACGAGGCGGCCCCCCTTCGAAAGCAACATAGATCTCCAACCGGCCAGCCTCATCTCCACCTTCTCCACCACCTTGGACCAATCCCTCAATCGAGCCCTACCATAGACCAGTGGCATCCCCAAGTAATCCAAGGGCAGGGAACAAGGCTGAGAACCAAAAATCGAACCGCATTCCGCCACCTCCTCACGCTAAGACCAAAAGGAACCACCTTCAACTTTGAGTTATTTTTTAACAGACCCGACAACTCGCTGAACACCTCAAGCGTAGCCGCCATAGCCGAGACCTCGTCAGGGCCCCCCTCAATGAAAAAGATGGTGTCATCGGCGTATTGGAGCAGAGGGACCACCATCCCGCTACAAGAAAACCCCCGAGAGAGTCCACAATCGATGACCCGGTAAGCCATCCGAGCAAGGACATCCACGGCCACAACGAACAGCAATGGCGCAAGGGGGCAACCCTGCCGGATCCCCCTTCTCGGTTGGAAAGATCCCCCTCCAGGCGCCCCTTAACCATGACTGAAAGCGAGGCCGTAGTGACGCAACGGTGCATCCCAGCAATCCAAACCTCCGGGAAGTCCCTCCTCAACACCGACCAAATGAAGCTCCAATCGAGACAACCATACGTCTTTGCAAACTCGACCTTCCACAGCACCTCACGACATCTGTCCCTCTTCCATTTCGCAACCATCTCCGACGCCAAAGTGATACGATTCGCAATCTGTCTTCCCCGAACAAAAGCAGCATGCATTGGCGATATAATATTGCCCAGCACCCAAGCCAGCCTCAGAGCGAACACCTTTGCCACGATCAAGTATAAAGCGTTCGAAATGGCAATCGGGCGGAAATCCTCAATACGCTCCGCCGAAGGAGACTTAGGAAGTAAAACAATGAAGGCTCTATTGACTTTGTCAAAACCAGCATTACCTTCACAGAACTCGGAGATCACCTCCAACACCTCCGAGCCCACCAAGTCCCAGAAATCCTTGTAGAAGGCAATCAAGAAACCGTCAAGACCCGGACAAGCATCAGCGTTAAGATCCCACACAGCCTCTTTCACCTCATCCAAAGTAACCCTCTTCGTCAGATCTTCGCAAAGAGAGGGCGAAAGCGGAGGATCCCCTACCCCCGTCCATCTCCAAATTTTCTGGGGGCGCCTCCCCGAGAAGTCCCTAAAATAATCGACGATCGCCCGCCCCATTGTCGCGTCACCTACCGCGCGCCTATCATCAATCGAAATCGAGCGAAGGGCGTTCGATCGCCGCCTTCCACTGTCCACCCGATGGAAGTACGCCGTGTTGGCATCCCCCTCCTTCAGCCAAGACACCATCGACCTCTGGCGCCACTCTGTGACACGCTTCAAATCCTCCTCCTCCTCCATCTTCCTCTGAGCGGCCGATCTCGCAAGCAGCTCATCCTGTCGAAGCTCCCTAACCCCCTCCAAAGCATCCAAAGAGCTGACCACCCCCTCCGCCTCCCTTCTGGTCGTGATCCTCACCGCCCTCGACTCCCTCTTAAAGATAGCCAACCGCTTGCGCAACGGAGCAAGTTTGCGAACAAACCTCGTGACCGCGGAGGACCCCAGCTGCATCTCGACCCAGTGATCCACAACAAGAGCTCTGAAATTGTCCTCAAGCAACCAGCACCTCTCATATCTGAAGAAGGCCCGCGAAACAGATGCATCCCCGGAGTCCCTCAAGATAGGATTGTGGTCAGAAAAGCACCGAGGTCTGGAGCTCACGAAAGAAAGTGGGAAAGAGTCCAAGAGATCCCCGGACGCCAAGAACCTGTCAATACAGGACCGGGAGTTCGAATTTCTCCACGTGTAAGTGCAGTCGCATGCTCCCAAGTCCTCGAGGGCCAAAGAGTCGATGATCTCCGTAAAATTCAACGAGCCAGGGTCCAAACCGCCCCGAGAACGAGGCATGTCCGATGAACGGAGGGTGACGTTGAAGTCACCCCCAACCAGCCAGGGCACCCCCGCAAACTGGTGAGCAGCCTCCCGCAAATCCTCCCAAAGCTCCTTCCTCTTAATATAGCAGCACGGGCCATAAGCACAAGAAAGAGCAATCGCCGAAGAAGAATCCACCCAATCCAAAAGAACCGAAATAGAATGCCTCCCTCTGAAAATCGAGTTGAATGATAGAGAATCAGATCGCCAGGCAATGAGAAGTCCTCTCGCCGAACCCACCGCGTCCACCGCCCGAACCTCGTCCAAGTCCCCCGCACCAAACGATCTCCAAAGACCGTCAGTCAATCCTTGTAGCTTAGTCTCATGTAACATGACAATGTCACACCCCCATTCCGAGAACCTCGAACCCAAGGTTCTCCTCTTAGCCGCCTCCCCCAACCCGCGAACATTCCAAGACACCACCTTCATGAGGAACCTTGTGACTGCCCCCCGATGCGGACGACGCCAGCCGCCTCCGCAACCGCATCCTTCAAAGACAGGCATCCCTGCGCTATAGCGGGCAATGACCGCGACCTGTTCCCCGCTCACTTCATCTTCTTATTTTGATCAATAATAGTTAGTCGGGGTCTTTTGTGCTCCACGCTTCTTAAATAACCTCCATGATCATCAAGGGTGTCACTTGGATAGCGGATCGAGCCACCATAAGACCTTCGTTTCCCAAACAAGATGAGGCACTACCAAGTCTCTATCTTTTGGGGCTACTCCCAAACCTAAATCGAATACCAGTGCTTTGATCCGATTAAATGGAAGCACTACGTTAGTGTTGATGTCACCTTCATTCGGTCCGTCATGTATATTTCTCAAACATGTGATAAGATGACCTTATCTAAGTATGGTGAAGAGGTTTACATCCAAAGGAGGCTATACGAGACAGCCATTGGTGTCTTGTTATAAAGCATACACAGAGATTGATTATTGCCCCTGCAAGGGCGTCTGTGGTTGGCTGCAAATGAGTTTTTACAATGAAGGATCGTGCAAGTAGCAGTGTCGGTCACTACAAGTCTAGGCTTGTAGCTCGTGGGTTCACCCAGACTATCAGGACATTCTCTCCAATGGTACGTCGTTCTACCCTTCGCATCCTCCTATCTATTGCAGTGATACGGGAAGCTGGATGTGAAGAATGCTTTTCTATATGGTGGTCTGCAGGAGGAAGTCTATATGCAGCAGCCACCTGGGTTCGATGTTAAGGAGGAGTGTCAGAAGGCATACATACTTCATGAGGCTATCTATGACCTTAAGCATAGTCCTAAACCATGGCTCCATAAGCTCACCGACTTGATAGAGCAACAGGGCTTCACGAGATCGACAGTATATCATTCACTTTTTGTTCAGAGGATTCGGAGAGGTATCGTTATTATTCTAGATCTGGTTTATGTTGACAATGTCGTTGTTACATGAGATGATTACAGGGTATTAGTGCAGATAAGGAGTTCCTTGGACAATAGTTTGCCACCAAGGACCTTGGTGAGTTACAATACTTTCTTTGGGCTTGAGTTCATTAGGAACCAGTAGGGTTTTGTAATGACCCAGACGAAGTATTTTACATATCTCCTTTCAAAGACAAGCATCGTAGATTGCATAAATGCCACTACTCCCATAGATCCCAGCTTGAAACTAATGATGATGATATAAAAGAGGTGAGCAAGAGGAGATACAGAGAGCTTATACTGAAGCTCCTCTATGTGATTATTACCATGCCAGATATCTCCTTTGATGTGAGGTTGTGAGCAATGAGCATAAGTCAGCCAATTTATGGAGCAACCATTACATGCTCATGGATGTGGTTCATATGATCATGGGGTATCTGAAGTCTTCTCCACGTACAGGATTATTTTTTAGCAGAGGAACATCCCTTTCTATCACAGTGTGTGTGCATATGTAGACTATATAAGATGTCCCAAGGACAGCAAATCTACCTATGGTTTTGCAGTATTCATAAGGAGCTCTTTGATGTCATAAAAGAGCAAGACGCAAATCATGGTTGCCATATCTAGTGCTAAGTCAGAGTGCATAGCCCTAGCATATGGGAGCATTGAGATGATGTGGGTCATATCCGTTCTAGTAGACACTGTAGACTTATTATTGGCACGCCTCTTCCCATGCAGTTGCAATGCGATAACCATGCTACTCTTTTCATTGCAAACAACACAGCCTTCCATAAGAGGACCAAATATATTGAGGTAGATTGCCATTATACACGTGACATGATCAGGCGGGCTTTATCTTTACTTCAAACATTAGTTTGGAGGAATAAACATGAAATGTTTTCACCAAGACTCTAGCCAAAGGGTCATTCCAAAGATGTTGTTCCAAGTTGAGCACGATTGACATATATGCTTCATCTTAAGGAGGAGAGTCATCTTTGGCTTTCAATTTTTCCATTTCTTGTCTTTATTATTCAATTCCCCCTCCAGAGGTTCTCAGAGACATATGGCCTATCAAGTAATATTTTTATCTCCGCAATAACAGAACTTATCAATTAGCTTGTAGTTAGGTAAAGATCAAGGAGGTCTAGCTCAAGCTTGAAGCAAGAAGCTTAAGGCTCAAACCCAGAGCTAAAGAAAGAAACTCAAGATTAAGGATCAAGCTCGAGCTTAAGGGCAAAGGAACTCAAGCTAAAATCAAGTTATAGTTTTTATGTCTTAAATTTAGAAGGAAGGTGCCAATACTAATTTTTTTCATGTTATGGATAATGGTAGGCGGCGTTGAAACTTCGTCAGGTTGCTCGTAGAGAATAAGGCTCGAGTTGAAGAAAACTCGTAGCTAGGTACAGTCCTCGCAGACATGGAAGGCCGTATCCCGATATATCGGCGATATATCGCCGATATATCCATATCGACATGGGACCGATATCGAAATCGATATATCGATATATCCGATTTCAGGCGTTTTCTTCAGAAAGATTCCTAGATATAGCGATATATCGGTGATATATCGATGATATATCGTCGATATATCGATATCGACATGATATCGAAACGATATCGATATCGATATGTCCTTCCATGCTCGCAGATCACTTCCATAATGTATCCCACACAGACGGACATGGAAAGTGGAGATGGTTGGGTAATGGGGTTTCTGACATCACAGAGGCACAAAGAGATAGTTTGACTCGAGGATTTAAAAAAATGAGGTAAGGGCAGGTATGAGGGGTTTAGATGCTAGCGGGGCACATGGCCTAAATGGGTTCCTGAGTTTTTTCTACTGTGAGTATTCGGACGTGGTAGGAGATGAGTGGTGGGGTTAATGGAAGAATTTGCTTGGGAAAATGCAGGGTCTTATAGGCCTAATAGAGTTGTTCTAATGCTGAAGAAGGAGGTCTCGAAGCGGGTAGGAGATTTACATGTCATTGTGATGTCTAACTAATTATGTCATTGTGGATAAGGCATTAGCCAACATATTATGTGTGGTCATGGATGATATCATCTCTCCAATGCATATTGTTTTCACCCACGAGAGGCGGACTATGGATAGTCTGGTGATGGCAACTAAGATTGTGTGCAGATTTGAGGCCACGTCAAACCATACGAGGGTTCTCATGGATAAAGATGTGCGTCACCAAGGCATCTTATTTTGTATTGGTGAATGGGCAACCGGAGGGTGGATATTTCCAGCCTCGGAGGGGTGCTTGACAAAGATGCAATTTAACCCGACTATTATTTATAATGGATGTAGATGTCCTTGCAAATTGCAATTATGGCAAATCAGGTGTTATACCATGGGTATATGGTGAGGTATTCGTATGGAGACATCTCCATCCCCATCCTTAAATATGCATATGAAATATTTTTTATTGAAGGAGGCAAGACGGAGGCGAAAAGGGTGATTTTAATCCTAGGCATTCGGTTGGTGATTAACCGGGATAAATTTCTTTTGTCCCTTTGTGGCCTTTAAAAGAGGAGGTAACTCTTGTGGCATAGTTATGAGCACTACGCACAACTTATTACGATATTTGTAGATGCCTTGCGGTCGGATTAGTTTGGTTGACTAGCTCCATGTTATTGAGAAGTTTGAAAGAAAGCTTGATGGTTGGAAAGCATCGTGCCTTTCCAGGGGTGGTCACCTTATGCTTATCAGCACGGTTCTTGTTTCCATTCATGTTTACTATGTGTCATCCCGAGTACTGCATGTTGGGATTCATTGTCGCCTGCAAGCAATAATGCGATGATTTTTTGGAGTTCTTTAAACATGAATTATGCAAGTATCCACTTAGTGGATTGGGACACGGTCATGGTACAGACAAAGGGAGGTCTAAGGGGTACTTCTATTAGAGATGCTCAAATGATGAATCGTGCTCTCATGTTGAAATGGATGGCAAGGATTTGGGAAATCAGAGATGATCTAGTTTATCGATTATTCCTCAAGTCCTTGATAGCATCACCTCGCTTTCGCTTTTAAAAGGGGATTTGTTTTGTATTGCATGAATTTACTATTCAATGTGTTAGGTATTGGGGGATGGATGCTCATTTTTTAATGGATGATTAGATGGATGGAGGACCCCTTTTAGAGCATATTATGCATCTTTTTTGCACTTATGGCCGATTATAGTATGTCAGCTTCAGATGCATGGTGATTGGTCCCCGATTTTTCATTATGCTTTCTCATATCAGAGGCTTCTCGAGTTCATGTAACTAAATAAGGTGTTGGATTCTTTTGACGGTCCTATGGAAGGACGGGACCACTAGCCGTGGTAAGGAGGAGAATTTTCCTAAGGAACGTCTATCGGGCTCTGGTTATGCCATCGATCCCGAACAAGGAGATGATCCGTGATTATAGACTTACTTCATAGATGTCAACTCTATTGCAGATCAAAGTGTCCCTCTGGTTGTTGTGGCATAGGAGATTAATGACTAAGGAGAGATATGCAATGTTTTTTCAAGAGACGAAGACAGTTGCTCATTTTATGGTGATGAGGTGGAATTAGTAAACCATTTTTTTCTCTTGTGGAAAGTCTAGAGAGGTTTGGACATAGGTGGGAATCTCGTGGATGGAGTTGTCTGATATTGAAAGCTTAGGGGGATCCTTGGTTAACGCAAGATTGAGACCCACCAATAGCATGTTCTAGTCCCCTTACGAAACTTTCATTATTGATTATCCATACACTCTGTATGTTTCTAGCAATTTACATGGCATCATCAGATGATACGAGTCTTGGATAAGAATCTACAATGTACTAAAACATTCTTGTTAATGATCCTTTACTCCATCAGCATCTAGGGTTCCTCGAACAATGTGATATCTTACCTCACACCATGTAAATCCTTAACCCTTCCTCCTCTTCCTAATACGACAGGATGTTCTTGTGAATTATAGCCAATACCATGTATATAAGAAGTGATTTCAAATCCAAAAGTTGATTGTACTTTGGCAACTTTACGTAAGGCATAGCTTTGTTTTTGGGGGGTGATAGTGGAGTAGTTGGTAGATAAGTCAACAGTACAACCAATCTACAGGACCGTACATGAGATTCTAACCTCATGTGGCTCCTCATTCAATGACAAATAGAATGCATTGTTGATTTGAGAATTGATAAGATGGATACCTAGTCTATTTAATGTTAAGCATAATGAGGATAAGGGCCTCACAATAACCCATTTTCATCCTATGAACTTTAAGATGTATGAAATCTCATAGTTGACTCTTATGGCAGGGCGATAAACTATAGCTAACTTACTAACTTAGGTGAATCTAGACCAGAGGCAGACCTATATTTGATATCTCATCAGATAATTGGATAGGTTAATTGTATATGTTATTTACATAATAGTATAAGTTACTAAGGAGTCACAACAACAACAAAGCCTTTTACCACAATTAAGTAGGGTCAGATACATGGATTCTTCGCCTCCATTCAGATTTATCTTGGATTTTATTAAGTGTTATTTTATAATTATAATTATAAGATGTGAATCATATTATAATTATAAGAGGTAAATGATATACTAATATTCAAATCTATAAAATGTTGATTTTATTATAGAAATTAGAAGATAAGTGGTGGAAAAGTATGAGAAATGCAATGGGATAGGATTCCTTGTTGAATCGTGAATCCTTTTTTCTGATATCAACAAAGGATCTTTACCTGTTATATTATTAAATATTCAACTATGACTATAATTGACATATCAGACATTGTTATTCATCACATATTGATTTGATTATATATCATTAGGATGTAATTCATCCCAGTGTGAGTCGAACATAATATTTACGTGGGATTAGATCCCGAGCTATTGTGAAGCAAAAAAAACAATGAGATTATGGAAGTAAATGTTCTCACATGGTCACATGTATTGCTACTCCACCCTTCATTCTAGTTCTTGTTGCCCTTTTTACTTGTCATCTACGTAAATGATTGATTGGGTTGTAACTTATTAGTTCTTGTTAATGATTGAAGAAATGAAAGAAATTCAAATACTTAATCTATAACGAAATAATCAGATCAGAATGAACATTATCTGAGATACAGCTAACATAAAAGTATATTTTAGAATTATCATATTCTAATTATTTAAATTTTATATTCTATTATATTGAACTATTATGGCGAGTTGAGCAATTCTATGTAGAGAATGTTTCCTTTCATGCTAAGACTCTTCCGGAATCCTAGCTTTTGTAGTATGCCATTATATTTATCAATATATTTATGAGGCTTACACGTCCGCATATTACCCCCTTTCCACTTAGAAAAAAACATTTATAAGTAAAAGAAGTGCAACCAACTAAAAATATACAAACAACCTTCAGGCACTTTCCCACATAAAACAGAAGAAATAAGTCCTTTGTTATAGAGTATGACCATAGCAGCGTATGTGGAAGAATGATACATCGCCAATATGAAGGTTGTGCTATATGTCGAGTTATCGTGTATCGGCGAAGAAGTTGATAGGGCAGAAATTCGAATAATAGCAATGTATGTAGAAGAAGACCCATATTGCAAGATTAGATGTCTATCAAAGAATGCACAGCTACATATTATCAGGCATGCAGTGATATATTGAACATTACTTGAGCTGTTTTTGAAAATAAAAAAAGAAAGAAGCTTGAGCTCCTCGTGGTACACACAGCCTTTCTACTTCCTTATTCAACAGGCGCCCCTATGTATTCTTCCTCCATACACATTACTTCAACTTCTCGAAACCAGCTATCATTTGGGTGGGGAAGATTTGCGTTAATTTCTATTAAATTCATGAGATTGGGGTAAATTCCAGTTTGGAAAGGGGGAAAAGAGAGAGAAAACACAACCAAATGACCAAAAGGATAAAAAAGACAGACCTCACCACCATCATCAAGGACGAAGACCTCCCCATGCTCGAAAGGAGACATAGTCCCCGCATCCGTATTCAGGTAAGGATCTGCAAGCAGATGCCACTTTGTTAAAGCTCCTCGACGGGCAATGCAGGTAACCAAACTTAATACGGCAAAGACAAAGCACTCCTATCTTTTATCTTTTTTTAATCAAGAAGAAGAAGAGAGTGGAAGACGGACCAATCTTGATGGAGGTGATGCGGAGGCCGCAGGCTTTGAGTACGACGCCGATACTGCTGGCGGTGACGCCCTTGCCGAGGCCGCTAACCACCCCGCCCGTCACCACCACGTACTTCATCTCCTCCTGCTCTTCTTTTTACAACAGTTAGTGTTTGGCGGCGGCGGTGGCTCTACGGTTTCCTCCACGGGCAACGGATGATGCTGAAGTCTGTGGACTCTCTTATCTGTTCTGTTACGCGGGATAAGATGGGTTAAACTAATAGAGGTAATCTGTTTCTGTGTTTTGTGTTTGAATATATGGATAAATAGGAGATATATTAGAAGTGGGTTTATGGTGATATGATTGTATTGGAGTGTGAAAAAGTGAGTAGTTATTGTGATGTGATTGTATTGAAATTTGAAAAGTAAATAGAAGTGGAATAGTTTATAATTTTTATATGATATGATGGTATAGTATATTATTTTTTGATGGAATTGATGATGGAGATTTGATATATTTAATTTTTTAAAAGAAATAAAGTGCGACCCATGTAAGAGAGAGGGAGAGTGGATTAACCCCCTTGCCGAACGAGACCTAAGGGTTTTTTAATGGGAAAAGAGAGAGAGAGAGAGAGAGAGAGAGAGAGGATGAAGTCCATTGGAATCTGATCGAGCCACTTGATTGCAACTTGTGAGATTGTGGAATGTAAACCATCAATTTTTTTTAAAATATTTGTTAGTTTAATCCTAACTGAATGAATAAGTATTTATTTTAAATATTTAAAAATTTAGGCATGAGGTGGTGATTTTTGGAGAAAATCCAAAAATGTGAGGGAAAATTTGCATCAACGTCCAACCATTTTCTGCATCTATATACTTCTCAAGAAGTTAACATTATAAATAATTCTCCTAAATAAAGAATTGTGTTTCATTCTATGTTCTTACTTAATGCATTGATTTTCATATTTTTAATGAAAAATTAGTTGTTGATAATACGGTTATGATGAGTAACATTTCGAATATTGATTATCATAATATGTGTTTTTTTACATATACATATAAGGATAAGGAAATAAGTATCGTTTTCTTGCGGATATAGATATGAATACGGATACGATTTTAATTTTGTAGGATGCGTATAGGAACACGAGAGGAAAATTTCTATGTAGTACCTCAGGATTACAAAAATTCATAGGTGCTAAAACATCTTTTTTAAATCTGGATACTACAAAGGTGTCGCAAGCTCAAATGTGACACTGCCTATTGTTTTTTTATACGGATCTACAAAGGTAGTGCATCTTCAGGGTGTGATACCGGTGTCGCACATCAGGAATGTGATATCCAGTAAAACCTCCTTAAACCTAAACATATCGTTACACATTTCTTCCTCACTCATTATGTATTTCTTCCTCATGCGCGACAACCTTGGCTACCCGACCTCCTACTTCGCTGCCTCCACCTACTCCGCTGCCTCCTCCATGGTTGTCCTCCGACCCCTCTTCGCATCATTGACATTGTTCATGCGCACCACCTCTCCTCTCGAGTCCTCCCATATATCTCGAAAGCTCAGGTAAAATCCATGAATTTTTGTGTTGTTATGTTTATGACGTATCTCGTACACGATTTTTCCCAATTTCATGATCCTATAATGTTGTTGTGGCCTCACTTATTAGGTCATAATGGACTCGATCTATTAAATGTTCCATTTGAAAGGTGTGAGTATTGGTTCTTCAACAGCCAATGTACGTGTTTTTGGATCAATGCCGACTATGACCTTCAATGAGTTGTTGAATTTAATCCACTGGAAGTTCAATCCAGACATGAATAGTCAAAAAGTCAAACCATCACATTGCATTCTATGCGGTGTAGGCGAAAATCCTGCGTTGATGTCTATCGTCGCTGATGATGATGTACAAAGAGTCTTGTGTATGCTCGAACTATTGGAAAATCGACACCTACTGACAATATTATTGAGAGTTTATCGGTAGGCAAAGTCTCAAATGTTCTTGATGTGGATGATTGCCTTGCTTCCGGACCCTCCGTCTTCTAGAGCATCGATGATCCCATACCGCAACCATCTACAGATCACGAATGGTGCATGAGTGGCGCGATACTGAGAGAGGTTAATCATGCATTGGACGACTTCATCCCTTAGGGCATGTTTGATTGGTGGGTTGGGTTGGGGTACACCGGTGTATCCCTCCTTCCAACCCTTCTAACACTCCTCACGGTTTACTATTCACAAGGGTAACCCAACCCAATCCAAACCAGCAACCAAACAGACCCTGGAATCGATGATGAGCTGAAAGAGGGCAGTTATCGTGATGTTGAAGATAATATCATAAATGAGGAGATGTGAGCCGATGAACGAATTTCCCAATCATTTATTGCATGTTTACCATTTTTTGAGTTGAGAGGATCTGAAACTCATTCAACCTATAAGGATGACAATTGAAACAAGTCTGGACTTGAGGGTGTTGTTGATGAAATATGTAAGGGCATAACCTTCAAATGTAAAGATGATCTGATGTATGCTATGAAGAAACATCACATCCTCGCACACCACGACTTCATGGTTAAAGAATACACCAGTATGATGTGGTGTGTTTTTTCATCAACCGATTGAAAGGATGTGTCTGGTATCTACGTGATCATTACAAAAAATTCGATGGTTTGTAGGCGATCTCTAAGATCGTTGGCCCGCACACTTGTATAAACCAATAGTTAATAAAGATCATCCTCAATTGGACTACAAATTCATGTCTGGATCACTTATATTCCTGATAAGGATGACCCTACTGTTCAGGTATCGAGTTGTAGAGCTTACATTCACGAGATGTACAATTATTGGGTAATGAAAAAAGGCAAGGGATGCTCGGAAGTAAGCAATTAAAATAATATTTGGTAATTGGAAGAAGTCATGTGTCGAGATGCCTTATCTTCTGCATGCAATGAAGGCTACCATTCCAGGGACTGGAATGGATGTTGAACATAGCCAACATCCCGACCCTCGGAAATCACATTGTCGTAGATTTCAACGATGTTTTTGGGCATTTGGTCCTTACATCGAAGTATTCAAATTTTGCATACCGTTGATTATTATTGATGGGACTCATGTGTGTGGCAGATAGAAATAGAAATTTTTGATTGCTTGTGGGATGGATGGGGATAAACATCGTTCCTCTTGCATTCAGAATTGTTGACAAGGAATCCGATCCTTCGTGGAAGTGGTTTCTTTCGTTGATATGTATAAGAGTAATTGGCGTGCATGCATGGCTAATATGTATCATTTATGACCGTAATTTTAACATAAAATCTGCAATGAATGACGTTGATGTTGATTTATCAGAACCTTTCACATACTAGCATTTTTGTTCTAGGCATGTCGCAAGCAACTTCAATAATATTTTTAAGAATTGCTCTATGAAAGAGTTGGTACAGGAAGTCAAACTTCATACGATAAATAGGAAGTTTGCATATTTCATGAGGAAATTGCAGAAGTGGAACACATATGCAGGTAGATAGTTTTCAACTCACGTTTGTCGCAAGGAGCAGTGGACTTTAGCATATGATGGTGGTTATATATTTGAGTAAATGACAACAAAACTTGGTGGAAGCTATAATGTAATTCTTACGTATGTCCGATGTTTGCTGATTTCCGCACTAATCGAGAAGATCTTTTATAATTATGTCTTATACTTCAACGAGCGGAGCAGATGAGGCTAGTGTTGCCCTCGCGCAGGGCAAAAATTCACGTATTTTGCAGCATCAAAGTTGCACCGTTGGAGTGCAGATGCGAATGGCAACATGGTAATCCAAATACCAAGACAACCAGATATATTTATGAGGTCTTGAGTGGTATTCGACGTACGCAATATGGGATTCGAGGTCGCAAATGCTACACGGTGAACTCGGGGCAACAAACATGTAAACGTAACAAACGGTAAATTTACCGTATTCCATGTTCTCACGATATCGTTGTCATTTCGAAACGTCGAACAGAGGTTGACACTTATGTTGGTAAATGGTACACATGGGAGAAGTAATCAATGGTTTACGAAGGGTGATTTTTTCCAATTGGTGATCGGGATACATGGGCCTCATTAAAATACCCAAAATTGCATACCGATAAAAAGCGTAAGCGTAGCAAAGGTCGCACACGGTCAACTAGGATTCATAATGAAAAGGATGTTAGAGCTGTCATTCGACAGAATACTTCTTGATTTTGTGGTGTACTTGGTCATACAAAACACGATTTTCTTAATAAAAATATTCGGACTTCGCAATCATCTACCTTTAATGCACAACCCTCGAAAAGGAATAAAAAAATAAAAAGGGTACATGTGGAGGTAAAGGTCATAACAGACGAAGACTAAGTTTTCATTCTTTTTAGACGCATTATATTGATAATGATTTTTGTTGCTTGATGTAAATCAATTAATAATGATCATTAGGATGTAATCCTTATTTAATGCTTTCTAAATTAATAGTTTTTTATTGCAGATGGACCGTGAACCGCTTGATCCATCTGTCTTGACTCAGCATGAGTGACATCGCTCACGTTGTGTTTGGGTGGGAGATGTAAGTCAATTAATATTTTCAAATTACTAATTATTTTTTCTAATATATATTCACTAACTAAAAATATATGCATTATCATGGTTGCATTGTGGACTTACAAGAAACACATGTACGTCACATCTCTTTGGATGACCGCCTACTTGCTTACGTAGCTCATGCGGGATTTGGATGTATTTCAGAATTGGAATTTATCACGCTAGATTGGTATTTGATTACAACATTGATGAAACGATGGAGACCCGAGACACACACCTTCCATATTGCTAGTGGGGAGATGACCATTACGTTGCGTATTTCGCTTTCATCTTTTGGGGTTATAAATCGACGGACCGGTGGTTACAAGATAGACTACCCCTGGAGCGACGTGCGAGCAGTTTCTATGTGTAAAGCCCCTACCTTCTGAAACTGTTGGCAGCATAGTTTTGACGAGCTGGTTATTTACACATTTTGCAAACTTGCCGCCGGATGAGCAGCTTCTAGATGTCAAGACCCTACCTTCTGAGACTGTTGGCAGCATAGTTTTGACGAGCTGGTTATTTACACATTTTGCAAACTTGCCACCAGATGCTGATGAGGTGGTCTTGTAGAGGCATGCCTGAGCATACATTTTATGGCTACTGGGAGGTGCTTTATTTATAGACAAGTCATGGTCATTGATTTCTTTGTTACGCTATCACATCTGCATAATCTAAGATGGATTCAATGTGGATGAACAGAGCTATTATGAGTGTGTGCATTTAGTTCATTGTAATTCCATTGTGGATGGGAGTTCAACAAAATAATCTTATTTTTTTCCTTGGAAATGAAGAGCTATTATGAATGAATGGATTTATGTCCAAACTTCATAAAAATGATGCAAATCCAGGGTGTTTGTTCTATATCGCATTCTTGAACTGCGATATAGGAGAAGCTCTCCGGAGTTGCATCATCCATGAACATCTAGCTATATCGCATATCAAGCATGCGATGTACCGAAAACACAATGGAATTGCATCATCCAAGAACTTTTAGCTATGTCGCATATCAAGTATGCGATATACTGGAAATACCCCATAATTGAGTCATTTCCTGCAGCTCCCTAATATATCGCATTCCTGATGTGCACCACCAGTATCGTACCCTGAAGATGCGCTACCTCTGTAGCATCCAGATAAAAAAACATTAGGCAATGTCACATGTCGAGTATGTGACACCTCTGTAGCATCCGTGTAAAAAAAATATATTGTAGTACCCATAGATTTTTGTAAATCTCGAGATACTACTTAGAAATTTGTCTTTGGGAACACGATTATATATATTTTTTGTTTGTGTGAATATTGATATTTATTATTACCGAATCTATGTATGTGCATTACCGGATGTACTTAGTAATATTGATATTTATTATATATATGTATATATTGTGTGGGTGTGAATATTAATATATGTGTGTGTATGTATTGTTGTGTGTATATACATGTACTTGAACATGTTACATATTTACGCATGATATAAAAGAAGATATATATCTTTGATTTGTAATTTCAATATCCACATCCGTGACCCTATCCTAAAAAATGAAAATTATATTTTAATTCACATCTTTGTCCACACAAAAAATTTTCGATTTCCTCATTTGTATCCACACCTCCAATATAAGATATCTGAACTTTAGCTTTAAAGAAACACATTACAAAAAAAATAGAAATTAAGATAAAAGTTTGGCTTTATGTCATAATGTAGAGTTAGAATTTTGCAAACTTGCATGTCATTGTTTATTCATAACTCAAGTTAACACAAATTCGCCTTTAAAGTTCTCATCAACAAGTATTTCCGAGGAAAAAATGTTGAAAATCATAAACTCAGATTGTTAAACTTTGAGTTTGGATCCACTTGTACATGAAATTATTTATATGAGCACTAACTTAATAAATTAATACCTTTTTACCTTATTTTATTTTATTTTAAAATTCATTTTTTATTCACATAAAGATTTCATCATGAAAAAAATATAAAATAAGCGCCTTAATCATGTAAAAATAATATTAATATTAAAATTTAAAAAATGTATGAACATTTTAAGATAAATTTTTGAAAGTCGGTGTCTCTTAATTGAGTTTACAACAACAATAAAGTCTTCCACTGCAATAAGGTATGGTTGACTACATGGATTTTTTGCCTCCATTCAGATCTATTCCGGATCATTCTCAGGCTTAAATCCAAATAACTAAGATCCCTTCGGATAGTCTCATTCCAACACTTCTTGGGCCTTCATCGTCCTCTCTTAGTCAGGTCGACATCCCACATCTCATATCTTCTAATTAGTGCATCAACTGACATCCTTTGCAAATGATCAAACTATCTTAAGTGGTTTTCTCTCATCTTCTCATCTGCTGGAGCTACATCAATTTTCCTTATAATCGCATTATTCTGAATCCGATATGTTCGTGTATGACCACGCAATCACCTTAGCATTTTCATTTCTGCTATTGTAATTCTCTTCACATGGCTATGGTTCACATGCCAATATTCTGATCCATAGAACATAGCATGTCTCATGGATGCTTTGTAATGCTTTCCTTTTGACTTTCAAAGGGATTTTTTAATCGCAGAGAATAATAGAGGCTCCTCTATACTTTATCCAACATACATTTTTCATGTGAGTAACATCTCCATCAATTTCTCCATCCCGTTGCAAAATAGATCTCAAGTATCTAAAAGAATATTTTTTCCTGAATGTTTTTGTCTCCAATATTCACCTCGAGTCCTTCATGATTGTTTCCATCAAATATACACTCCATATAATCAATAATATCCCTACTTATACGAAATCCCTTAACCTCTAAGGTATGTCCCCAAACCGAAAGCATATCATTCACTGCATCTCTTGTCTCGTCAATCGACACAATATCATTGGCGAACAACATGCATCACGACATATGATCATGAACATGACTAGTCAACTCGTCCATGGTCAAAGCAAAAGGGAATGGATTCAAAGTTGAACTTTGATGCAGATCGATGCTGATATTAAAATAGTTGATCTTCGTAGACGGGATCCTTATACAAGATGAAGTCCCATTATATATATCCTTTTACACAGTTAATATATAAGGTATGTACTTATCTCTTCTCCAAAACTATCCACAATATCTCCCATGAGACTGAATCATAAGCCCTCTCCACATCAATAAAAATCATATGGAGGTACTTATTTTTAACTCTATAAATCTCCATTCTCTTCGCCAATAAGTGGATAGCTTCAATAGTTTAGCAACCTATCATGAATCTGAATTGATTTTTAGTTACTTTGGATACTTGCCTCAGCTTTCTTTCAGATCACATGTTTCCAATTTTCATAGTATGACTCATTGGTTCGATACCTCTATAATTCAAACAATTTTGGATGTCTACTTTATTCTTATAAAGAGGCATAACAATGCTTATCCTCCATTATTCAAGCACTTTCTTGCTTCACCGAATAACATTGAATAAAGTTTTGAGCTAACTAAAACCCCGTTCACCTAGAAGTCTCCAAACTTCTATAGAAATGTCATCAGGTCATATCCTTTTACAGGTTTCATAACCTTTAAATCCTCGTATACTTCCTTCCTTTGTACCCGTCTATAGCTTGCACGATTTGGATAACTTTTACTACCAGCAATATCCCCCAGAGTAATCTCTTTATTCCCTTCTCTAATGAAAACCTGTGGGAAATAATGCTTCAGTGTAGTCATTGTATCATTTTGAGTAACAAAGAGCAAGTCCTTCCTCATCGTTGATGCATCTCACTTGAGAGAGATCTTTGGTCTTCTTTATCTTGCATTGACCAATTTGAATATATCCTTCCTTCGAGTCAAGTTTTTTGTACAAAATTTCATAAGCTTTCGACTTGGCTTCACTTGTAACATTCTTTGCTTCCTTCTTCATTATTTTTTGTATTTTTTGACAATTTCCTTCATTCTATCCTTATATATAACTTTAAAGAAAACCCTTTTAATTTCAAGCTTCTCTTGCACCCTTTCACTCCACCACCAATCCTCCTTTTGGCCTACAACTCATCCCTCACTCTTGCTTAGCATCTCTTTGGTTACCCTTTGAATACAAGATGTCGCCGCCTTCCCCGTCTCATTTGCACTTCCTTTACAATCCCAAGATAAATCTTCTAAAATCTTCTCCTTGAAGCTTGATTGCTTCAATTGAATATTCCACCGTTTAGTTCCAGTGATCTTGAAAATCATACTCCTCTTTGCCAACCCTTTTATTGTCACATCCATGACTACTACACGATGTTGAGATGTCAAGCTCTCTCATGAGAATACTTTGTGGTCTCTACACACAACTGACTTCTTCTCCTCATAGTAAAGTATTATGTTTGTGTTTTAGTCGGGTCACTCTTTTAATTAATTAAATGCTCCTCCCTCTTCTTGAAAAGTGTTTTGATATGAAAATATCATAAGTCGTTGTAAATTCTAGAATGACTTTTCCCTCTTCATTTCTATCCCCAAATCCATGACCTCAAAGAACACTAGCATACCTCAAAGCATTCTCTCCCGCATGTCCATTAATATATCCACTCATGCAAATCATCTCTCTTTATGGGATTTCTTACATAACATTATCAAAATCCTCTCAAAAAGCTCATTTAGTCCTTTCCTCTAAACTAACTTACAATGTATACATTAAGATTATATTCATAACTTCTTCTTCAGGCACCAATTTCGGAAAAAAATTGATTCCCAAATCTTCACACATCAACCACATTATCCTTCAAATCCTGACGTTCGTCAAGCAGGCCACGTGAATTGGCCAGGGTCTTCTTCGGCTAATGAGACCTCGATCCCGAAGCCTTCGGAGTATCTTTTTCACCGGTGCCTCTATCTGTATGGGGAATTCGCTGCCCCCTAACCCCCCCCCCCCCAAGCCCCTCCTTCCCCCGCCGCCTTCTGACCCGCGGGAGTATAGAATGCAGACTTCCGGACACTCATGCCCGATCGTGAGACTGCCTGTTTCACGTCCGATGGCACGTTGCTCCGACCTGATCCCTGCAAGAACTCGATCCCCCTTGATCCTTGCCGGATGTGCTTGACGATCCCCCAGGAGACGAAAACTTGGGGACTTCTGACTTCGGTTGTTCCAAGAGTCTCCGAAAGTGGAATGGCATCCAGTAGACTCCCTGTTCCGCTCATCCCCTGCGTCAGCTCTTTGATCGGGATAAAATCACTCCAACACCATTTATACCCCTCTCTTTACATGAATACCATAATTTAAAGCATGACTTCTCGATCTCCCTTGCTTTCTCTCCAACCCATCTTGTCTATCAGATATATGGTATCTAAATATTCTTTCTTTCCATCGTATCTACTACATTCACTGAGTTGTCAGTCAAAATGCAAATATTTCAACTACATATCCTCAATTTTTGAAAAAATGCTTAATATACTTTCAACTAGCTCTAGAATCCTATAACTTTTGCATTTAAAACTTTAGTCGATTCAAACATCTTCGACCTATACCTCGATAACATCCCATACATGACTCAATTGAACCATTTTCGACTTTGGGTATGCTGACCAACACCATTTTTACCATGAACCATGGTAAGGGACTACTGCTCATCACTATTTTACATGTTCATGCCTCCAAGTTTTTGCTTAACTTCCGAAAGTTATAATTCCCTTTACAAAGGTCATAAAAGGATTCAGCATAAATGCCCTTAATCTTCTTCAAAACGGCCCATTTAATTAATCATACTCACAAGTGGATGTTCATCATTCGTTCAAATCACGACAATGATAAAGTAGTGGGCTTGAAGCACCAAAATGTCTTCAATGGGATGTTTTAAGTGGTGTGGAGGAGATCAGATTGGGCGATGCCACCTTCTTCGACCTTCGACAAGGATTGAGGATATGCTCGATCAAAGATATCATCAATGTTCCAAATGCATCCTTTGACTCCACACACGAGCACAACTAATAGCACTTGAGCATGAACATCTTATTACAATCCCATTTTCATGAATTAGATCCATTCACCAAGCTGACGGTTGGACCACCAAGCAAGTTGCAAACTAATCCAAAGACATGGCTACAATTGAGTTACAACTAAAAGTTGGCTTTGGGGGAATGTATGGTTGCTTGCATATATCAAATTTTACGGTCATTTATAGCATGTTTAAAACATTTGCCAATTTTTTCTCTCGATCTTCATTTTTTTTATTTGACATGTGCAAAAGAAAAATTTAAAAACAAATTCTTTTATCATGCATTACAAGGCATATGAAATTCAAATCCACAAAGATAAAACATGCTGAGTTAAGAATGATTAGTGATAAATATTTGATTTATCATCATATATTACATTTATTATCCCTCTTACTTAAACTATTCAATAGAGTGAACCCCAACTTGCTAACACCAACAACTATCACCATGCACATAATTAACCCTAACTAAATATACATATAGAAATTATTATATTATTATGCTTTTAGTTTCAGTGTTTCCTAAATATTTAAAATCTCAATATATATTATTATTATTATCATTATAAATATTTGTTTCGATGTTAAATATAAATTAAAATAAAAAATAAAAAAATATAAACACGTATTTTTCCTTAAAACACTTACAAAAAAATTACTATGTACAATTGACCTATGTTGACTCTGTGTTCAACATGGAACTTATAGATCTTAAAAAGATCTACAACTTTCATGTTCAACATTTTTCATTTGAAGCTTATAATTATTTTTTCTGTAATTTACATGTTTTTTTATATCTTTGATGTTTTCTCATTGGACCATGTGGCCAAATTCAGTGCAGACACATAGTCGAACCTTTTTCTCTTTCCACATTGTTCTCCAACCATCGGATCCATCTGATGGATCTGATCTCCATCATCCATCAATGCCTCATCCTGGACCACTTGATCTCATTGATCAGGTGCATCAGGAGCCTCCATTTGTGTCATGCCATTGGCCATTAGATATCCAACTCCAATGGCCATCACTTCGCCTTCCATCTCCAGCAATTGTTCATCCCACGTCGTTCCTCTCTGACCATCACCCTTCTATACTTTCTCCCAACTGCTTCACACCTTCTCCTCACCTCATTCCACCCCCCCGGTCATTGCCCTAACTCTCCTCATCCATGCCAACTCCCTAAATGCATATTCCAACCCATGTCGCATGGGGAATTAGCGGTTGATCTTTGATGATTCACTTCTTGTAACTGCCATGCACCTCCTTAAAACCTTCTCCACCAGCTCCATTCACAGTTGTTCACTTTTACGAGAGGCTCCACCCTAGCCTTCTTCCCCTCCCCATGACAGGAGGAGGTGGAATAGAAGCACAACCATGTGTGTCAGCCTCTAATGAGACCCATGGTCTCTAACCATGCCACGACCTCATTTGACGGACGTTGAGCTTTCTTCAGCGGTCGAGGAGATCAAGCGATGGCTCGAGCCCCATCTAGAGCTTACCCCAATCCCTGCTATGCCTTACGATGTTTTCGTAGTTCCAAGTAATTGTTTGTTTCTTTTATTCGGATTTCTTTTGTTTTTTAGACATATGTGGTCGCATACTCAGCACCTCAACCTACCCGTGACCTTCTCTGATGGTCACTGATCCTTGCGATGGGTCTACCTTACCATCTCCTCCCTCCTACACACCTAACTGCTTTGTCCCTTTTCATCTGCCCACATGGCGGAGGAACTCACCGGACCTTCTTCCTCTTCGCCTCTATAGGTCACAATTTCACCTCACAACGCATGGCACACTCGCCTTAGCTATCCGTTAACCCATCTGACAAGTCCCATCTTCATTGGTTGGACTTCGCACGAGGCTCCATTCTAGCTCTACCTTCAACGAGCGAACGTTGTCAGCAAGGTCCAGGGGGTCCACCCTTTCCTCAATCGCTTGAGCTTCATCACAGGCCTTCCATGAGGGTCCTTCGATCTTCAGGGACTGTAGTGGATCATGGAGGAGCTCTAACATCCTCGTCGGAGCTCTATCTGCACCAACGTAGTGTGGAGGAGGAACATCCCCGTCGAGATACATGTGTCATTGAATGGCACCATCCATGTGTCCATCATACGATTAAGGAAGCGCCATGTCACCAGTCCGAAGCGCGAGATGCTCGGTGGAACTGAGCCTCGCCCGATTCTCCTTGGGCCACCAACGTGACCCGAGGCACCTGCATCGACTCCAAATCGTGCTCCAAACCTCCACCCGCATGCATCTCACGTGCCGAACTTGGGTACTTGCACTTATGTCCGTCATCTTCTCCAAAATTGCATACAAGTCCATTGTGCATGCTTTTACATGGCATTCTTGGGGAAATTACATCAAGGACTCGTCAGTTACTGATATTGACAATTAGGTCCTCGTGTGTTTGGTAAATTACTGGTAAGGTCCGCCGGCTCTTATATATTGCAAAAATACCCCCAAGAGGACATTGACGTGATGATTTTGTATATATTTTTCAATGTTTTTCTTGAATTTGTGTCCCTGGACTTGTTGCTTTATATCTTAAGCATATGGAATCGTTTCCATTGATTTCAATTTCATGTTAATGCTTATTTAATGCTTTTGTCTAATGACATGAATTAATTACTGGTTTGATATGTAAAACATGACCTTTTAATTTGATATATCATGTGTTGAGTCACTTATCATATAAATGGCATGAAGTTATTTTTCATTTATTTGATGTATCAAATGTCCATGAAATTACATTTAAATTTATTGCTAAATCAATTGATCATCTAGGGGCATATGAATGCATTTATGTGTGTGTGCATGTCATGTCATTTTGTTGTATTGTGTCTTTAATCTAACTTGAATAAAAAACAACAAAAATGCATCTTGTTGTATATGTAATGTTTTGCATCGCTTTGTGTGCATCACTTGATCTAGACGGACTAATAATCACTTAACTTAGGTATTAAGATTTAATTAATCATGAGGATAACTCGTGTCCTTGAGATTGATCCTGAACTTATACATGTTTGAAGTTTATAAAATCGAGCCCCTTCTCGCAGATATATCTGGCTTGATTTCTGATAGATCGTTGAGTGGTTGTACTACAATGCGATCGAATTGACTTAGTCATTCAACGGTTCAACAATTACGTTTATGATTTATAGTTTAGTTGGTTTGTATTTCCTCTATTTGATATTTGTAAGTTTTTATTTAGTAATGATTGCATGTTTAGTTTCAACATTTCATGCCCAACTAGGTAACTTTTGTAAAATATAACCCTGATTTTTTATTGTATGTATTAGTCTTTAGTTTATGCCTAAAAAATCAAAGATCGTTGATATTTATACTTTTTTATTTTTAAAGTGATATACTTTTGAGTGAGTTAGAAGGCTGCTTCTTAATGTTTTAATTTAGAAAATTGCACAGAACTTAGTTAGATTCTTATATTGAATTTACTTGATTTTTTGAATAATATAGAAATATGAGATAAATGAGAAATATTGATTGTTTATGCCTTTAACATTAAGTGAAAAGGAAAAAAAAAATAAAAAGCTTAAATCATAAGAGAGTTCGATACTCGTGAATAGGTAAGTAAAAATAAAGTTATACTGAATTAAAATCCAAATTAAAACAACCTCCTATCAACGTAACAACTTTTTGGGCAGGAACAAAGTTCTCAGTTAAACAATTTTATGGCGAAATTAGGAATAACAATGAGGTTCAAGATCTATATCAACACTTCTGCCAGGACATGAAGATTATTTGGGCAAGCAAAATTCCAAACAGAGTAAAGGTATTCCTCTGGTGCTTGAGGAGAGACAGGCTTTGCGACAAGGTTATGAGAGCGAGGATTTTGGGCCTTCGGGATACAACATGTGATAGGTGTGAGACACAACTGGAGTCTTCAGAACATATCTTCTTCGGCTGTGCGGCATCGACGAAGGTATGGAGGGAAATGGATATCTCCTGGATGATTGCGGACGGGACCTCAAACTTCTGGGAGTCGGTAAGACGAGTCGGAAGCAACTCCTCGGATAACGTGGCTAAACCTTTTGCGGTTCTGTGGGCCGTATGGTTAGCTAGAAATGAGCTTGTTTTTAAAAATCAGACGTTTTATTCGGAAAATGTGGTGTCCCATTGTAGGGCTCTCCTAAACTTTTGGGAGCTCAGGTAATGTCTCTTGTAATCGTCCTTTTCAATTATAAAATTCTTATGCGGTGACTCCTAGCTCGGGAGCTCACCCTCGCTTCTTTCAAAAAAAAACGTAACAACTTTTTGACATTGTTGCCGGAAGGTATGTTTAAGTGTTTAGAATACGTAGTGTTCAACATTTTACACCTCACTTTTGTTTTTACCAGTGTGTTTAGTTGTGGGTTATCTGTGACATGGTAACATCTTTTTGTGTTTTTGATGTTTGGTTGCCTCGTTGGTGGGTTTAGAGTTGAGAGGATTTGCGTGATGTGATTGTATTGAAATATGAAAAAGTGGGTAGTTATTGCGATGCAATTGTATTGGAATTTAAAAAAGTGGGTAGTTGTTGTGATGCGATTGTATTAAAGTTTGGAATAATGAATAGAAGTTGAATACTTTGTAATTTTTAGATGATATGATGGTATAATATATATATTTGATGTAGAGAGAGTGGACCCCGCAAGAGGAGTAGATAAATGAGTTTTGGGGGTAACCCTCAAACACCCCTTAGTTTTATTTCTTTCGTACATACGTGTTTTGTTTTCTTTCTTAATCTCATATCTTGCCTTTTGGTTTATTCCATAACATCGTAGGTAGCCTTGTTATATTCAAAATTGTATTTAAACTTTAATTGGAAAGACTATGTAATTACAATTGGAAATAATTTGGTTCCAATTGGGAAACCAAATGTTTTGGAGGGAAAGTTGGGAATTCTCAAATTTGAAATATGGAAAGTTTGGGTGGAAGTTTAGTACCACACCGGGGAGAACTAAATTTTTTGGTGGACTTATATATGAGTTCACACCCCAAGCTCTTGTAGCAATAATAGAGAGGAGGAATGGAGGACCACACATGCGCGCGCTTCGCTCCGTCTCCGGCTCCGGCTCCGGCTCGGGACAGTTAATTTGGATCTCGGATCTCGATACTTTTGCTGCGGTTTTCATTTGGTAAGTCGATTAAATTAATCACACGATTAATTTGGTAAGTCGATTTAAATGGGAATTCAACTCGCCATTATGGGCGTGATTTTTGGGATCCGAAAGGCTGCGTTTTGGGACGCGTTTTCGGAAACCAAAGGTAACCGCGCGCTTTTCTTCACTCGCAAGAAAACCTCTCTCACGCCGTCTCTCTCACTGGTTCTTCCTCTCGCGGACGAACGTTTTTCCTCTTCCTCTCTCGGCTGCAGTTCTCTGAGGTACAATCGAGGACGATCCCGTTGGTGTGCGCCGACGACGATCGTGAGCCGTCGTATCCTGGGAGCAGATCGCCAGTACCCTACGCACCGGTATTGTGGGGGCGATATCTTCTCTAAGGACAGTCCATTTTCATGGACGCTTCGGTGACTTCTAAACTGATCTTTATTTTATTTTGGTTGCCGCAATATGTTTATTGCTTTACCCTTTCTGGATCATGCCCGTGTTGTCTATGTTTCTGTAATATTAATCGGTTCTTGTTTGCATTGTATAATCGGATAATGATTGGGAAACATACGTTTAACGTAATCTTATTCGGTATTGTTTCTCTGTTAATTCATTTGGATCCGATGTTTTACTGTTTAATATATGCAATAGCAATCCGATTTACAACAAGCCTCACATGTGTTTGGATTAATTCTTAAGGGATGATATGCATGCTTGTACTTTTTTTTCCGGTTGGTACGAGAAGAGAAATGAAGGTGAGGTGGTGCAGGATACATGAATATTTGCAATAACCTAAGACCTTTTGTTTATGCATTTCATTTTGTAAAGGGACATATTTTGTCTTCCCGTCTTGTACAAATTGATTGAGGTATCGTCTGTACAGTAGAGCAAAATAGCATCAGACACATCACTTTTCTTTCCTTTTTTGTGGGATGCGTTACTTGGCCACATAGAGTGGTGCATGGGGAACTCTAAGCTGGAGGGCTCGATTTGTGGTAAGTATTCACCTCAATGAAGTGGGCGATGCTTCAGAAGCTAAGTAGTGAGACACTGCACTACACATGATGGGTGCTCCAATGGCCAGAAGGATCTTGCCAGTCAACCCGACTTGTTGTATCTCGATTAGAAACTCTACGTTGTCACCTCACACCTGAAATCGATTTGAAAAATATAGGAGGCCTAAACCTAATGGCGGATGAGATTTAGATTGGGAGAGAATGTCTTCTCACTTTATAAGCAATGAAGTAAGAAAAAATCACCATGTGGTATAAGAGGACGAGGGCAGGATATGGAAGAAATCTTGGGAGTGTTGAGGATTCAGAGTTGGTTGTAAGGCTCGAGGTAACTGGGTTCTCAAATGGTGGTTGTATGTTTGGGTGTTGGAAGGGGATGAAGTGGATGAAGGTTGGTGGCTATAATTGGAGCTTCATACGGGAATGACGTATGAAGGACTAAGAGAATGGGACAATCACAGTATTAATGAGATGAGATCTAGAATGGGCTAGTTGCATGTGATGGCTCTACTTAGGGGTGTAAGAAAATTCTCAAGTTTGATAGTTCGACTTGTTAAAAGATCAATTCAAATTTGATTCACAAATAAATAAACCGAACCTGAACACAAGGTTAGACTCCATTAAATAAACGAACCGAAACATAAAACTTTAAAAATATGTTTGTTCAGGTTCGATTAGTTAAAAGCTCGATAAACACACACACACACTTACAAATTGTTATGCGCATAAGTGGACCTTATTTCGAGATAAGCGGATTTTATCTTGAAATATGCGGACCTTGTCCGGAGATAAGTGAATTTCTACGGGATAAGTAGGTTTTATATCGGTATAAATAATCCCAAAATAAATAGTCATATCATGGTCATAACACCCATCATCTATGTAAATACTACTTTTCACTTCTTTATCATTGAATCAACAGAATAAGTATAAACCTTACTTATCGCATATCCCCACATTACTCCTTATCCTCATCTGAATGGATATATATATATATATATATTATTTTTTAAAGAGATGAATTCTTGTTATCTAATTTTTTAAAAGATGAAGAAGAGTTGTATGCAGGGAAAAAACTAAAATGAATGTTTATTCTAATTATACACACACACACATATATTTCCATTTCTTTTCTTTTCACTCCCTCATTTTAGAGAATTACAAGTTTGTTATTTACTTAGGTTCGATTCGATTAAAAAGAGGTTCAATTCATATTCAACTAAAAAATAAAACAAACATAACATGAGCATAAGTTTAGACTTGATTAAATAATCGAACCGAACCTAAAAAAATGCAGGGTTGCTCAGGTTAGATCTGCTTACACCTCTAGTGCCTCTATTATAAGTTTTAGGCAGAGGCTTGTGCTCGTAGTTCATTTGGGGACAAAGCAAGAGCGGGTGAGGAGAAAGGAGGCTGAATGTTAGTCGAGAGGAAGACACTCGAGTTAAAGGAGGGGGGACGGTGAGTGGTGGGTGGTTATGGGTGTCATTAGTAGAAAGGGGGAGAAGGAGGGATCGAGGAAGAGGACAAGCCAAAGAAAAGAATGAAGCGAGGGACCAATCAAGTGACATGAGAGGATCATTTGCTGTAGAGAGGATTGCAACAGAGGTGTTGCAATCCTTCCTAATAAATTTTGGTGATTTTGATTCTAAAATCCAATCTTATAGATTGAATCTTAGATTAATGCTCTACATATCCTCCAAATTTCGCTCGAATTAAAGCTTGCTATTTTATCCCGATAGTTTAAAATTTGTATCTCTTTAAAATAGAATTTAAGCTACCTTGCGGACTTATGGCTAGCTTAGCAGGTTGGGGTTACAGGTGAGGTGTCGAAGGTGAGACCCGACGTAGAGAAAGAAAGAAACACGTATTCAATTAAGAAATAAAAATAGAAATTTATGCGAATATTAATCGTACGTTGGACCACGACCAAATTAATATTTTGAAGATTCTAAAGTCCCCGTATAACATTGAAATTTTCATTCGAACTTACATAGAAATAATATAAAAATAAAGTTAAAATTTTAATGTATTACTTTTTCTATTACACAACACAAACAAAAAAAAACATTACTTATTTCTACATTCATCCAGATGCGAATCGTGGGTCCATTTTCTAGTAATTACTAAAAATGAGATTTGCATGAATATGTATATTGGAAATCCATTACCTTGAATTGTTGTGCTCTTAAATATTTACATGATTTATATTCAAGAGTAGCATCGAATGCATAGATATTAATATAAATATGAAAAGATACGTTAGTTTTGCAAGGGAAGGAATATGGGAGACGACGACCCACTCCTCTCTTTATCGTTCTTACTCTCTTCCCCCCCAAAAAAACGAAGTTAAGAGACCATTTCTTTTCATTTTGTGGGAAGTGGATGTTAAATCCTAACCACTTCATGAGTGGAAAAATTATATTTTTAAAGGAATCCCCGATCATTCTTGCATTCCATCTATTCCACTAAATGTGGACTTTACACAATCAACTTTCAATGTTGGCATTTTCACATTTCCGCTTTGTGATTTTACCTGTAAAAGTACACCTTAGTGTTTTTTTACTTTTTATTGCGGTTCTCTTCGCATTATTTTATCAAACTAATATATTTAAAATCAAGTAAATTGGAGTTAGTATACTCTTGGTAGAAAGTCACCAACTATTCATGTTTTTTCGACAATGTACAAGTCATTGGAATATGTGCAAATGGGAGCCTTTTTTAGTCATCTTTTTTTCTTGATTTTTCTTCTTTGAACTTGTTTATACAATAACAATGAATGTTTAGCTTATTTTCATCGCTGAAATGCTTTTGCACTATCTTGTTATATCATGTATTTTTTGTGTGTCTTTGCCGATGAATTCATGCCTAAATTTGTGTACAACCTAGATGAATTATGAATTCATCAATTTTATATTTATACGTATCAACTATAAAGAATCTATTTATAAATATCAATAAACACATGTATAAAATAAATATAAATAAATAATATACATACATATTCAAAATACCTAGAAAGTAATGGGGTTTAATATAAAAATAATATAATATGGCAAATTGTACATATAGTCAATACAAAAAACATATATTTCAATGCTTAAAAATACAACATACATATACATAATATATATAACACATAAAATATTCATATATTATACTCATTTAAATAATATCGTGTGTGGGTAAACACTATGTCATATATTTCAAGCATGTTCAAGACCTATACAATAATGGTAAATCCACCTATTTCAAAGACATGTTTATTATCATTTCAACAAAGATATGTGCGAATGGGCATTTAAAAAAAAGTTGGCATCAAAAGCTTCTGTTCGAACCCATTCACTACCTCATTTTAGCTCATTTCGACCCCAAAATCAGAAATATAAATCATGAGCTTTTCACAAGTCCCGCAACAAGTTTTATGATTTGTGAACGTATTACGTAGGATCACAAGTCTACAAGAGGACGATCAACAGAGACTTGGAAAGGATGCGACATATCAAATATTTCAAATTTTATAAAGGGTTAAATGTCATGGGATCATATAAGAGTTTGCTCCTACCTATCTTATAAGACAAAGTATTAGTTGAGACAAACCATCTGCCTTTATTTATGTCAACGATTGGCTCATCATTGTTCTTTGCGATCGTGCAAATGAATGTGTATACTAATTATTCATGAGGTTTAGATCAAATACGTAAATTATCACAATGTATACCTAATTTCACAGTGACTCTAGACGTCTAAGTTTAAATAAATCCTCAATAAATTTATCTAGAACTCTTCCAGTATTTGATTATCATTTATCTAGAACGGCTCGATCCCCCTACACTTTCCTTCTCCTTCGGTGGCATCCATAGATCGCCGCATTTATAAAAGCTTGTACTAAGACGCTTCATGTAGCATCCTCATCTTGACCACCTCTTCAGAGCTCCCCTAATGCTTCATTTGCATGCACTGATGCCCTCACACTGCATTGCCCATTATATTTGCGACATGAATGCCAATGTTGCTGTTTTTTTGCAAGGATGCGGCGATTGGGATGGCCTAAAAATGTTTACATTCTATGTTGGGAGGTTGGTGATGGGATCATTGTGATACAACAAGATGGTCACTTGGTTGTGAGTTGAATGGTGGCTCCATTCTTACTAGTCCTTATCAATTCCATCTTACCCTTCTTGACCATTTGAAGGGGAGGGCAGTGGATGAGGAAAGAAGGTAATATTATTTATTAGTCAATGCATATAAAGCTTTTATAAGCGAGTTGAAGAATTGAACCACAGCGGGTAACATGTAATAATGTAAGTTTGAAAGAGGAGGAAGAAACTATAATAGTAAGGTTGAAGTGTAATGACATTTTTTGCAAGAGCTCAAATGTAAAATTCCCATATATAAAATGGCAGAGAGAGGACTTTGGAGCCCTCCCGCACTATTTACCATCGCCATGAGCGGAATCGCCGCCGCCGCCTCGACCGCGGAGCCGCTCCTATACGGCGGCGCTGCGAAGCCAACACTACCAAGGCGCCCTGTCTCCGCTCCCTCTCTCAAAGGCCTATCTGTTGGTCTCGGCCGCCGTAGCCAGAGGAATCCTCTCTCTCTGGCATGCAGTACTCGTTGCTCCAACAGTGATGTGGGAGGGACAGCCAAAGGCGGGCTCACGTACAAGGACGCCGGCGTGGACATCGACGCTGGGTCCGAGCTCGTCCGGAGGATCGCCAAAATGGCTCCCGGTATCGGAGGCTTCGGGGGCCTCTACCCGTTAGGTTTGATCTCCTTAATCGCATTTGGTGATTTTTCGCGAAGTGTGTTTTTGAATCGTTAGTTACAAGCGGATACAACTCGAAGGGGATCACGTGCTGGGAATGGGTAGCTACGGTTCGTTTGAAGGACAGATGCATTCGACGGTTTCTTTGTCCGTTTTACGAGAATGGCGAAGGTTACAATGCTAATGCGAAGTGGCGATGAACTTGACTGCTGATATTGGAACGGGAAGTTCTACCGAGTGATCAATGATGCTTCGTAATTCAATTCATTTTTTTACCGGTTTGCTAAATAATAGTAAAAGTAAAATTTGGTTAGCCAAGGAAAATACATGATAAGAAGATATCTTAATTTACTCATTTGAAAGTTTTTTATGGATATAAATACTGATGTATATCGAAAGTGCATAATCATGTCATAATGAATACCGAATACGTTGCATGCAGGTGTTAGAATGAATAATTTGCTGATAAATTTCAATGCAACTTATACATGTAGTTGTGGTTTAAGCATGACGCAATTATAATTAATCATAATGATTTCATGTAAAATGCGATAATTTACTGCAGAAAATATTGTGGACTGTCATCAACATGCTTACACCAATTTATTTTGAATGAAATTGTATTTATAATGTTTGAACTTTATTCCTTTGGATGGTAGGCACAATGCCCAAGTACCAAATCATTCCAGCAGATTCTTCTTCTTGTTGCATGCTTATATTTAGAAATATCGACTAGGCAGCCATAGATAGTACGAAAAGATGTCTTGGTGAGAAGTAGTTCAGAACTGGAATAGGAATAGTGGCTGTTGATCGACCATTTGCTTCAATCTTTGTATCCTTTCCCCTTACATCATCAAGCACCCGAAGCTTAGCCGTGAACTCTCCCGAATAACCAAGAGAAATTCTGCCCCAATCAAATCTCAGAAGAAATATGTTTGGATCGTAGGGATCGGAGGGGTCTCTTTTTACTAGTAAACCTAGATACAAGGGCCACCCCTTTCATTGATATAAAAGATGTATATATTGAAGCAGTAGATTGCGTGAGGCATATGGTTTTACATCCAGAAAAGTAAAAAAAGAAAGCTATGACATATGACCAATATGATCTTGAAGGAAGCAATCCATATTATGCCCGTGACCAACATGTTCTTGAAATGGGGGAAAAGTACAAAGTAAAAAGAGACTTTTGATCATGGATGCAAATAGTCCTTGTATTGCGAGGTGGTTGAGTGTGCCCTCATGCTACCTCGTCTTTTCCTTCCTCATAAAAAACTTTGAAATGCGATTCTGTTCAAGTAAGGAGTGCTTGCTTTGGATCTTTTTTTCCAGTCTACTTTCAAAATTCATCTCCTCCTCCTCAATCGATGCACTAAATTGAATTTCACTCCATTTCCTATCCAATTACATAACAAACCATTTCTCCATCCAACAATCCGATCATCACCGAGCTAAAAGTCGAAATGCATTTGATCTTGCAATCCTTATTCATCACACCTACATCTGAGAAGGAATTATTGTCCTCTGCTCCAAACTCTTCTTGGGCCTCCCTCTAAAGGGGTTGTTGTGTAACAAGGGTATAATCAATGATGTGCACTGGAAGGCCCATGGATTTTATCACTAACCTGATGAAATAATTTTTGGAATGTTTGATTTTCTTCTCATGTTCTGCAGGTGATTCTTATCTTGTTGCTGGCACTGATGGTGTGGGCACTAAGCTTAAGCTTGCTTTTGAAACGGGTATTCATGATACAATTGGAATCGACTTGGTAAATTTTTAATGAGAGTAAATATCAGGATTTTATTAGGTAATGCCTGATCTTTCGTTATGTTTCTTATAGGTTGCCATGAGTGTAAATGATATAGTCACCTCCGGAGCAAAGCCCCTTTTCTTCCTTGATTATTTTGCCACGAGCCATCTTGATGTTGATCTTGCTGAGCGAGTTAGTTTCTTACATGCTGGATTCCTATAGGCATGTTAGTTTCTTATATATGGTACAATGGTATTCAATTTATTTATTGCTGTAGGTAATTAAGGGGATTGTTGATGGATGCCAGCAATCTGATTGTGCACTCTTGGGTGGAGAGGTACTTATTTTATATTGAATTCTAATTATTTCTATATATGATGGGTTGAATAACATAATTTGCTAACTTATAACTTTAATCGGGTGAAAAATGTGGATGGGCTTGGTTACTTTAGATTTAAATTGTCAAAAACTATGAAACTGTATTAGATTTTTTAATGTTTAGTCATGTAATGGCATCTTTACTTGCGTGTTGTTTGAAGCAAGCTTCTCTCAAGTTTTTTCCAGATGTCATAGAAAGATGCACTAATTTCATGACATTGGCTTGATTAAGTGATTGAAATTGCTAATACTGGGAAGAACGATGCTACATGGGCAATGGTATCTGGGGGAGGGTTCATTTAACTTGTTGGGGGTGCCGTTATTACAGTATTCATCTCATTTTTCTTATGAATGAAAGAACCCAAGGCTTGATACCGTCCAAAATTTTTCCTTTGTGTAATAGGGAAGTCGAGAGGGTGGAATCCCAAGATGGGACCCACCATGTTGTATATTTATACGAATTTAAAAAGTACATGACATCATATTACGTTACATTGCTCCAGGACATGCACCACACTGTAAAATGCTCAATTACATTTTTAGAGTAGAAAGTCTGTCCACAAAAGATGTCCATTCCTACCACACCAGATTGCCTACAAGACCACAAATGGATAGGAGCTGTCCTTGTGGTCATTGTTACACACCAACGATATGCACCTCCAGAATTTAGGACCATCATCCATCGTAAGCCAAGGAATGTTGGCTTTCCTCCAGACCTGCATCGAGTGGGGACACAAAAAGAACATGTGATCAAGATCTTCCATTTCCAAACCACATCTGTCACAACTACGGTCATCTATTCGTAACATTTGGTCCCGACTATACTTGGTCAGGATTCTTCCCAGTCTGACCGGCCACATGAACACCTTGACCCTATTCGGCATTCCACTTCTCCAAATGATACTTGTATCGAGTCTAACATCCTCCAGTGCCACCATCATGTCCTTTACAAAGAAACGATATGACTTTTTCACCGTGACTCGCTCATTCCCTCAACAAAATGATCACTGCCACTAGCCGGTCCCTCTAGGGACGTCAACTCGCTTTGCGATAATCAGGAACTCTTCCAGTCTCTGGTCGGAAAGTCCAGAGTCAAACATAGGGGTCCATGTGCCATGATCCCACGTCTATTGAACCTAACCATCTATGTTACTGGTTATAGCAAAGAGCCTCCAGAATTGCTCTCCCAGAATACTGTCGCTCGTTCAATTATTCAATCAGAATCTAAAATTTTCACCACTCACATAGATGGGTCGCATCTTGCCTGCCAATGCTGGAAGGTTCCTAACCACACCTTGCCAGAGCGAGGAAAGAGCATGCACCTGGGTGGCCTCCAAGGAACCATATATCCCATAGATTTTCCTCAATAGGCGACAAACAAGACCCCCCGTTCCCCCGTAGTCGCACCACCCATTTCGCCAGAAGTGGCTTATTCATTTTTTAACTTAATACCCCAAATCTACCCTTCTTCCTCGCATTTGTAACCTCGACCCAATCAACTATGTGAAAGCCCTTCTTCTCTTGGAGACCAGCGAACCAGAAAAATCTTCTCATGAAGGCCTCCCTCTTTGTGCGCACTTTGGTGGTAACAATCTCGTGAAAGAGAAGATCGGGACGATTGGCATAACATGCATCCATAGAATCAATCCCCTCCGATAGCATTGTCGCCTTCACGGCCGCCAACCTTCCCTTCAGTATATCCAGAATGGTTATCAGTCACCGGATCTCAGCCTCCCAACCATGAGAGGGAACCCTAGGTAGCAAGGTAGGTAATCGACAAGGCAAAAACCGGGCACCTTACGATTCTCACAACATCCCTTGCCTCCTGATAAGAGAAACCAATCGACACCATTATAGACTTTTCTCTATTAATTTGCAAGCTTGAGACATCATCGAAGATATCTACAATAAGGGGTTCCGTACATATTTACTATTATCCCCTAAGAACAACATAGTGTTATCAACATACTGCAACATGGAATGGAGATATCATCTTTTTTATAGCCAGAGCACTAAACAACATCCAATGCCAAGTGCATCATGAAAAACAACAAAGGAGCTAGCACGCATCTACTAATATGACAAACTACAAAGGAGCTAGCGTGCAACCTTGCATGACCCACCTCTATGACTGAAAAAGGCTTCCCTCTGGCCTTCCATTGGTAAGAACAACATAAGATGCAATCATGACACACCGTTTATCCCAATAGATCCATTCATCTGGAACCCCTTTTTCTACAATAAGGCTCATAGGAAGTGCCAATCTATACAGTCATATGCCTTCAAAAAGTCAACCTTCCAAAACATGTCTTTGGTCTTGCTTCTCCTCTTATCCGATATCATGTCAGAAGCCATCACAAGGCCATCGACTATGAATCTTCCAAGAATAAACAATGTCTGCTCGAGCGAAATAATAGTTGGAAGCAAGGCCTTAAATGTCGGATTTCGGTTTCGTTTCAGTGACTAACCGTCACAAAATTTTCGCAAAATTTCGGTCGAAATTCGACCCAAATTTCGGTCATTTTGGTCAATTTTTAAACTAGGGCCACCAAATTTCGACCGATATAGGTCATTTCGACGGAATTTCGGTCACCTACTGAAATCGAAATTTGACCGAAATTCGGCCGAATTTTGACGAAATTTGATCCCATGGTTGGAAGAATACTCCGTAGTCTGTTGGCGAGGATCTTCATGATAATGGGATAAATTGCATTGTAGAGCGCTATAGATCTGTAGTCCTCTATCCTGATCAGAACACCCTTAGCCAACAGAAAGAGCAAGGCCTTATTCAACCTTTCAAAGCCTGATTCGTGTCACGGAATTCCCGCAGGACCTCCGATATATCTCCCTTCACCATTCCCAAAACTCCATGAAGAACAAAACGGGAAAACCGTCTAGGCCTGGCGCTCCATCCGCATTAAGTTGGAATAATGCCTTCTTGACTTCCTCCTTCGTGAAAGCCCGAGGCAATGAGCTCACCTGACCAACAATTGTTACCCCTCTTCCCGGCCAGCCCCAACCAAGATGAGTACGCCTCCTGCTAAACACATGAAAATGTGAGCGAAGCATTGCTCCCACTGTCTGAGCCCCCCAAAGAATCTCTCCACCAACCAGAATCGAGTGAATGTAGTTCCTGGGTCTTCGACCACTTGCCATGGCTTGGAAGAAATGCGTATTGGCACCCCTCCAACCACCACTGCTTGGACCTCTGCCTCCAAGCTACCTCATTTTTGTCCTCTAATTGAATTACGTCTAGATGCCTACCTCTCTCCACCAACTCAACCACTGTTAATTTTCTTTCATCCTCCAACCTGTCGAGCATGTATACCTCATCGTGAGCCCTCAATCTTCTGGATCGATACTGTGTTCGGGCATTCTTATGAAACTCCACCAGGTGTCTCATCAACTCTTCCAACTTGAAAGCCAAATGTGCAGCCGTTGAGCCCGTAGACTGACACTCTCCCAGAAAGCTTCCACAGTTTCTCGAAAATCGACCTTCAAGAGCGAAGCCTTCCCAAAGCGGAAGGACTTAGGCGGCACATCCTCCCTGGAGGAATGACCCAAAACCTTGCTAATGGAAACACCTCCCATGCTTCCGAGGACAACAAAAACGGATCAATGCAAGACCTGGATCTGGAGTTTCTCTAGGTGTAAGCACAACCCAAGGCGTCAACAACTTGTAGCTCCAAATCATTGATCATGCTCACCAACTCCATTGACCCCACATCACACCCTCCACGATTTTGGGGCGATCCTTCGAAAGTAGAGTCATGTTAAAGTCTCCTGTAATAAATCATGAAGTTGAAAGAAATCTCGCCCGATCCAAATACAATTCCACCTGCTGTGCAAAGCTCTCGCTACTGCTCGACCCATAAATATCGATAATAATAATCATGAGTCCATCTGTCTTTAGTCGAAGCGGGACCATGATCGATTGTTTACCCAAAACTCCTCTCCCTCGAGGTCAAATTTGTCACCGTTCCAACATGCGAAAAGGCTTTTGGGAGCCCCCTCTGAACCTGATGTCTTTAACTCTAGCAACCTGCTGCCTCCCACCTCTTTCCAAATAGCTTCAAAATTTTTGGAGATTTTGGTTTCCTGTAGGATGACGATGTCCAACTCACGCCCACCAGTAATCCATGTACAATGCCTTCTCTTCTCATATCGCCCTAGGCATCTCACATTCCAAGTGACGACATTCATTTAGAATGAGACTTAATCCCTACTTCGGTAGCGGGCACCATCCCCATGCACTCCGTCACCTCCACTTCCAGGTCCACCTCCGTCGCCACCACCTCTTTCATCTTGCTGCTCCCATCGTCTCTACCAACCTCGCCCTACCCAATCTCCATCACCCCTATCCTCTCTCCTCATTCCCCTGAAGGAACTCCCCTCACTCGGACCATGCATCACCCCAACACTTGGCCCGAGCTACAACAATACCAATTCATGCTCCTCCCCCGCAGGTGGACCTCGTTACAGAATTCTCGGGCAGTAAAAACCACCTGCTTCCTCCAGCCTCTTGTAGATTTCCAGCCGCCTGCTCTGCCTTCGCTCCTTCAAGCTACGTTTGGAATAACTCTGCCCGAATTGCCCCGGTTCAATCGACGCATCCCACCGAGACTTCATCTTCTTGCTACATGATCATGATGACAGACCCAACCCAATCCATCGATCATGGGCCTATTGCTCCGTGAAACCTTCGTTGGATCCAGAACAACTCCTACCATCGAGACCACACCCTCTCCAAAGGAGGACCCGCAAAGCTGCTTCAAATTGAGTTCATTAGCCCTAACCCGATACGGCTTTACCGTGAGCCAGATTGGTCTCCTTCTCTACTTGGCAAGAGGCCTCGCTCGACTCCATCATCATATTCACCATTAGAGCGTCAAATGCACCCGACCCATGACTTGGATCAAGAACAAGATTTGAAAGTGAAGGGGTTGCATGAGATCCGTCATCCGCATTCGGACTGTGGGTTAACGGTTCCCACCCACCCGAAACTAATCGCCTAGAAAGTACCACTGCAAAGGAGTGTTTGACGACACCAAAGACATGCCTATACATCTTGGTGGACGCGCCTTGACTTGAAGCTTCGACAACCGCCTTCGACTTTTTAGTCATGAGTTTGAAAAGTCCTTTCTCTTTAGGCAACCCATGTTTCGACGTCACTTCCAGTTGTCGCCATGCTCCCAACAATGGAGAAGCAGCCTCCCACACCTCTAAATGCAGTAGGTGACCCTTGAAGCTTGTAACAACCCAAACTAGAAGCGATCAAGGCAACTCCATCACCATCACCACTACGTCTAGCTGTTGGCCCTGCGGAGACCTCTATAGTTTCTTGGGTGTGGGAGAATTTATGTTGTTTTGATATGGTCTTGATGTTGCCAAGACTGTCATTCATGAGTCATGACACACAACAACTTGTTGGAGTATATGCGTCACATGTAATGTTGGGTAATTGGATTTAGTCCCACATCTACTATTTGTGGGATTTGGAGATTCATTGGGGCCTATATAAGAAGCTTTACAACCATTGTATCAGATGAGAAAAATGAATAGAAAACACATGCCCTTTGAGGTGTTCTCCTGTGGTTTCATCTCACTTCTTACAGAGTACGGTTCCACGTAAAATCCTGATGTTCTTCATGTTTATTTTATTTCTCTGATATCATGCTTCCACATTGTTGATTTCCAACGTAGTATCAGAACGGGTTCGATTCTCAAGAATTTACTTTATGTTTGTGATTTGTTCGAGATTCCGTTCTTAATTATTGTTGGAGATTCATTCTTGAAGATTATATATGTTGGAGGAAAAACAGAGAATATTTATTCAAGGAACTCTAGGCTCTCTTATATAGAGGAGAGACCTATGGGTAAATTACATAAGATAGACATAAGGAAATAAAATAACCGAAAAAGTCTGTAGAAACATAGAAATATCTCTACACTCCCCCTCAAGATCGAGCATAGATGTCAATCATGCTCAACTTGGACGAACATTTTAGTATTGACCCCCTGAGTAATGCCTTGGTAAATATATCTGCTGTTTGCTCTCCTGAACTAATATAAGAAGTATAAATCAAGCCCTTCTGGATCATATCTATCGTATAATGGCAGTCTACCTCAATATGTTTCGTTAAATCAAGCCTTTCTGGATCATATCTCTCGTATAATGGTAGTCAATATGTTTCGTTTTCTCATGGAATGCAGGGTTGTTTGCAATGAATAAGACAACTTGATTATGACATTGTAACTGCATGGGTAGAGGAACATCTGCATACATATCTATTAAAACTGCTCGAACCCACATCATTTCTATACTTGCTTGCGCCATAGCCCTATACTCTGATTCAATACTTGATCTGGCCACAACTGTTTGTTTCTTGCTTTTCCAAGAAACAAGAGCACTACTAACAATTACTGCAAAGGCCGAAGTGGACTTCCTATTCTTTAGACACCATGCATAGTCAGCGTCAGCGCACACAGATACAGAGAGAGTTGCTCCTTTCTTGAAAAATAATCCTGCACCTGGAGAAAATTTTAGATATCTCAATATTATATATATAGCGTCCATATGTACTTGTCGAGGTTGATCCATGAACTGACTCACTTGACTCACTGCAAAAGAGATATCTTGTCTGGTAATAGTAACATACAAGAGCTTTCCCACCGTCTCTCTATATCTCCTCTTATCCACTTCATCTATATCATCATCATATAATTTCATGCTAGGATCCATAAGAGTAGTAGAGGGTCGACACCCAACCATGCCCGTCTCAACAAGCATGTCTGTAACATATATTCTTTGGGTCATCACAAGACCTTGCTCATTCCTAGCAAATTCCAACCCTAAGAAATATCTTAGAGTGCGTAGATCCTTAGTAACAAACTGACGACCTATAAACTCTTTTGCCATCTTTATCCCCTGCATATCATCTCCTGTAACAAGAATATCGTCAACATAGACCATTATGATCACAATACCTGTAGGTGTCCTCTGCACAAAAAGCGAATGGTTTGCATTAGACCTCTTGAACCATTGTTTCTCAATCAAATCCGAGAGCTTCTGAAACCACGCCATTGGACTTTGTTTTAGGCCATATATCGCATTGCGGAGTCTACAGACCTGCTGACACTCCCCCTCAGCAGCAAATCCCGGAGGTTGCTGCATGTAAACTTTTTCCTGCAGATCTCCATACAGAAATGCATTTTTAACATCCAACTGAAATAAAGGCCAATCACATACCACTGTTACTGAAAGTAGGATATATAATGTAGAGTGACGAGCCACTAGCGAAAAAGTGTCCAAGAAATCCATGTTGTTGGTCTGAGTAAATCCACGTGCCACTAACCTTGCCTTGTAATGATCAAGGCTCCCATCTGCATGATGTTTAACAGTAAACACCCATTTGCAACTGTCTACCTCCATAGTTAAGCGCCAACAACTATCCTTCAATGCCTCCTGACAATTCCGTGGAATTTCCACGACATATAGAGATACTGCAAATGTTTGAAAGTCCCATGTTAGACGATAGAAGGAAACACGAGAAACAAGGGGGTAAGAAGCACAAGACCGCTTCTGCTTGCAAACCACAATAGGAATATCCCGGTCATTGCTAACCTCCTCCATCTGTTGGCCATTCTGCAAAGATTCATATACAGACATATCTCTAGACCTATCATTATAAATCACGTTATCAAAACAAACCCGAGGCATACTAGATGATGGCGATGACCATGAGCAGAAGCAGTGTGATGGGTATAGAATTTAGGTAATGGTGGAACAGTTGGCACATTCGACTGGGTAGTAGGAGGGGGTGGAGGAGGAGTTGGTGGTGGTACCACTGGTACAGGAGGAGGTGGTGAATAACCCGTAGGAGGAGGTGGCATGTAAACCTTATCATCTGAGTCTGATGAAGCCAACCTGTCACCTGTAGGAGAGAGCATTACATACTCAAAAAATGTTACACCAACATTGATATAGTATTTCCTACGCAAAGGACCATAACAACGGTATCCCTTATGGGTCTTGGAGTACCCAATAAACACACATTTGACAACTCTAGGGGAGAGCTTGTCAAGACCTGGAATCAACTGGTGAACAAACACAATAGAGCTGAACACACGAGGAGTGAGAATAACTCCTTCTCAGGGAAATCTATAGAGAAAGGTATTCTCTCCCCTATGACGGACGATGGCATACCATTTACCAAATAACATGCTGTAAGAATCACAACACCTCAAAACGAATGTGGGGAACGACTCTAAATGAGAAGAGTTCGAGTAACATCAAGAAGATGACAATGCTTTCTCTCAGCAACACCAATTTGCTGAGAAGTGTAAGCACAACAAGATGTTTGATGAATAATCCTACGAGGGGATGGAGGAGGAGGAGTTGGTGGTGGCACCACTAGTACAGGAGGAGGTGGTGAATAACCCGTAGGAGGAGGTGGCATGTAAACCTTATCATCTGAGTCTGATGAAGCCAACCTGTCACCTGTAGGAGAGAAATGCATCACATACTCAAAAAATGTTACATCAACTCTGATATAGTATTTCCTATGCAAAGGACCATAACAATGGTATCCCTTATGAGTCTTGGAGTACCCAATAAACATACATTTGATAGCTCTAGAGGAGAGCTTGTCAAGACCTGGAATCAACTGGTGAACAAACACAATAGAGCTGAACACACGAGGAGTGAGTGAGAATAACTTCTTCTCAAAGGAATTCTCTCCCCTAAGACGGACGATGGCATACCATTCACCAAATAACATGCTATAAGAATCACATCACCTCAAAATGAATGTGGGGCACGACTCTAAATGAGAAGAGTCCGAGTAACATCAAGAAGATGACGATGCTTTCTCTCAGCAACACCAATTTGCTGAGAAGTGTAAGCACAAGATGTTTGATGAATAATCCCACGAGATGAAAAAATGGGATAGAATACGAGTACTGAACCCAAAGCATTGTCAATTCACACAGATTTCACTGATGTAGAAAATACATTCTGCACTTCATTAATGAAAGTTTTGATCACATCTCTTGCTTCAGACTTATTTTTCAAAAGAAACACCAATGACAATCGAGAAAAATCATCCACAACAACTAGATCAAACCTGTGTCCCTGGCATTGTTTCAGATTTCGCAAAATTTCGACGAAATTTTGATTTCAACAAGGGACTGAAATCTCAAGCGAAATGGCAATATGAGGCCAATTTTCGGTCATTTCTTCACAAATGGTGGTCGATATGGGCGAAATGTCGTCGAAATTTCGACGAAATATCATATCGACAGGGTATCGATACGATATCCGAAACTGATATTTAAATCCTTTCCCTGGTGATCAAAAACATGTCTCGAACCCCAAATGTTTACGTGAAATAACTCAAAAAGGGAGCCGCTGCTCCGACCTTGATGACTAGGAAAAGCAGATCGATGTTGCTTTCCCGACGGACATGCCTCACATTGGAAGGAAGAGCCGGGTGAAATATGGGGCAACATGTGACACATCTTCTGAAGAGGTAGATGACCAAACCGAAGGTGCCAAGTGAATGGAGAGACTGATCCAGATGAATGAGAAAATACACATGCATAGGGAGTCCAAACCAGGCGATAAAGGCCACCCTGCTTACGACCACACCCAATCACTCTGCCCGTGAGAATGTCTTGAAAAACAAGAGATGGTGGGTCAAAAATAGTTCGACAGTGCAAATCCTTTGTAATCTGTCTAATAGAAAGCAAGTTCACATAGAAATCAAGAGCATGCAACACATTCTGTAAACATATAGAGTGCTTCAAAGTGGTCTCCCCCTGTCCTGTGATTGGGGAATGAGTTCCATTAGCTATCACAACTTTTGTCCTTGGAGGAACCTGTCTATATGAGGCAAGCTGTCTTCACGCAAATGATGTGTCGCACCAGAGTCCATAATCCACTTTATAATCTCAGATCCATAACAAGATGTAAAAGTATAAGTACCTGAGGTGCTTGTTGTTGCAGAGGTACTAGCAGAAGTAGAAGCTGCAACATCTGAATGGCTTCTAAGAGATGGTGAAGTAGCAAGAGGCATGATGTCCCTCAATCTGGTCATGAGGCCATCAAACCGCTGATCTGAAGTAGGAACTGCAATAGATTTAACCTGTTCTGCTACCTGGGCTGATGGAGGAGACCCATGCTTGGAATAACATGTATCATATGAGTGGTCGGGACGTTGACAAAATGTGCATGGCTGACGGATTCGACCCCCTCTGCCATGGGGTCCACGTCCACGAAAAGTAGATGAGCCTCCTCTTCCTCGGAAGGCTACCATTGCCAAGGAAGTCTGACCACTAGTAGTAGACGGAACAATAATCCTACTAAGCCCACGGAAAGCTTCCTCCGTGGGAGGAATTGTAGCATCTGCGAGGATCTGGGAACGATTAGCATCATATTCATGATCAAGGGCAACTAGCAATACACCAACCATGATAGAATTCCTATGTCTTCTGCTACTCAGGGGTGGCGGTAAGAGGCAGGAAACCGTATAGCTTCTCAAACATCCCTCTCAAGAATGTATACAACGTATGTAGGGGTCGTCCATTCTGCTTGATAGTGAATATATCATGTCGAAGTTGGAGGATCTCCGTCTCATTCATCGCCTGAGAATATGTTGCTGTGAGGATGTCCCACATCGCCTTAGCAGTAGGCTGATGTACACGTCATTGGCGATTTCAATCGTTAATGTACCGGAGAGCTACACTTTGGCGTAAGCGTCGTCCACCTCCCTTGAGGTGTTTTCTCCTGTTTTTCCACCGGCTCCTCCTCGGTAAGAATATGTTTCTTACCATTTGACTTCCTAAGGTTCATGAACCACATAGCTCAGAGCTCATAGTTTGTCCCATCCATCTTGACAATAGGCGTTGGACCTCTGAAAGCGCTTGTGGCAGGTACATCTACTTTGTTCTCAAACATGATACCTGAGATAGAAGACCAAGGCTTGTAAAGTTCAAAAGGTGAATGTCTACATAGACATGCGAGTTTGATTGCATGTGTAGACTTGTGCACTCAAACCCATCATTCAGATGAGAGAATCGACATCGGTGTGCATGGAACTGTGCACAGAGGTAACGTGCGTGAGCGGTGTGTGCAGATGGCACAGTGTACGCGAGTGTGCGCTGGGGCTGTATGCTGGACTGCGCGCGCGAGTGCGCACTGGGGCTGCGCGCAGGCACAGGAGAAAAAATAAAGAATGTTTTTTCGAAACCCTAATTTGAAGACCTGTTCATGTATAAGATCGTTCAGGTTCAAGTGAAATTCTAGTTTTTTTGAAAACCTAATTTACACGAGAATTTGGAAGACCAATGTTTTTCGCCAATTATGTCGTGCATATATCAGGGTACCTTTATGCAATCCTTATCGAGTTTGAAGAAAAATTAGGGTTCCATCTTTGGAACCCTAGATATGGGATGGTAATGACGCTTCCTCCTCTTCATGTACAGGTTGGAGAGACCAGTCATCTCTTACCATGCGTAGGGGCCCTTGTGTAGATTCAAGCCTACCAAGAGACCCTAGTCGATTTTCGGGATGTTAATGAGCAAGACATACTTCTATTTATCAATAATTTCTTTCGAGATAGGAAAAACAAGAAGGGTCTTGGGTCGCCAAGGGGACTATTATATTAAACACCATTGACGGTGCGAAGCAAGAATAAGCCGATAGGGAAATAATGCTAAACAGAAGTTTTCCCTGACTTTTTTCTCTGTATATTTCTAATCCTTTTTTTTTCGTTTTCTAGTTGCGTGAGGATGAAATAACAAAAAGGCCTCGCAACCTTTGCAACACGAGCCACATCTTTCAGCCGGAGACGACACATCTTCTAGCAGCAGTCGCTGCCCTCCCAGGCGCCTCTACTATGAAGCTAAAGCCGCTCCAACGATTCCACCCGACTCCCAGTGGCGATGCCCACCTTACATGATGGCGTTGATCACCCCATGCGCAAGACATCTCCAGAGTCCAGACGCATAGGATACCACGTCTTTCAGGCCTAATACTGTCAGGAGGAGTACTTACGCGCGTTGCCAAAACCTCTCGGTTCAAGAGCAAGCGACGATGCAAGACCCTATGCAGTGTGTCAGACCCACGGTGCACCTCCTCCATAGCCGCTTGAAGCCCTCATTACTTTATCACGATCAACTCCCTTATGACACGCATTTGAAAGGTAGTGACATCTCCAAATCAACGATGGAGTCCGCGATGATATTAAAAGACGCCTCCAGCCGAGCTCTATGTGGCGTGAACTCCTGCGATGGTTCTCCAAACCTTGTCGCATGATCCCAGATCGTGATGTGCACCACCCCCTGGCGACAACGACTTCCCAGGAGCCCTATCAGGCACCTCCAGGTTGGAAAAGATAGGGTGTTAAAATCCCTAAGTGGGTCGTGTTTTAAAAAAGGGAGTCTAATTTGTAAAAAAATGAGAGGGGATTATATTTGATGCCCAACGAGCCTACTGCTCCTTTGTATAAAATGGAAGAGAGGCGAAAGTAAAAAACAAGCTTCAGAAAAAGGGGCTACGTAAAAAAAGAGAGAGAGCCATGTGTTACAAAAAGGAGATTATTTTGTTTTTATTTTTGGAAAAAGGTGCGTACAAAAAAGGAAGAAAAACCATACGCTGAAAAAAACTTTGGAAAAAGGGAAGAAATAGCCATAAAAAATTTTATTTTAGATTGTTCCTCCCTTGAGGTATTCTCCCAACTTGGTCGACGTCATTGTTTTCTGACCGGTGGAGTATGGGTAGAGTTTTACAGGTCTCAAGTTCAGATTCCGAGCCATATATCCGACTATCTTGTTCATATTCAAACTCTACATTCAGATTTGTATCATAGTCTTCAGTTCAATTGCAGACGTGTTATCATTATTTGAGAGGTCCCCATATGTGATTTAGACTTCGAGTTTTCATTTGGTTTCACAGGGATTCTAAAGTAGAGATCCCATTCTCTGAGCCGATAATGGGAGAGACCCAGTTCTCCGATGAGGAGACTTTCAAACTCCATTCTCTAGCGACCCTGGACTCTGATGAGGATGTTTACACAACATTTTCTAGTTCAACCCTTCAGAGGGATGGAACAGTTACGTGCCAGAGTTTTCCAGGTGGAGACTCATTCTAGTTTCAGTGACTCTGACAGACACAGTCACACAGTACAAAGCACATGTTCTCCGACGAGGAGACCCAATTCAACTCACACTCCATCCCTTTAGTTCATCTTCACCAACACGACATGAGAAACAACATTCTGACAGCAATCGACAGTGTAATAGGCATTGAATTGATATTGTTGTATTGTGAGTTTGAGATTTCTTACTATTTGTCCAAGCTGAGCATTGCTTGCTCCAACTTGAGGGGGAGTTTTGGAGTCGTCACATGTTGTGATGGGTAATTGGATCCCTCTAGGGTCCAATTATCATATCCTGTGGTTTAGTCCCACATCTACTATTTGTTCGACTTGGAGACTCAATGGGGGCTATATAAGAAGCCCCCACCCGTTGTATTAGACGAGAAACATGAATAGAAAATACAAGCCCTTTGAGGCGTTCACTCATGGTTTCATCCCGCTCCTCACGGAGTAGGGTTCCACGTAAAATCCTAGTGTTCTTCATGTTTGTTATATTTCTCTGATATCACACTTCCGCATTGTCGATTTTTAACAACTGGCATGGCTTTTGCATCGTTTTTGTGCTGTCATTATTATCTTTACCTAATAGGTTTTTCTTAAAAACAAGTGCTGGTATTGGAAACAGCCTGTATTTTCTATAGAAATGCTAAATTTTCTAGTATGTTGTAGAGTTATTTCCTTTAGTTTATAGATTCTTTTTGTAGATGTTGTTTATTAGTAGTGCTGTCACTTTGACTTGGCTTTGTCGTTATATAAACTCTGTTATTTCAGACAGCAGAAATGCCTGGTTTTTATGGAGATGGGGAATATGACCTCAGTGGTTTTGCTGTTGGGATTGTCAAAAAAGACGCGGTTATAGATGGAAAGAATATTCAAGCTGGAGATTTGCTTATTGGCCTTCCATCCAGTGGTGTCCACTCTAATGGGTTTTCACTTGTTCGAAGGTATGCTGCTATTTTTTAGTTATTCAGTTATCGCTGCTCTTTTGTTGATAGTTTCCACAAGATCGAAAGCAGTTTGGCGTAATATACTCCGTTCTTGTTTCCCACAAAAAAATAAATCCTAATACTCCGCTGCTCTTAAATGATTGTCTTCTGTTAGAATAGGTCCTTTACACTATTTTGATGCCTTTAAACTAGTCAGAATATGCAAACACTCAAGTGCAAATGTCACCATTGGTGTAATTAGATTTTCAATCTTTAGATTCTAGCGGCATCTTTAAGTTGTATTTAGTCAGAGTTCAAGAGCGGTGTGCTTAGAATAGATAGATAAATCCTACTGGAGATGTTTAATGCTATCCTATGGTATCAAAGATGTTATGAAATCGGTGTCAAGTCTAGTCTGACCCTGTATATTATGAGAATTTTTTTTGAGACATATATTATGAGAATTTCTGAGGTAGGTTGTCTATATAAAGACCCTTGCATCGATTTCTGTACGCCATAATTAAACCAAGTATTTTCCCACTGTAAGTGGTAGCATTTACATAGACTGGTTGCCTCCAAACAAATCTAGTTTGGATCATACCCATGTTTAGATCTTAAAAAGCCATTTCCTCTGGGATAAACAAATTTAAGGGACTTATAGGTGTTCCCGGCCCAGAAGAGCTGTATTTATGGTTGAGTCCATGACATATTCCCAGCTGGATATGGATAGAATGTTCCTGCTTTTCCCTCACTGGTCATGATGTCAAAATAGTCAAGGCTGAGCTTGAGATTCAAGATAGACCCCTGGCTGGATCAATAATGTTAAAAGGGTTGGTCCCTGTAGTAGCTCCCTTAGGAATCTCAGTTGGGGGAATTACGTTGATATATGGTCTACTCTTTTAGATGTTTGATATTACTATAAAGACATCGAGTATTCTTGTCAAAGACCCCCTCCCAGATTTGCTTCATCTCATACATGTTGCTTCCATGAGCCTTACCTATGCACCTTTCTCTCCCCCATTCTCTGTCTTTTTTCCTTATCATTTATATTGATGAACAAGCCCATGCCAATGCACAGACTACTCTGTGGTTTCTCGTATAATTTTACTTTTGGTTGGCAAGTCATGGTATTGAAACACCATGATGGGTTTTTGTAGTTGTTTTGTATGGCAGCCTATCAAATGTCATTGATGTGGGAGTCACTTTTTTTTCGAGCAAAATTGATGTGGGGGTCATGGAGGTTTGCATATCACATAAATTTATCTGTCAAACCCGAGACCACAGATCTGGTGTGATGAGTTTTCTAGAGCTCTTTGATGGATGTGTTCTTACTTGGTTGACTTTTGAAAAATTTGCTTTTGTAGTGCATATAACCTTGGGGTTGGTTACAAGATCATTTATGTCGACTTTTTTACGAAGCTGTCATTTGCATTTTCACTAGTCAAGGAGGTCAAGTATTTTCCGCACTCCCAGATGATAGTTTGTTTTCAAAGATGTATACATGGCAGTTTCTTTCCTGTAATTGAAACTACAGTCAAGGGATTGCATGTTCTCTGGGAAAATAGCACAAAATACGTCAGGATAGATAGAAACCTGCCTATGTCATGTAGGTTGAAATTTCATACATTGATTCAAAAGTGCACTTTTCTTGTTGCAGCCTTTAAAAAACATAAGGTGGTATCGTCTAGGTGAGATGTAGACCTTGAGGCTATCTAGATGTAAGCCTCAGTTTTTAGGTGAAAAAGGGTAAAAAATTAGAACTCGGAAATTATACTAAATTGTTAGAAATAAGAACAGTGGTTTGGTGGTAGTGTAGGGTGCCTGTCACCTAAAATGCCATGGTTCAAATCCCTATGTGTGGGGGTTGATTTTGGTAGCCGACGACCAACCTAAAAAATAGTCGGATCTTTCAACATGGATTTGAGCAAGGATCCATACAGTCGGCCCTACTTAAATTAGGAGAAGGCTTCACCATGTTAGAAATAAGAATACTTATTAATAGGATGTCACCATGCAACATTAAATAACACATTAAGACATCAAAATTCATGTTCCAAACACAAACCAATATCATGGATTTGTGTCATCCTCCATGCTATCAAAGCATCATTAGGATCAGTGTCACTATGCTAAATCCTAAACCCTAAAACCCTATGTGTGGGGGTTGCATTAGGTAGCTGGCGACCAACCTAAAAAATAGTCGGATCTTTCAACATGGATTTGAGCAAGAATCCATACAATCGACCCTACTTAAATTCAGAGAAGGCTTCGCCATGTTAGAAATAAGAATACTTATGAATAGGATGTCACCATGCAACATTAAATAACACATTAAGACATCAAAATTCATGTTTCCAAACACAAGCCAATATCATGGATTTGTGTCATCCTCCATGTTATCAAAGCATCATTAGGATCGATTTCTTCCGCTGTGTCCTTGTCATCATAAGATTCATAAGTTCTTATTGGATCCTCCAACGAATCATCATAATACGACACACTTGCATGATTTTTACCATCTTCTTTGGTATGTCTGTCATTTCCATGGAATTCATACTCAACAACATCAATAACTTTTTTTATAGAACTACAAGAATCAAAACAATGTTTCTCACTAAATTGAAGGTTTAATATCTATACAAGAAACCTTATCCGTTCAAAAATAATATTCTCATTCCGTTTCACTTTTCCACGTGGTATGGGAGTGACAATCCTAGATCAGAGCACTGGGCTTCTTTTGCCATACCCTTAGTCTACCCCTGCACTCCCACACGGGCTATCAACAACCATTGTTGGCCACATTAGCACCTTCGTTGCACCAACCTTCACCGCACTTGCAGTGTTGCCTCTCATACAACATCATTGTTGCTACACTTTGAATAGTCACAATGGCACTGCCATCTCATGCTAAACGGCTCAACCACGCCTGTGACTGGTGTTGATCCATTGACACGATTGGTCGTACCGCCTCTGATCGTGCCCTAGGATTTCTGAAGGAAGGTTTACCCCCACAATTTTTCTTGATACTTGAGTACAATATCTTTTATCTATTTTCTCTCTGTTTCTATTTATTCACAATGGACACCACTCCTTTTGAATCAAAACCCGTAGTTTCCACATTGTCTATTGTGGTGTACGCGATTTCTACTAAATTCAAGGGTGCAGAGAACTATGTACTAGCGCTAAGAGCCTCGTAAAGAAGCGATTATTATGTTCATATGCTGAAAAAGAGTCCATGTTCTCACAAAAGAACCACTCAAGGCAGAAGACAAGGACCATGAGTTATGATTGTAGGACAATTATCAAGTCATGAACTGATTGATCAATAGCTTGAAGCATATGATTGTTGCAAATATTTAGTACAAGTAGACATTTGAGGAAATGTGAGAGGAATTGGCCTAGACATATAACATATTCTTCGTAAATGATCAAATTTTTCCTCACTAAATCTATATATACAGTTATGGTTCATCTCACACATGGACTTATCTCTTGTTCCATATTATCAACAAATCACATGTATATTTGAGAAGCTTGTTGTGTTTCAGCCAACCTATTGTCTCAAACATGTTACAAAATGATCTGATTAGCATGCATAAATGTTTTTTTTTGCAGGTTTGAATCCTCTCTACCAAACAATAAAGGACTGATCCCTTCTAACACTGTTTAATCTCTTCGAGTGATATTTGGACATCTATAATAGCTTGATTTTACTCTTGACCACTTTGGTCAAGTTTAGATAATACATCTTTTCTTGCATCATCTGGATGTGGTAGTTTTGATTTTTATGACAACAAGGTTGTGACTTTTATAAAATCTCTGTTGTTCTCTATGATAAGTAAATTCCTTTAAAATTAAAGGAAAGTTTTACAAAGCAGCCGCAGGACTTGTTATGCTCTATGGATCTGAATGTTGGCCTGTGAACCATAGACATGTGCAGAGAATTGCTGTAGTAGAATTGAAAATGATAAGGTGGATGTGTGGACACATACGTAAATATCGGATTCAGAATGATGCAATTAGAAAGAAAGTTGGTGTAGGTCCGATTGAGGATAAGTTGCGAGAATACTGCTTAAGATGGTTTGGTCATTTGCAAAGAAGATCATCTGATGCACTAGTTGGGAGATGCAGGTGTTGGGATGTTGAGCCGGCTAAAAGAGGTCGAGGACGACCTAAGAAGTGTTGGAAAGAGACTATACAAAAGAGATCTTAATTTTTGGATATAAGCCTAGGATTGACCCAAGATAGATCTGAATGGAGGCGAAGAATTCATGTAGCCGACCCTACTTAATTGTGGGAAAAGGCTTTGTTGTTGTTGTTATTGTTGAGGTTGTGATTTTTATCGTGGTTGACGATATATTTATCCTCCATGTATGCATTACCACATAGAGGTCCCTAAAGTATTTTGAGGAGACACCATTCTTGCTGTCACATAGATGATTAATCATGTACCTTTCTTTGTCCTTATTAGGGTAACCACACTCTTATTATTCTCTAAAGATAAGGAACCTTTTCCAGCACCTTCATGGATTTTTGATTGCACTGCCTTTCCATAACTTCTTATCGGTGATAATTTATCCGTACACATGTAATCAACTTTAAATTGCCCTCGCTACAGACTCGAATAATCCCTCTTCCTCTACAAAACATCATGTTGCTTTGAGGAAGTCTAAAAATCAATGCACTCCACATCCTATGGCACACTTTACTTTTACTGATGGTTTGTCTAGATGTATTCGAGTTTAACGAATAATCTTATGGCTATGACTCTTCCACGTGATTACCGTACATCACTTCAAGATCTAGTCAGACATATATTATGGAGGAGATGGATGCTCATATTTTAATTGCACTTGGGACCTTGTGGCTTATTTAACAGATGCAATTATTGTTGATTACAGTTGGATTTTTGTGACAACATACTCCAAATGGGGTAACAGGCATACCGATGGCAAGAAAAGTGTGGCCTTGGGTTTCACTCAGACCTATGGTATGAGCTAATTTGATAACCCTCCATTGATTAGGACGGGATTGATTTGTAAGATCATTCATGTTGATGCAGATAAAGACTGGCCGATCTTTCAATTAGATGCCAAGAATGCTTTCCTTTATGGTGATCTAGGGATTTGGTCTACATGGCACAACAACCATGCTACGTTATTGAGGGGAAGTATGCATGTCATCTCTGTATGGTAATCTATGGCCTAGAGAAGAGCTCATGGGCTAGTTTGACATACTTTGAAGACCAGCTCCCTTGTTTTTCGCAAGACTATGCCTAATTGCTCGGTGTTGGTTCGAAGACGTGCTTCAAGTATTGTTATCCTTGCTGTGTATGTTGATTATATGATTATCATTGGAGATGGCAGTGTAGGCATTCTTGAGACCCATACCTTTCTACATAAGGTCTTTGTCACTAAAGATCTGGTTCACCTATAATATTTTCTTAACATCGAGGTAACTCACGATTTTGGAGGCTTATACTATCTCAGAAAAATATTGTCTCGATATCCTTGAAGATGCATGTTCATTTCCTTTGTAAATCTTCTATTCCTGATAAATCTTAGAGTCATTTTACCTCGATAGATTCTTTGTTTGAGGACACTACGTAATATAGAAGCCTACTGGGTAAAATTTTGTATCCTACAGTAAATAGGCTCGATATCTCTTATGCTGTGAACTGAGTCAGTCAATATATAAAGAGGATATGTATAGTTATTGGCAATATGTTCTTTTCATTCTTAGGTATCTGAAGAGTTCACTAGGCAATGGGGTTTCTAAGATTCTAATGGGCATATAGATATTACATCCAATGCAGGTGGAGATTGAGCAATTTTTCCTCAGGTTAGATGCTTCATCGGTTTTGCTATTTTATTTGGTGGAAATTTGGTCATTTAACATAATAAGATACATGTAGTTGTTTCCAAATCCAATGTAGAAGCAAAATATAGTCGTGACTCAAGCGCTTGTGAGATCAGTTGGCCTGTCTCTTTTCTAAAGGAACATGGATTGTCTGTCGAAACTCTTTCCTATTTAATGTGATAACAAGTCGGGCACTATATTTCCATTGATCTTTTTTTCATGAGCGTACCAAAGCATATTGAAGTAAACTGTCATTTTATTTTTTTATTTGGGATGCAGTGCATGGAGGAAAAAATGTTACTTATATTTATACAAAGCTTCAACTTTCAGATATTTTCACTAAAGCTCTTTTGAAGAAACACATTGCACTATTAAACTCCAAGTTAGGCATGATCGATAGGTATGCTTAAAATTTGAGGGAGAGTATTGAAGTTTTATATATTTTACATTTTTTGTATTTATTATTTTTGTTATTAGTTTCAGTGGGTTTTCTTTTTATTTTCATGTTTTGGGGATTAGGATTTAATCTTATATAATAAATCCTACTCCTTACTAAGAACAATCCCATTCCATTCCACTTCGCCCTCCACCTTCTAGAATGGTATCTCTTCGGTTCTGCTGAAGGTCTCAGGCTCGCTGAGGCCGTTATTCAACGTTGATTGTGGATTCTGATTTTTAAATGATGATTGGTCAGAGGAGGGGGCATTTTGTGACCCAAGAGTCTTTGCTTTGGCCTCGAACATGGTTGCGAGGGTTGCTGACATTTGGTCAATGAAAAAAATCAAACAAAAAACAAATAGAAAAAAGCCGGCAATCAGAGTCAAACTGATGACCGTTGCATTAGATACTCTAACCTCTAAGCTAAGCAGGCTCGGATAACATAAAAGAAATTAAAGAAAATAGTACATAGGAACTCAATAAACCACATGTATCTTAGTTAACCATATTTTATTTTTGTTTAATTATTTTTGTTTAACTAATATATTACTATTTAGTTATCATTTTTTTATTAATATATTAGATTGGCATATATTAGTTTATTAGCTAATATTAAATATTAATAATTTACTTTATATCTTAGTATATAACATTGTATTTCTAATTCTTGAATATATCATTAATATCAATAAATATTTAATATTCATTTATTTATATCATATTATATTTTTATATTAATATTGAATTCCATTGAAATTTTACATCAATTTTATTTACATTATATATTAATATATACATATACTAATAGTAGAAATTTATCATTTTGGTCAGTTCGTGGATGCCTACATTCTTGAGCGAGTTATTTGATCAGAGGGTGGAAGATTTTCTTTGTCTTATGCATATGTTGGGAAGAGTTGACGTGTGCCCTCTACTGGAAGAGATTCTTGGTGTTGGAGAGATGAGGTCTTTACAATGAAGAAGGCTTACAAAGTTGTTTTAGAGGTTGATGTGTTGGACATCAACGAGGTCTCGTGTGATTGTGGGGAGGATCTTGACTGGTGTCAGGCAAGGTTTTTTCCCAGGAGCAATGAGATTTGTAGGAGATGCGGAGAGGCGTCGGAAGTTGTTGGCCGTTTATTCTTTAGGTGCTCTGGATTGAAGGAGGTCTGGAGCATTGCGGATCTTCCGAGTGTCCGAAGGGATGAAGCAAGTTTTTTCTGGAGCTCGATTTGCAGAGGTTGGATGGGTTCGATGGGAGTGAAACCTAAGGTTTGTGCATATGTCTAGGCCATTGACTGGCTAGAAACGAGGTTGTCTTCCATTCTCCTTCTCCCTCCACCTTTTGGAGGGGTATTTGTACGGTTTTGCCGGAGGTGTCGGGCTCGGTGAGGCCATTGCTCAATGATGGCTGTGAATTCAAATTTTAAAGGATGATTGGTCAGAGGAGGGGGCATTTTGTGATCGGTTTCCTAGACTCTTTGCTTTAGCCCCGAATAGGGATGCATGGGTTGGTGATGTTTGGTCAATGGAAAAAATTGAACAAAAAACAATTAGAAAAAGGTCAGCTATCAAAGTCAAACTGATGACCATCACTTTACAAATGCGATGCTCGAACCTCTGAGTTAAGCGGGATCGCATAACGTAACAGAATTCAAAGAAAATATTACATATGAACTCGATAAACCACATGTGTATCTTAGTTAACCATTTTTTCGTTTAATTATTTTTGTTTAACTATTATATTATAATTAATATATTAGTTATTATTAATATATTAGATTAACATTAATTGACATATATCAGTATATTAGCTAATATTTATCATTCACTTTATATCTTTGTATATATAATTGTATTTCTAATTCTGGAATATATCATTAATATCAATAATTATTAATATTCATTTATTTATATCACCTTCAATTTTTATCACTATTGATTTGAAAATTTAAATCAATTTTATTTACGATATATATATATTAATTTATACATATACCAATTTTTGAAATTTATAATTTTGGTCGGTTCGTGGATGCCTACATTTGTGAGCGAGTTGTCTGATCAGAAGGTAGAAGATTTTCTTTGTCTTATGCGTACGTTGGCAAGAGTGGACGTGCCCGCTACTGGAAGAGAATCCGGGTGTTGGAGAGATGAGGTCTTCACGATGAAAAAGGCTTACAAAGTGGTTTCAGAGGTTGCTGTGTCGGACATCGGTGAGGTCTCGTGGGACTGTGCTAGGGTCTAGAGCCGGAGGATACCCACAAGGGTTCGAATCTTCTTATGGTTGCTTAGAAGGGGTAGTATCTTGACTGGAGTCAGGCGAGCGAGGCTGTTACCTGTGAGCAATGAGATTTGTAGATGTGGAGAGGCGTCGTGGATCTTCAGTGTGTCCGAAGGGATGAAGCGAGTTTTTCTGGAGATCGATTTACAGAGATTGGATGGGTTCGATGGAGGTGAAACTTAAGATTTGTGCATACGTATGGGCCATTGGCTAGCTAGAAATGGGGTTATCTTCAAAGAGGGGAGGTTTTATTTTGAGAATGTAACTGAGCATGCCAGGATTCTGTGCGGAACTTGGAGATTGTAATATATGTATATAATTCTTTATAATATAGATTAATATATTTTTTGGGCGGGTTTCTCATGGAGGTCCATCTCATAGTTCTTTAAAAATTAATAAAATAAATTTAGGACAAAAATACGTGACAGTCTACCTCTTTCAAAAAAAACTTTCCTATTTTGCTTTTGTTTCTTCCTACATGATTGCTTCCCTCTATTTCGTCCCTCAATGGTGCCATCATCAGGTATGCGATTCTCAAGAGGCATATGCTTGCATTCATAGTTAGGTTTCAACCTCACTTAGAGTTGGAGTTTAGAAATTCTTTCATCAACCGGGTCCAAATTCTTTGAGTGAAGGAAATCTTACAAACTCTTCTGCTTTATTTCTTTTTGCTTGAATTTTAAGTTGAACGTGCAAAAGATCATATTGTTCGTGTTTTCACTCAAAATTTTCCTTTTGGGAACTTATCATTGGGAAATATAAGTTATAACATGACACATGTTGCAGAGATGCATTTTTTTAGTAGAGACCTAGAGTGCCACACACGATATTTGTAAGCCATGACAAGCTTAAATATTCGCCTGAGTGAAAGGAATTAAATTACTTTCTTATCCAGATGTGTTATATGCTGAAGTCAAAATGTACATTGCAAACTTCTGTACAAGAGTTTCATCTCCATATACCCCACCACTAATTTGGTGTAAATAGAGGGGCGTTATTTTAACATTGCTAGAATCTTAAATGTGCTAAACATATACAAAAAATAAATTACCAATCCTATGGCACTCGGCCAGCCAAATAGCCCTCTTGTATTGACAAAGGTAATTGATTGCCATTCAATTTTCTCCTGTTTCTCTTTATCAAACGGTTAACCTTTCTGAACAACATAACCATCTAACTTTGACATTGTAATCATTTCTGAATATGGTTTCATATTGATATTGACGGTTTGGGAAGTATGCAACAACTTGTAAATGCCCTCTCTTGTTGAGCAAATTTTCTTTCCTCTCCATTAACAATCAACTTTCCAAACAAGTTAACCAATCGACATTAACATCATAATCATTTTTGAATGTGAAATCATATCAGCATTGAGGGTTAACGAGGTATACAACACCATTTTAATGTGTATGGAATTGCTTGCTCCTATCTCCTGTCAACAATTTCTAAGCCTTATATTTTCATTGTCATCGCGCAAGTTTTGAGCTATTTTTTCTTTGCACGATAAATGGACCCATTGGTAACTATATTTCAGAGTCGCCATTTCATGCACCATCACTAATGTCTTGCATGCAATCATATAAATGATCATCTCATTAAAAAAAATGCCAACCTTTTCCTAGAGCTTTAGAGGCATAGGAGCTACAATTTCACTTCATTGAAGTGAAAAATGACTCAAGTTGATCTTTTACCTCAAGCTTCTTTTGCAATGTAAGGAAGGTTGTGTCCAAATGAATGATACCGTTAAATCTCTATTGACATGTCTTTTTCTCTCATGGCTACCAATGATGTGTGAGTATAAATGTATTGATGAGTTGCTTTGCCTTCTTCAATTCCGACCCGGATAAGGAAATTTCAAGTTGTCATCTAACATATAAGATCAATGTAGTTAGTGATGCGTGGAGCTGAAACGAAGTGCTTCTTCTTCTTATCCACATACGAGTTGATAACTGTCTTATAATATGCAACATTGTTGGTACTTGCATGTCTTTGCTTTATTAAACTTCCTCAACAACCTTTTCAACCAACTGCAAGAGAAATGCGGCATTCTTGACTTCTTGTGATACATTGACAGATTTCAAGGACCTTTTATATACCTTTTGGGTTGTTAATAAACAAGTTAATCAAGGCATGGCCTTTGATGATTGTCCAACCATTAGACATAATGCCACATCTTACCTCTTTCCAGATGCCTCAGCATCTTCCATTGATATCTTTATAATATTCACTTCTTCTCTTTATATCCAAGTCCTGAACGAGGTTTCAAACCACTCCTGTAATTGCTGATGTCTTGTGCCATTGTTGTGTATGGACTATTAGCATGATTTAACATAATCATAATTACAATGAAAAACATGTCGATACCTTGGCACATCTTTTTTCCCCTTTCTCCAAGATACATTTAACGTGGTTTGCACGTCCTTGGTTAGTTCCACCACTTCCACTTGTCATTTCAGCCCCTTCCACAAAAAGATCCACGAAAGCTTGAAGTCATTGAGCACAACCAAACCCAATTGGTTTATGCTCATTAAAACATGACATTTCCATCACTCCAAGTGCTCTTCCCCTTTACAGTCCATATTTTGCCAAATAAGCCATGATTCCATTCTCCACCTCCGTCGGTATCTTTGACAACTGGTCACATTCTAGTGGCTTTTGGTGAAATGTTCTTCAATCTTGCAACACCACATATAAAGATCTTACAAAAGGTGCAACTCATGTACATGTAACCTTTCCTTTCATGTTCTCCCTATAACTAAATCTATGGCCTCAAATTTCGGTGAAATTCGATCGAATTTCGGTTTCGATAGGTTACTGAAATTCTACCGAAATGACTGAAATGACCGAAATATAGGGGGTTCTGGTACAAAAAATGACTGAAATGACTGAAATTTCATTTCGATCAGTCACCAAAATGGTGACCGAAACTGACATTTAGGGCCATGACTGAATCTCCACACAATATTCCCATAAACAACTAGATCTATCATGCCCTCCATAATTGCCTTCTTTTTTTTGCCTTTGGTGCCATTTTTTACGTTTAAAATAATTTGACAATCATAGATAACCATTTCTAGAAAGAGATCGAATTTACAAATCACAGAACTTTGAGTTACTACACCGTAGGCCACATATACAAATCCTATTATATTTAGTTAAATTCAATCAGCAAACTTCTAGGCACATTTCAAGGACTTCCATTGAGGCTAGGGCTTCGATGTGGATTCATGACTTAGCGCCTTGAGGCATTTTTTAAAAAATCTTATCTAACCTCGCTTTGTCTATAGTTTATGAGTTCATTTAGTATATCATTTTTCTTTTGAAAAGGATAAGTTTAGTGATAAGCTATTTGCTACTGAGACATCCTAGGTCATTCTCTTGCTAGAAATCATGAACATCCAAAGATTCATGGCTTCACTGATATGCTCAAAGTATGCATGTGATCATCATGAAGACATATAACTGACATACTATCACGTTTCACAATTTATGGAATTGCATCACATGCTGACTTTTCCCCTAAACTCTAGGGTAGGCGTTTGAATTGCTGTGTAGTATGCACACTTTTAGTCATTCTTATTTTTTATTATTTCTTATGAACCTCTGAGTTTTTCTTTGCGTGGGTGTCGTGCTCTTCAGTTGGATTTTTTTAATATTATTGTCTACAGCCTTTAATATGCCGACATAAGAACATGCATCTTTACATTGGTATAGCTGTTGATCTCGTGGTCTTTTTTTTCTTAGAATTCTAGTTCATAGCAATGCCTCATTGAGTGACAAGCTTCCGGGGGATGTTGACATAACCTTAGGTGAAGCTCTGATGGCCCCAACAGTGATATATGTCAGAAAGGTCTTTTTCTTTCCTGATGTTTGCTGTATGACAGTTTGTAGCTACCGTCTTTGCATTGTGTTGATGTTCTTCTGCTATGCTTTGAGATAGGTTCTCGACATTATTAGCAAAGGCGGTGTAAAAGGAATAGCACACATCACAGGTGGTGGCTTCACAGACAATATACCTAGAGTTTTCCCTGCTGGTTTGGGAGCTAGAATCTTCAGGGACTCTTGGGAGATCCCTGCTCTGTTCAAGTGGATGCAGGAGGTATTAAAATTGATACCCTGTTTTACTATTTCATTTACTGCAAGTTTGCAACTTGTATTCAAAGAAAAATCCGAGGCCTGTATGGTGCATAGTATGTGTTTTCTTGGCCAAACGAGCGTTATACAATATCTTGTTTATATGCATACTAGAAATCATAATAGTTTCCAAAAAATTCCTTTCGGCTAAGTCTACCATTTTTATTTTCAAAGCAAGGAGCTACATCTGAAATATGCATATGTTCTGCAGGTGGGAGGAATTGAGGATGCCGAAATGAGGCGAACATTTAACATGGGCATCGGGATGGTTCTTGTTGTTAGCCCTGAAGCATCTCAGAGAATACTCACAGAAAGCCGTGGAAAAGATCCAGCCTACTGCATCGGGGAGGTCATCGATGGTGATGGTGTCACCTTCACCTGAATGTATCGGTATATAGCCAATCCATAACTCATGTTCTTGTAGCATCCCCTTGATCGTTTCTTAGAACTCCAGTATTTATTTTTGCTGAGGGAAACATGATTAAGGTTGTACCTGACATCTCATCTTATTTCTAGTAATGCTCGAGGTTGATTAACCTCTATAATTTCACTGGTTAATTGTGTGGGTGACGGTGCTGATCAAACCGGAGTTTTCTCTGAACTTGAGAAGTATACGCTCTGTCCACTAAGCTACTAGCCCCGATCTGCCTTTGTAAGTTAGATTTTGCAGATAATACATGTACCTTCTTTATGTTTTTGGGAAGAGCATAGTTTGAATATTGTGTGAAGGAAGCAAAGATGCATTATTTTTCTTTGGCTCTTGTATGTGGCTAGTTTGTTTAATCAAATTTGGATGCTTCCTCTAACAAGTTTTATTGTACTGAACACAACATTTTATTTTCTAGAACAAATCTAGCATGTAATTGCATTTCTCTCTTTTCCATCATAATGGTTGCAACAGCTCTATCTAATAATTAAAAAATAACTTTAGTTCCATAACGTGAACATTGAATCAGTAATAGTTTTTTATTACACGTTTCATTGAATATTTGAGGCGGAGGGAACTCCATAAAATCATATGGCAAGGATCCAAGAGTGCATGAACATAAACCGAAATATTATGGAACTACAAAGTTATTGAATTGTAGGCGTCCCGTAAAAGCTTTCCTTGTAGAGTAGCATTAAGATTCATATCCATATAGATTTTACATTTATATTATAATCATCAAACCTAAATGAGGATATCTGTATCCCGTCAATTGCGAATATGAATTCTAGCAAACACAAATATATCCTCATTTGCTTCCATTCCTGTCGACCTCTCTTGCTATAAAAATAGATTGTTGTTGAAACCAATGTTTTTAAAACCGAACCGGACACCGAACCGAAAACCTTATCAAAATGGTCGGATCGGGTTGAACCATGTAATCAAATCGGTTCAACCGGATGATGACATCATCGTTATTTAAAATGGGATTAAACCGGATCGGTGAGAAAAAAGTGGTTGAACCGGCTAATCAAATCGAAATGAAATAAAAAAAATATATAATATACACTTAAATATAAATAAAATACATAAATAATGTATATATTTTATATTATATATAAAATATTTTTCATATACACCATCAAATGACATACATATCATATATATATATTATGTGGACTAGTTACTCTATAACATAATAATTGTATAATTATATTTAAAATCCAATACATGTGAAAAGTTGTGTTAGTGTAGGTGGTTAAGTGTTTGCAATAGGTAATCAAAAGTCATGGGTTCAACTCCCACCTCCACGTTTTTTTTAAAAATTAAATGCGGTTCAACTTCGGTTGAACCTGGTTAAACCGGGTTAAAAAAATAGATTGAATCGGACGGGTTAACCATAATTTGAATGTTTGAACCGAACCGCTATAAACCGGTTAACCGGACCAGTCCAGGCCCGGTTCATCGGTCGGACCGGTTGAACCGACCGGTCCGGTTTTCAAAACATTGGTTGAAACACCACCACCATCAATCACCATAGGTCGCATCTGTACCAAATAATAATCTACCAATCCGGATGCTGTGATGAAGGATGGCAATCGAAGAGGAATAAAAAAAGGCAAAAAAGAAAAGAAATTGATGGGAGATTGGAGATGGATTGTTTTATGCTCATGCAACAAGTATAAGGATCTAGAATGCAACCAAACAAGTAGCGAAAATAAAATACAATCACAAAGAAAATAAAGGTAGGGATTAACACATGAGACTCCCGTTGGCCTTTTATTTTAATAAACTGATGCTTACCATAGACATCCTTTTAACTCATGGATATAACGTGTTAATAGCACTATTGTTATATCCTTTCAACTGTCAGCACTCCATCTCCACCGCTAGTGGACCTGTCTTTCTTGTTTCCTCTAGATGGCTAGGCCATTTTAGCTATATAGGAGGTTGATGTCATTGTCGCTTGCTATGTATCCACTACTTGAAGACCAATCACCCATCGCGGAGGTGTTGGGAGAAATTTGGCATTGCATCCACAAGACAACACCACATCTGACTAGGATGCAACAACGACATCGGCACCTTGTCAGGATCCTAGTATATAGATGATCCAACTCTTTGCCCCAGATTAGTCACGCCTAATGTAGCTACTACAGATATCCAATATCACTACTAATGATACTACTCCTACTGGTAACTTGGTTTCTACTTTAGGTACCATAGCCAATTCTGCTATTGCTTCAACACATGCTTGGATTATTGACATCGGGGCCTCTACTTGTATGATAGGAGAAGGTAGCCCGTTGACTTCCTCCCAACCCTCTTCCAGTGTGAACACGGTTAGGGTTGCTGATAAGTTGCTAATTCACTACTTTAAAGTGGTTGATGAATCTCAGATTCAACATACTAAAATTGATCGATTAGGCTATGTTCCCCAAAATCCACATGCATCTAATCATTAATATAGCATCATTAGCATTCATATATGTGTAAATAATATTCACATTTAATCATACATAATTTCATACAATAAGGAACCAAAAATCCAAGTGTAAATTGACCTAAGAAGCATCTAAATTTTCCAAATTTTAGTTAATTCATCCTAACTCCAATTGACCTGAAAACCCCTCCATTGTGTAGATATTAATAACAAGAATAAAGGGAAAAAATAAAAAACAACTAACTCAAAGAACTGACAAATAAATCCAAAACCTAATTTCATATCAGATGGACTAAAACGTGCATATCTCCCTCACACATAGTCTGATTTTTATATACTCACTTTTAAATACTCCATTTTTCAAATACCTTTGAAATAAGACCGACGACATAAAAATCCAAACAAGACTGAAATAAAAAAAACTGACTGTGTCCAAGTAGCCTTTGTGAGTTTGTATAAAAATCTCTTATTTCGTACTTTATTTTATATCCATATGTTATTATTTATAAAAATCCAAAAAAATATGTTAATGTGTAATTTAGTGTCTTTTAGTTTATTGTATCTTTTCTATAATTTTTATATTCTTTTAAAATCATAAAAAATTGTAAAACTTCAAAAAGCGGGTTTCAATACATTGAAAACCATCAAAAATATCATTTTGTACAAATGATTTTTTTTGCTTCTGGTTCCTTCATAAAAGTTGCAGACTCGTCGAGATGAACAACTTTTGCGAAGAAAATTTTTCGATCTCTGGTCTCCTATTTCTTTTATATTTTTTCTTTCTCTTTTATATTTGAATTTTTTGGGTGACACGTGGCAGCCACTGGGCGTGCCACGTGTCATCCCACACTCCCTCTCTCTCTCTCTCTTTATTCACTTCTATCTCTTTCACTCTTCAAGTCGCATGCCTAGCACGTGACCTATCCCATCGGCCATACTCCAGGTCCTGTGTTATGCACGTGACCACGCTACGCTCTCTCCCGCACGTGATCCACCTTCCCCCCCTCCCCCCACCTGCAACGTCTCCACTACCCTCGATTATGCCTCCACCCGCCCTTCCTCCGTGTAATGGTTGCCACCTCCACATAAAGGCTACCGCCTCTACATAACCCTCCATGATTCACTTCTATCTTTTTTGCTTCTGGTTCCTTCATAAAAGTTGCAGACTCATCGAGATGAACAACTTTTGCGAAGAAAATTTTTCGATCCGTGGTCTCCTATTTCTTTTATATTTTTTCTTTCTCTTTTATATTTGAAGTTTTTGGGTGACACGTGTCAGCCACTGGGCGTGCCACGTGGCATTTCACCCTCACTCTCTCTCTCTCTCTTTATTCAATTCTATCTCTTTCACTCTTCAAGTCGCGTGCCTAGCACGTGACCTATCCCATCAGCCATCCTCCTGGTCATGTGTTATGCACGTGACCACGCTACGCTCTCTCTTGCACGTGATCCACCTTTCCCCCCTCCCCCCACCTGTAACGTCTCCACCACCCACGATTATGCCTCCACCCGCCCTTCCTCCGTGTAATGGTTGCCACCTCCACATAAAGGCTACCGCCTCTACATAACCCCCTAGCTCCCTCCCCCTATAAAGCTTTGTCAGCCACCCTTGCCTCGACCATCCATCATCTCCACCTTTAGGAGATAAAGAGCTGACAAAACCTGGTGGTGACAACACCCTCGTCACGATAAAGATCTACTTGAGACGTGAACCACGACAATCCATTGCTCTGTCATTGCTCCTTGCAAGCAACAGAGCTTCGGGTCACCACGTTAAACCCCTGAGGCAAAGATTGGAGAAGAGGGTACTCCCTCCTCTTCCATGCTAACCATCCCCTTGCTACGCGTCAAAAATTCTTTCTTCCTTCCTGCATCCCCTGTGCACCTTCACCGCATGACCACTTTGGCCTTCGTATGCCCGCTCATCACTTCCTTCACGTAGCTCCCACCTGGACACTTCACCGACATCCACGACAACCTCTAGCCATGACGCACATGGCTCCACCTCCCCATGCTCCGCCCGGGAAGCACGCCGCCTCACCCTCTGATTGTTCACCTTCGCCACCGCTGCCTCCTCCGGCATTTGGGCTCTTCTAATGCAGCTGCTTGCCTCATCTCCACTCACCTCTGCAGGGGAGCCCGCTCCATTAAGCGTGAGCCACTGGTCGCCGTCGCAGATCGCCAGCCCTCGCCATCGCTCACAGCAGCTCCCTTGCTCCAGTCTCCCTCTCCCTCCTCCGTCGGCTCTACCCGCATGCAGTGGGGGTACCCACCCTCCGCCTGGGCCTCCCACCTTGGCTAACTTTGCCGCTCGTAGATCTACCATAGGAGTGTGTCGCCCGTGGCATAGCTCCTCCGCTCGATGCCCTCGGCTCCACCGCCATCCGCCTACCTTGGGAGCTGTGCCCACACCTACTGCCCAATCCCCCCCATGTGAGGTGTACGGGAGGTAGGAGGTAATTTTCATCCAGGACCCTCTAATTGCTAAAAATCATAAGAAGCCCCCCAACGCTAACATCATTGTCATGTGACTTGCACATGACACTCTGGAAAATTTGTGCGCAAGCCCTCCAGAATTTTATTAATTGCAGATATACACCTGCATTGGGTATTTTACGGGAAGGTCCCTCTGACTTTTGGAATTTAAAGATAAGTCCCTACATGGACCACTTTAAAAGAAAACTTTATTTTAATTTAAATTTTAGTTCCTAGATCTAAATTTTAACATAACTTTCTCGTATTAACTCCGTTTTTAGCATATAATATGTCATTTTGAAGCTTATTCCATACTCTATTATGTTGCATACTTGTGGACTGATCTGAAGACATTTGTTATTAATTATTATTCGAGGATCATTTTGATTTATGGAGGCTAAAAATTAACATATTTGTGCTACATGAAATAGGGGAAATTAATGACCTTTCTACAAGGAATCAATTGTGGATATTTAATATGAAGAATTCTTCATGATTATTGTGATTTTTTAATCTTTGTATGGGATAAATCGAGGAAGAATTTATTCAATCTCCCTAATAATTTATCTGATTAAAAACTGATTTTGAGGAGCGAATTACATGGAATTTCGACAGGATTATTCATTATCCTCCTTGTTGCTTGAATTTGATTAGATAAATCACCATTTGAATTTCTCTTTCGATCTGTGATAAATTTTGAGGATTAATTGACCAATTTCATTGAATATTTATGTCATATAAAATCAAAGATCTTGCACTCTTTTTCTTTGTTTATTTCCTTCGCATTGCATTTCATTTCATTGCATTGTTTTTTCGATGACATGAAAAATAACACAATATTTAATTAACTTTTTAACTTAATTTTAAACAACACAACTAAAAATCACCGTTCTCTGTGTTTGACTTGGCAGACTTGCCAAATAAAATTTCTTCACAACATTCAAAGAATGTTGTTTTTGATCGTCCGAATTTCATCTCATATACTACTATAGTCGATAATTAAAGAGGTGATCTTCACGTTCATCTGTAATATGAGCGATTAGCAAATTATCAGAACCATGCTTACGTTATCTCGATGAAAAGAGCGTGGTTTAATTTTATATTGAGATAAGTTCAGGGTCGAACACAAAGGCATGCATGATTTAAGTTACTCAAATAAAGGTTTAAATATCTAAGTTATTTGATCTAGTGTGATTAGAATCACGATGAATAAGAATGCACAATTATTTAAATATTTTTCTATACAATTAAACGTAATGCTACAAAATGACTTCAAATGCAATGCATATGTTAATGAATGAAAAGCTCATAGGTACTATAATCACACAAGGAGCTCCTGAATTAGTGCTATTAAACTTATGCTTAATCAATCTTGAAATTATTCAATAATTATAACAGTTATGCCTCCATTTCACTTTGATAATATATCTAAATACCTACATTACTTAATTCACACAAGATACCTAATCTAGTTAAATCAGATACCAAAATCAGATGATCCTAAATCAGATACCAAAATATCTAGTTAAATTCTACATGAAATAATCTTTTCAAAAGTTGTTTTATTGCAAAATTTGTAATTTGGGGATAATTTGACAATTGAATTGATATTAATAAATAATGATCTTCTCCGATTGTTAAATGAATTAAATAGATCACTTCAAATAATAAAGTATGCCATTAGAAATATAATTAGTAGAGCTTTTAAGCAGAACCAATTTCATAAAAATCAAACTACATATTCAAGGGTTATTCAAGAAATGATCTAGGGGTCTCTTAGAAATAAAAATTTAATTTAAAATACTTAAAAACAATACACATAAGTCCAAATAAGGTTACTTTGCAAATAATTTAGATTGGAGAGACTTATCTATAAAGATCCAGGCATGTAGGGGGCTTTTATGCAAATATGAGAAGTCGGCGGGGCCTGGGCACAAAATATCCCAAGCTGCACATGCTGAATTATGGAAGAGAAGCTTGGCTAGAGGCTCGGGGGAACTAGGCAGTCACCGACTACATGGTGTGCTATGGCACTTTAGGATTCAGTTTGATCCCACTGAAGCGAGTGAGATGACTAATGACGCTTGAGCTCGATCTGAACCATTAGATCACCGCTGATTGGTTGATGATGATCCTCAATTTATTATATATATATTATACAGGTATATACATGTATAATTCATCTGTGTAGTATATTATAATTCTTTATTTTATTATATTTTTAATTGTTTTATTTTAATTATGTATATATATTATAATATTATTTATAAAATTATAAAAACATAAAATATGAAAAATATATAGAATAAATAAATTGATTACTTTATTCAGGTATTTTGCACAACGAAGGTCCCAATCCTAACTTTTGCATCTTATCTCCAAATTGAATGAAACCTCCTTCATTAAATAGAGTTTAGTTTTATGAACAATAGAGGTGAGTTTAATTAATTTTGACTTCATATGGAGAAGATACAAGTTTGTGAATTTTTCTTTGCGCTTTTTTATCCAGAGTGTCTAGGGTATACTGTGCATTATTTTTAAGTGAAATAAAATTTGCATTTTTCTTTGTATTTTTATCTATACATTTCATGTTCAAAGTTTATTAATTTAAGATATAAATAATAAAGAATAAAATAGGTCCCATAACTTATTTATTGAAGAAATAAAAATTAGGTTTCAATTATTTTTGGTCCTTATCTCCCCTTCTTTTATTCCTTGTCGACCCAATCATCATGTTACCTAGGTCTCGAGATTTGGGGTCATTCAATACCTTTGTTATTTCATTTTATTTTCTTTTATTTATTCTTTTATTTTGGACATTTATAGTGAAAATAATGATGATTATTTTATACAAATTAATGCTATATACATGCATTTAATTAGGATTTACATACCAAAATGAAAGAATCAAGGTGATGAAAAGGAGATTCATCGTCTCATAAGATGGTTCTTCAACTGGATTCAGCAGAAGGCTTATCGTCGATAAGTTAGACTGAGGAAGGGTGGTGTACAACAATTATATTGCGAAAATAAAGTGCTAGATGGATCTTTATTGAGAGGTCTCTTGAAGCTATGATAGTAGGACAAAGGGAGTGTAGGATCCTCATTCATGCAAAAAATTAGAGCAAGCCATTCGAATCCCCTTTTACTTGGAAGTAGGGGTGGGCATTCGATCGATTTGGGTGGGTTTTAATTATAATATTCGATTTAGGTTGGGAAAAATACCACCCATCAGCTGGGCAAATTAGATTGGATTGGGATGTTTGATTAAGCAATTTGGATCGATTTTTTTTTGGGGGGGGGGAGGGGGGTGAAAGACAAGATTATATATGTGGAAAAACTTCTTAACAAAAAGTCAAGTAGTAACGTGGCCATTGATGTATGAAAATGAATGCCAAAATAAGCACGAGTCCATACTAATAATGATAAAGAAAGTTGGAGAATTTTCAAGTTGATTTGGAGTTATAGTTTGTTTCATCTGAAGTGGAATAAGAGCTGAAAATTAGAGATATATTAAGGATCTAGAAATCTTCATATTATATATATATATATATATATATATATATATATATATATATATATATATGAGGAAGGGGATCCTACTCCATGGAGTAGGTAACTTACCTACTCCACTCTCTTTTTTTCAAAATTTTTTATTTTTTTTTCTGAAAAATGCTTCCATGGATTTTAATAATTATATCCCTCTAATATGTCATTCAAATTTCGTCAGAAACAGAGACTCCTACGGCCTCCATCCAGAACACGAAAAATACAGCAAATCTGAGACCGTTAAAAAATGACCGTGTTGATGGAGGTTGTAGGAGTCTCTGTTTCTGACGAAATTTGAATGACATATTAGAGGGATATAGTTATGAAAATTCATGGAAGCATTTTTAAAAAAAATAAAAAATTTTGAAAAAGAAGAAAATGGAGTAGGTAAGTTACCTACTCCATGGAGTAGGATCCCTTTTCTCTATATTGTGTAGGTTCAAACCTTGGTCATCGATAGCATAGTAGTTTAGATTACTTAGGTGAATTATACTCACTAACCAATCCGATGCCAGACTCAAAATCCAAATGTTATACCGATTCATTTGACCCACTCTTTAGTATTTGGTTGGAATATATGGGTTGCATAAAGTGCCCACCCCTAGATCCGGAAGAATTCAACAACCATTACAAGAAAAATGAGTGGTGGCCACGGAATGTGGCTACGGAAACTTGTGACCACGATAATTCCGTGGCCACTAGTTTCTCGTAGCCACAATCCATGGCCAAAGTCTTCATATAAGAGTTGTGGCCACGATAAGTTCTGTGGCTACTTATAATGGCTACGACATATTCGTGGCTAGAGAACTCTCGCGACGAGACTTGTAGCTACGGCTACTGCCACGGCATGTCGTGACCAGAGCCCAATTCTGTGGCCACAAACCCCATATCCGTGGCCATAGTTCTGTAGCCACAACTTGTTTTCCTTGTAGTGAACCAATTGAGAGTAGCGTCACTTCTGACCGAGTGGAACGTCTGCTGTAGTTGCTGCTAAAAGTAGACTCTACGGTAGTGGCTGGAGCCGGTTGATCTTGATCTAGTGGTTCGCATGATTTCACACATTTTGTGGTCTTTATCATACGATAAATTGTTCGATCAAGATCGAACAGCTCCCGTCACTTGTACCGAGTATGCTGCAGCAGCTAGTATACGATCCACTCTCCACTTCTGAACCACATCCTAAGATATAAGTCTTAACGGTTTCACTACCACACATCCCCAAAGTCAACATGGACAAAATGTCCAGCTGTCATTTATGGAAAAAAGATCGTAAAGATGCAAATCTCCTCTGCTGTTGCTCAATCGGGGAGTATAGGCAGAGCCGATCGGATGGGCTGGCAGTGGCAGTTGCAGTGGCAGTGGCAGCCCACGGTAGTCTTCCTCATCCTTCCGCTCTTCTTCTTCTTCTTCCCTGCTGCGGCTTCCAGCCAATTCCGGTTTAACAGCTCTGATCCTTATCCCGGTGGCTTCAATATTTCCTACACCTACCCAATCACGGCCCCCCTCGGTTCCAGCTGGTCCTTATCCCAAGCCAACGTAGGCAACACCACCGTCGGCTGGTTGCTGCTGCCCGTCCTCGTCTTCCCCAACACCGGACCTTCTTTCGCATGCGGCATCATCTGCCGCACAAGTAGCCACACAAATCCATGCCGCTCCGCCCGATTCGGCGTCTTCCTTGTCGTCCTCAACGGCTCCTCCAACATCCGCACCGACGTGGGGCAGCCCATCGTCGTGTGGTCTGCCAACCGCAACAGCAGTGCCCAAGGTAACGCCACTCTGCGCTTCACCACCGAGGGAGATCTCCGGCTGGAAGACGGCCAAGGATTCATCATCTGGTCGACTAATACATCCGCAGCCCATGTTGCCGGCATGAATCTTACCATCTCAGGCAACTTGCTCCTCTACGGACGGAGGAACAGGGTTGTGTGGCAGTCGTATGATCACCCCACCGACACGGCCCTTCCTGGGCAATCGCTTGCGGGGAAGCAGCTCGTCGCCAACTTGTCGGCAGAGGATACGTCGGATGGCCAATTTCTTCTTTCTGTCTACAGTACCTCCTACACTGCTTACGTAAGGACCGACCCGTCCTCGCAACTGCAGATCTATTACACGTCGGGTCCAACCATCACTGCCGGCGAACTTGTGCCGTGGCGGGGTACGGACCCTGGCCTCGACCGAGCGAAGAAATTCGTGAGGCTGGAGGCCAACGGGCACTTGACGAGATACGAGTGGTCGACAGAGGCCGTGGCATGGACAGCCAAGGAAAGTATGACGGAGGACTACAGGGAAGTTTGCTCTTACCCCACCTTTTGCAGTCGGTACGGCCTTTGCACCGACGGGGAGTGCAGCTGCCCGAGAACAGTGGACAAGAACGACAGCTTCTTCGAACCGAAGAATTACGGGAGGCCAAAAGAGGGGTGCCGAGAGACGGTCCTTCTGTCTTGCCTACCTGAGAACCAGCGTCTGCACCAGCTCCTGGATTATGGAGATATTGCCTTTTATGGGTATGCGGGGCCTGGGGATATCATCCACACAGACGTAGAGAATTGCAAGAGAGCTTGCCTGCAGAATTGCTCGTGCAGAGGTGCTTTCTTCAAGTATGGCCAGAGCAAGTCCATTGGAGACTGCTACTTGCCCTCTACCATCCTTTCAATTACAGATAACGATCCGAATCAAAGTGGGTACAAGTCCTCTGCCTTTTTCAAGCTACAAATCCCTGAGGAGAGTGCTACGTCAAATGCGTCGTCTTCGCGATCATGGCGGTTGATAGTGGAGCTTACACTAGGAGTTCTCTGCGCTTTGGTTCTCGTAGGATTCTGCACCTTATTAGTGTTGCTAAGGAGAAAAAGCAGGAGGCACCGACAACAAGAAGACGCCAAGGAGCAAGAAATGGAGGGATTCGATTTCACGCATCTGCCTGGTATGCCTACGCGGTTCACCTACGAGGAGTTGAGATCGGCGACGGATGACTTCTCCACGAAACTCGGTGAGGGAGGCTTTGGCGCGGTGTTCCGAGGGACGCTGAGGGAGGGGACGAGCATCGCCGTGAAGCTGCTGGGGTACAAGGGGCAGGGGATGAAGGAGTTCCTTGCGGAGGTGGAGACCATCGGCAGCATCCACCACGTCAACCTCGTGCGGCTCGCCGGCTACTGCGCCGAGAGGTTCCACAGGCTCCTCGTCTACGAGTTCCTCAGCAACGGGTCACTGGACAAGTGGATCTTCCGAGATCCTCCACTCCTGGATTGGCCCACCAAGTACAAGATCATCCTCGACGTCGCCAAGGGGCTGTCGTACCTTCACGAGGATTGCCGGCACAGGATCATACACCTCGACATCAAGCCACAGAACATCCTCCTGGACGACGCGTTTGACGCCAAGATCTCCGACTTCGGGCTGTCCAAGCTGATCGAGAGGGACCAGAGTCAGGTGGTGACCACATTGCGAGGGACGCCCGGTTACATCGCGCCGGAGTGGCTGACCTCCACCATAACGGAGAAGGTGGACGTGTACAGCTTCGGGATTGTGGTGCTGGAGACGGTGACGGGGAAGAGGATCCTGGACAGCTCGCGGTCCCAAGGAAGCATGAGCTTGTTGAGCCTGCTGAAGAAGGCTGCCGGGGAAGATCGACTCCTGGACATGGTGGGAGGGGAGTGCAACGGGGAGGAGGCCATGACCATGCTGAGGGTGGCCATGTGGTGCTTGCAGGTGGATTACAACAACAGGCCCTCCATGGCGGCAGTGGTGAAGGTGCTGGAAAGGGTGATGGACGTGGAGGTCGAGTTGGACCATAACTTCTGGGTTCCTACTCCGGTGGTAATGCCGAGCAGAGTGCCTTCCACCTCCAGTTGCTCCACTCCACTGTTACCTTCTCTCGTGTCTGGACCAAGGTGAGGTGAGGTGAGGTGTGAGGGAGAGAGGCTATTGGGATTTGTATATGTCCTTATTTTCCTCCAAGATGTAAGATGTATTTAATTATATATGATGATCATATAAACATTGTATGCTTTCTTCAACAATCAGCGAAAATACTGCAAGGTTTCCAAATAATACACACCAATTGTGGAGCTTCTTCCTCGTTGATTGAGCGATCCATGCCGGCTGTTGGTGTGAGGAAATGTTGTGATGGTATATCTGCTTCCCTCATCTGATAAAATAGTTTCAAATACACCCTCAATAAATCAACTACCAAGAGTCTCGCTCTTGAGAGAAGACCGAGGAATTATATATGCAGGGTTGGGTAGGATTGAGTTGGGTTGGATACTATTCACAGGGGTACTCCCTCTTCGCAGTTTACTATTCACCCAGCCCAAACCAACCTTGCCCAACTCAGCAAATAAACGAACTCGTAATAATTAGGCACCCGAGGGACTTACTCAACAGGGAAAGACTTGTAGAAAAGGAGAAGATATCTACTCCACTGGAAGGGACCAAACATGTTGTATTCATTGACCAACCGAGTTCTGAAAGTCTCTCAAGAGATATTTCATACTAGTAAACGAGAGAGTGACGTTTCTCCCCCAAGATATATATATATATATATATATATATATATATATATATATATATATATATATATATATATATATATGAGGAAAATGGGGCTGCCCCCTAGGGGGAGCTAACTTAGCTCCCCCGCCCTATTTTCTTCATTTTTTTAATTTTTTTTGAAAATTTTTTCCGTGAATATTCATCACTATATCCCTATATTATGTCATAAAAATTTCGTGTGAAACAGAGATTCCTACGGCCTCCATCCAGACAGTCATTTTTTTAACGGTAAGGATTTTTTAAATCGACCCCGTTTGGATGGAGGTCGTATGAGTCTCTGTTTCGCATGAAATTTGAATGACATAATATAGGGATTTAATAATGAATTTACACGGTTTTAGATTTCAAAAAAAAAAATTTTGTGAAAAAAGGGTGGGGGGAGCTAAGTTAGCTCCCCCTAGGGAGCATACACATTTTACCCTATATATATATATATAGGGATTGGGGAGCTTACACCCATGTGTAGGTAACTTTCCTACACCCACCTCTTGTTCCCTAATTTTTTTGATTTTTTTGAAATAAATCTTTAGGGGATGTACTTAGAATATTAAATGAAATACGTGTTTCAAATTTCATGTAAAACAGACATTCCTAACAACTCCATCGGAAGGGATCGATTTCAGCAAATCTCAGACCGTCAAAATTTGACTGTCATGATGGATAAGTTGAAATTTGAATGACAATATGGTGATATAATGTGATCTAAATTCCCCAAGAAATTATCTCAAAAAAAATAAAAAATTTCGAGCGAACAAGAGGTGGGTGTAGGAAAGTTACCTACACATGGGTGTAGGCTCCCTTTTTCCATATATATATATATATATATATATATATATATATATATATATATATATATATATATCACAAGTTGAATTTGGCGAAGTTCTCGTTTTTTATTAATTATTCTTTTGAAAAACATTTCTCTTAGAAATTGGGGTTAGCATTTTTAACACTAGAGATGCTTACTCGACTTCATTTGACAGCATTTGTGGGAAGTCATTCTTAACAAGCTACCGCAATGCCATGCAAAGGCCATTTCTAGATTGTCAACTCCTCGTACATGCGTCGATCAAGATCCCAAGAGAAGAAATAGGACCAAGACAAGACCACAAACACAATCCCTCCACCCCCACCCCAAGGAAAGTTCGATCAACCCTCACATGTATAGTTTTCTTAGTCGATTAAAGCAAATTATTTTATCAGCTGGCAAGCGGAAAGGCAATTGAGAAATGGGGCTCAACCGTCCTGATTCAACATTTGGCTAAAAAGTCCCACTAGAATCTCATGACCCAAATGAAAGGAAATGCGCTCAATTGCATGTCCTTCGATCGTCCAAAAGACACTGAGGGGATTCAGGTATGTATCAATGGACTCATCTTTACATGAGAAATATATAAACTTTCCTAGGGTTATGGCTCTCAATATCCTCTGCATTTTCTTCTTCTCCACATAGTGAAAACTGATCACTACTGTTGAAGGATGTAACTTAGTCACGGGTGAAGCTTGTAAATATGTGTGTCTTTGTGCATGTATAATTGATCATTTTGTGCATGCTTTTGCAACATGTTCTTTCCATGAATCGGGGACTGAGGCCAACTTCATCAACTTGGGCGAAGCTTCTCCTTCCTTGCCCTCTCTTCTTTTACTTCTAGTTGCTACTACTTGGTGTAATGTAGTTGTTTTTATGTTGTTGAACTTGGAATCACTTGTCGAATGTACATAGTTCAAGCAGCCGTATGTTTTAATCGTTTGAATCTACTATATGTAAGATGAATCCTTATAATCCAATGAAAATGAAAATCTCGATACACCCATGAGAAGCCTCCCGTGCTTATGATTAACATGATATAACATGTGCTTTTTGAGAACATCTCTATTTTGTTGTGATTGGAAGAATAAATATTCCCTTGGTTTCTACAACACATCTATCGTCTAAATATTTGAATTTCATAGGAAGGGAAGTGGGCATTTGTGATTTTGAGGTGCAATCTCCTTCTGTTTCCATGTGGATTACTGATGCAAATATGCTTATATTGTAATAGGCTGCTCTCTTTTTAAAATAAACCCATAAAAATTAGCAAAATCTCATCGAAATTCCAAAGTATCTGCATTGGTCGCATTTGTATCAAGGTTTTAACATTGAACCGATCCGTCTTCGGTTCGGTCCAATCGGGTCGGACTGGTGATGACGTCATCATGACATGATCATTCCTATCGACTCGGGAAAAACCAGATCCGGCATAATTTACTCGTCCGTCCGGTCGAACAATTTTTTTCAACCGATAAAACCAGATACATATATGTAAATATGTATGTATATATCAATGAAATAATCATTTAAAATGTCAAATCTTTCAATAGAATAAGATGATTGTCTATTTCAAGTAAAACTCTGCAAAAGGTAGTCATATTTTCTAACATTATAAATGAATATAATATTATAATAATGTACTTATAGTTGCTTCTAGAAAATCAATCTATAAAAGTAGTGACACAAGTTATATTCCAAAAAAGAGAGGGCACAATGAAATTGCAAAAGTTAAGAAGGGCGTAAGTGATAAAAACTCTATTATTTTATTACTTAAATCCTTATTTTTTGTAAATATACTAAATCATCAAAACCGAGTCAATCCGGATCAACCTGATCCGACGACCGGTCAGATCGAACTTTTTATTTTTTACTTTTTAAAATTAATTACATAAACCGATCGAACCGACCAGATCGGGTCGGTTTTTTAATCCCCGATTTGTACTACTACACCATCCGTGGATATGTTATCTTGCATCTTCCCTCATATTTGGCCAAATCCATAAAAAATACAAACACCAAAAATCGCAAAAAGACATGTTTGCACAACGGAGACTTATTTGACATTTAATTGCTCCCCTTATAGATATTTTGATCCTTTGATTTGGGTTGCAACAAGAAGAAAAAATGCCTTATTTAACAAAGCCTGATTCGTAAAGATCACCTATATCATCGTTCCATACATATGTAGCCCTTGATATATCACCGAGTGTGTGTTTTCTTGACCCAATGAGTGTGCCTTGGGTTCGACTAATCTGATTAATATGAAGTGTTTAAGAAAAAAATGTTTGTCTAGCCAGATTTTGTAGGGCAGCTGCAATTCGAAACCTTTAAGGCTCGTTTGGTTGCCAGGATACAGCGGTATACTCTGGCATATCTCTACCTTCAATCGTATATTCTTGATTGGGATTGCTGGTAGTGATCCTACAATTTCTTTGATATAGTAAATTTTAAACCGTTGTTCAAATAAACTTAGAGTGCATGGAGAATACGGGAGTGCAAATCAAACTCCCCCAAGCCAGTAGTGCAATGCTTCTATCCTCGGCATTAATGACAGTGCCTATGCCCCTTATGGCAACATCCCAATTTCAAGAGAAAATTTGCAACGCTTTTGCAACGCCCAAACCCCCAAAATATAGTCCCACATCTAAAATTTAAAAAGTGTAGGTGTAATTTATAAATAATGGGGATTACTAATTGATAACTTGGGCTTAAATATTTTGGGTAGTTGTCAACGAGTCCATTTCGGCCTTGAACCCAATAAGTTGTCAGGGTCAGTTTTCCTCGATAATGGACTAGGGACCTAATCTCGAGAAGTCTCGATTACAAATGGTACCAGAGCCAATTTCACACAAAACACTGTTACTTTATAGTTCACCGAGAAGTCTATGGTCTTAGATATCCATGTCCAAATGTTGCAGGTACAATCTTGCCTTAAAGATATATGCATCATTGCAATAAAAAATTAACTTGCATTATAAAACAGTACTCTAGCACGTGAACAACATGTGATTAACAATGAATTAAAATAATAGGTTGCACCATAGGTTACAACAACTTCAAAATAAATTTGAGTTTCAAACGTTCAAATAATATATAGGTTACGGCAACTTGAAAATAAAAATAAATGGGGTCAAGTTTCAACAACCTCCTTCATCACTTTTCTTCCCCCACCTACCATGTCAAGCTTCAATTTTCCCTTGGTTTTGCCCTTCTCGTTCGACTTTTCCCGATCCCTATTACGTTAGTCCCAACCTTCCGAGATCGAGATCCCCTTGTTCTCTGCTATCCTAAATGCCATCGTGTCCTTCTTGGAATCGTCCTCATCATCTTCGTTGTCCTCATCCTTCTCATCATTGTCACCATCATCGTACGCTTTCTTTCTGCATCAAATATTAAAACCCAGGGATTGTATTTTAGCTAATATAAAAAAAATCTAAAAATCTTTTCTTAACAAGCATTCAGAAAGTCACATAACGTTTACCTCAACCGCAGCGATTGGAATCCAGATTCAAATCAGGTTGCCATGTTCCCCACTAAAGCTTTCAGGTCTCTACCTACTAAACTCAGTCTCAGCTGCATTGCCCTAAGATGCCTATACATGTAGTAGGGTGATAAACCCAATGAGATGGTTCAACGTAAGGAGAAGCTCTCAAGGAGTTGGGAGGAGGAAGGAGAAGGATACATGTTGTGAATGATATAAATAAGAAGGGTAAAAGTGTTATATTTTTACGGATTCCATTGACCTTTAATGGACAAATGGATATCTATTAACTTTGTGGTATAAGAGTTAGCAACTTTATAGGGTCGGTGAGATAATAACGATGTTAAATGATCGAGAATGTAGTGTATGAAAATTTTCTAAGATTCTTGGGGTAAAATCCTTTATTTTATTAAATAATTAAAAACTCAAAAAATTAGCTTTGAATAAAAAAGTAAAAAAAAATAAATATAATTAAATACTCGAGAACAAAATAAAAAGAAAAACCAACACCGTTTAATGGACATACACTTGGCTTAGTGACTCGATTTGGATATGAACCTAGGTCTCTTCTCTCATTCGATATCCATCCAGCTTCCCTAAATTTGACCCTAGACTTACCAACCAGGCTAAACAAATAATGAATTTTTATCATTAGTACCTTCTTAATGTTTATAATATAAATTATGTCCCTCCCTTTTTTAATATCAGTAGTGCTGCTAGATTATTAGAAAATTCACAGTTCTACCATATTCTAATATCAGTTATGTCATACTTTACCTTCATGAATGGGTGAAATTGTGAATTTTATAAGAAGGTAGGAGCACAAATGGTATTGCAAAAAAGAGAAGGGTATGTTGCAGAAGTTAAGAAGAGCACAAATGATAAAATTTCAAAAATAATTTATACATATTATGCTGTTTAATTGAGGTCTTGTCGATACTACACAACGACACTGTTATTTATTTTAGAGGTGGTCAGATCTTTGATTATCAAAAGGACACAAGATCTTAACCATACATTGGTATGAATAAATCATGATTTAGCTCAACTTGTTGATGACCAAATTAACGGAAGGGCATAAGCGGTAGCGGTGTAAGAAAGCAAGGGCACAACTGATATTTAAAAAAAGGGTGCGGCACAACCGATATTGTAAAAGTGGGAATTGAGATAGAAATCCTAATTAATAAACATAAATATAATTAGCATAAGTTTACATATTAATTAATAATTAATTTAAATTGACAAGAAAATTAAATTAATAACATGGAGATAACCGCAAAATGCATGGTTAAATTAAACAAATATATAAAAGGGGACATTTATATCTGTGTTACAAAGAATAAAAGGTTACTACATCGAAATGAGCCTATAATGGTGTTTTTCTTCGAAATCCGTCTTAAATCGTCTGTTGTTAACTATATCACAATGATTTTATTCATTGCAAAATATTGTTTTATACTTGAAATTAATGACAAATGTCATATATGTCGCTATATCATTTGCGTCGGTTCATATAACGGTGTGTATCCGTTGTCATTTTCTTAAATTTTAATTGATCGTTGCTAAGTATTGAACTAACATTAGCAACGACTAGTTAAAATTTTGAAAATGATAAAAAACTCGAAAAATGACATCGAGTAAGCGTTAAATGGACCATTGCTATAGATAAAGCGATATATATGATATTTACCGCAAACTTCATGTATAACAAATATTTCACAACGAATAAAATTACCGTTGTATATTTAACAAAGAATGATTCAATGATGAATGAGACGTCGCTATAGTTGTATCTTATTATAATATAAAAAACTATTTAGATATAAGTTGGGCACGTGAATGGTACCCAAATAAAGCATGCAATGGTGTTGCTTAGAAGTTGTAAGCCATTCCCGTCGGAAACCTAAGCTATAGCGGACCTCGAGAAAGTGGCGGCCGACGACGATGGGAGGGCAATCCAACGAGATGCATGAAGGTCGATGGAGAGACTGCAGGCAAGAAAGAAGAGGAGGAAGGGCGGGATTATCTCACAAATATTCTTCAATCCATTCTCTGCATGCATGCATTCGGGCAGATTTGTGTCCCCGAGGCTAGACAACGACCCAGAAATACCGAAACTTGTGGACGTGATTTTGCAACTCAAGTTGATAGAAAAAGATTTTGGTATTGTTTATAATCATCTCGCGAATTAAGATGTATAATAGTACTGACATTAAGAAATATCTCAATTTCAGCATAACTTGGACTATCCGTGCAGACTGTGAAAAAACTAGAGGGGATAAGCATAGAGTGATAGAGATGGGTAATATCAATATTTGTTGGGTACTGTGATAAAGGCAACCGTTGTGTCTCGCAGCAGAGAGGATTCACGAGTTGTAGGCGGAGGGCACGAGCCTTTTGACGGGATATACCAGAAGAGGCTCCGCCCGCTGCAGTGTGATCCCATACGCCTCCTCCATGCTCAGCTTCTCCTTGGCCACGCCGCCTTCCAGTGCCCACTCGAACGAGTGCGCGAGGGTTGCCACCAGGAGCTGCACCATCCTCACCCCCAAGCTCATCCCCGCGCATATCCTCCTCCCCGCGCCGAACGGAATCATCTCGAAGTCGTTCCCCCGCACGTCGGCATCAGGCCGTTCCCCGCCCGGAAGGAACCTCGCGGGGCGGAACTCGAGGGGGTCGCTCCAAACCTTGGGGTCCCGGGCAATTGCCCATACGTTCACGAGGAGCGTTGTGTTCTTGGGTATGTGGTACCCTGCGACTTCACAACTCTCTGCGGAGCAGTGAGGAACGGAGAGAGGAGTGGAGGGGTGTAGCCGGAAGTTCTCCTTGACGACTGCGTGGAGGTAGGGGAGGCTTGGGATATCGGACTCGGAGACGAGGCGTCCACGGCCCACGACGTTGTCGATCTCCTGTTGGAGCTTGAGGAGGATATCCGGGTGGCGGATGAGCTCGGCGAGCGCCCATTCTACAGTGCTCGACGTGGTGTCCGTGCCCGCAGAGAAGAGATCCTGCACCAGCATCTCAGCCATGAGAACCAGTGATATATATAATAAGAGGAAGGAGGACAGGAACTCGTATCTGCTTTACGTACCATCAAAAGAGCCTTGATCTTAGTGTTGGTAATCTTCCCGCCCTCCCCGTCGACGTCCTCCCTGTCCCTGAGACCCACAAGTACGCTCAGCATCGAACCCTCAGCAGCAGAAACCAGCAGCTTAGAAGCTGTCTCGGCCAGAAGGCGGTCGAGGAACTTATCGAATCTTTCGTGCAGACTCTTGGTCTGCGCAACTATCCCCTGCGGGTCGAGCCACTTGAGCTCCGGCAGGTAATCTACCACGCTCATCGTCCCACCCAACGTCATCAGCTCTATGACCATGTCCTTGAACTCCGCCGCCTCCTTCCCTGGTGCAAAAACCCTCCTCCCTAATATCACTCTCCCCAGTGCGTTCGCCGCGCATACGTTCACCTTCATGACAAGTGGCAGCACGTATTAAAAATATATATTGGCGCTTCTACTTCGTATGATCTACTTGTTCAACTTTAGTTATTAAAATAAAAGAGATACTAAGACTATGCCATTATTTATTTTCAGGCTTTTTATTGTTAGTGTTACATATCTTTCCACAAGATAAGAGGTTAAAAATCATGTCATGATAAGCGATGAATAAAAGAGGATGCTTTATTGTTTGATATCAAGTGTGGAAATATGACACAAACACTCATTGATACATTCGTATGTAGTTCAATAAATAGAAATGAGTATTATTCATTTATTGATCCGTTGGTTTCACAATTACTCTTCGATTTGTTGTCATGATCGTTATTTAATTCGAAATAATCAGTACAATTTTTTAACAAAAAACAAATTAATAATCATTTCTATAAAACTTTAGTAATGAGTAAAAGATAATTAATTTTAGAGTAAACTAAAAAAGATTTCTAAACTATACACAAGATTTCAATGTTTTACTTGAACTTTAAAATATAACAATATGATACTCGAACTTAAGATTTGTCTCAATTTGATCTCTGACTATTGAAATTTAAGGCTGGAAAGATGAAAAAATCAACCAATTTCTGTAGTGAAGGATCACATTTAAAAAAATATTAAATTTCGTGTACCACATCGTTACCTTTTGAAGTTCACATATGCCATTGAAATCAACTGTATACTTCAAGATTTTTTTAGCAATTTATTCTTAATTTTATAATGGATAATATCCATTGTTACACTACAGTAAAATATATTTATAATAATGCTAATTAAAAACCCGTAACCATGTCGTCCTTTATTAAATATACAATGATGATATATATTATTGAAAAAATAGTTTTTATATTTGAAATTTAGTGACAAATGTCAAAACCGAAATTATATCATTAATGACGATGCATTAGCTAATTATTGCTAATTTTCAATTTTATTTATTGACATAATTAAAATTTTTAAAAAATAACTACGTATAAGTGGTTGCTGTGTGATCCATCATTAATGATACAACAACGATATTATACTCGTCGCTAATTTTAAGTATATAAATAATTTCAAAAGAAATAATATCGTTGTTATATATCTAATAAAGAAAGATACAGTGGACGATTTTCCAAAAAAAAGCACTATAAACCCATTTTTTAGTGTTGTTTACTTAATATCAGAAGATGAAGCGGCGGAAGTCCAAACTATCTGTTGCCGTAATTAAGGTCATGCAATATTTAACTGTGTGATTATGTAGGGGAATCAAGATCAAGTGCGGCGGGTTAAGAACCATGGATGGTCATGGCACCATCGCAATCGGTGGATAGGTCATCTTCCTTGGATAGCCACTGATATAAATTTAAGGTCTGAAATAATATCAGAAAATCCACGCCGTCAGTATGATATTATCATAAGAAAGTATAGTCTTTCGAGTCACCTCCTCGCCCAAGTTGACGACGGAGTCAACTCCTGCCAGCCTCCGCACCAGCAACGACGCCTCCTCCGACCGAACGTGCTGGAAATCTCCAAGGGCCTTCACGGAGAAGAGGTGCGTGTTGCAGAGCTTCCGGAGCATGCGCCACCGGTGGCCGTATGGGGCGAAGACCAGGTCCTGGAGGTGGTAGCTCAGGAGCTCGAACCTGAAGAAGGATGGGCGGTTGGAGAAGTTGGCATCGTGGGTCTTGAGGAAAAGGGAAGCAGTGGTGGAATCTGCGGCCACGACGACGTTCACGTGGCCGAGACGGAGGCGGAAGAGGGGGCCGTAAGTACGGGAGAGGGCGGCGAGGGTTTGGTGAGGCTTGAGGCCGAGCTGGAGGAGGTTGCCGAGGATGGGCCATCCCCTGGGGCCTGGAGGTAGGGGAGGGCGGTGAGACCCCCCTTTGAAGAGGAGGAGGAGGAGGAGAGTGGCGCCGCCGAGCAGGAGGGACAGGAGGAAGGCCTCCATTAGTTAATTAAACCTTGTTGGGGAGTAGTACTGCTTGTTTAGCGTTTGGCGGGTGGCACGGTCTTATATGCGAGTGGATTGTCTGCCGTAGCATCTCCGCATGGAGAATGGACGACTCGGATAGAGGGTTGGGGATAATTGGCTCCCTATACGAGTTGTCCATTCATCATCTGACTCATCCCTTGTATTACAACCGGAGAATGCTACAGCAGACGACCCGGTCCTATCTTATAAGAACAATATGGAGAAGGTAGTTGGATGATGTCAAAGATACACATTTGAGTGGGTAGGTGGATGCGGTTTTCCCATTGTCTTTATCCGCTTCTAAATATGTTCCAATTCCTTTGATGTCAAACCGTGGCATAACTCGAATGCGTGAAGCTACACATTGGTGGTGACCAAAAATATGTTCCAATTCCTTTGATGTGGTGAACCTCTCCACCTCACATCTTGACCGTGCCATCATCGCATGCTTGATAGTACCGAACTGCTCTCTGGATGAGCATACGTGATCTGAACATGCCGAGTCTAGAAGCCATCTTGAATTTGTCTTCATCTCCCTAGAGCACGCTAGCAAGTCTCCCTCGCAGACTGCGGTAGAATCCTCTTGGTCGGATTCAGAATCACGAACCTTCTTCTTTCCTTTCTCCTTCTCACGTCTTGGACAATCAGCTATCTTGTGGCCATCCTTGTCACAATAGAAGCATTTGATCGGACCTTGTGACTTGGATCGGCCTCTGAATCATGTCTCCCTTGATCTTGAGCATCTACCCTCGGTTGTCAGCACATGACCTTTATCATTCGTTGACTCATATGTCGACCTCCGTCGAAACTCATTCATAAGCAGCGAAGCTACTGTTTCGTCCAATGTGATGGTCTCCTTGACATAGAGTAACGTTGTCACAATATGATCGTAGGAAGATGGAAGGGAACTCAACAAGATCAGTGCCTTATCTTCATCCTTGAATGGGGATTCTTCTTTCGTATTCTTCTCCTTAAGTATGAGCACATTTGTCAGAATCTTATTCAATTCATCTAAGTGCACTTTGAGCTTTGTCCCGTCGGTCATCTTTAGACAATAGAGCTTCTTCTTCATCAATAGTTGATTCATCAAAGATTTGGACTTGTATCGTTCCTCAAGTTTCATCCAAATCTCCGCTAGATCCTCCCGACCGATGACTTCGCAAAGAGTGTTGTTTGTCAAGAATAGTTGTATTTGACTGTTCGCGAGATCCCTCATCTCGTTCCACTCTTCCTCTTTCATCTTCTCCAGCTTCTTTTCTTTATCCCGGAGAGCTTTCACAAGTCCTTCTCATGTGAGTATGTTCTTCACCCGTTGTTGCCACAAGGTGAAGTCATAATTCCCATTGAGGGGTTCCACGAAGAATGATGCACCAATCGATGAAAATTTCGCCATTGCTTTCCTATCCTACCTTCTTGTACGATCTGAAAAATTAGAGCACGATCCTCCTAATCGAAACTATCTAACACATCCGGAGTGCACCAAAATCCATATCTGAACTCTTGGATCACCTCAATCGAACTTCGGATGCTCCCGATCTAAATGGTCCACTGTAACCGTTGGATCTTAGCTGTTTCTGAAGAAAGCACACCTGTTGTGTTGTATCATATTCTTGACGTCAAATCTCACTTCGATCGGTCATGTTATATCCCTTGTTGTCGTCAAACTAAGCTCTGATAACAGTTGTTAGGACACGATCCATTGGTATCATCTTCACTCATATATCGGATGTTGAGGATACGAACTTCCCTGGTTATAGAAGCGGATGTACAATTGACCACCATCACGGAAGCACGCAAAGAAAAGATATCCAGATATAACGATGATCGGTCACCTCTCGTGACCACTAGAGAAGAAATATCACTATAAGAAGACGAGTACAACTCTCTCAGTTCCCTCACTCTCTTACCTCTCTCTATCTTCTCTCTCTCTCTCTCTCTTTTCTCTTGTGATATTCCCTTTTGTTGTGATGTAGAGGCAATGCCTCCACCTCCCTCTTTATATTGCCCAAATACAATCCCATAGTCCTATTCCCAATAGGATTATAAATAGAATACAACTCAATAACTATTAGGATTAGGAGTCCAATCCTATTAGGATTCCTAATCCTAATTTGACTCTAATTCTAACATATTGGGGGAGCTATTGGTGTAGTATTTGTCTGGGTGTTATGACTCAGGCTGGAGGGCTTAGATGCTTTGATCAGAAGTGGCTTAGGTCCGCTCATGGTTGGTGTGGTAGGCGAGGGGTCCTGAACTTTCTCTCATTTCTCGCTCTCTAAGACTTGCTTCATTTTTTCCATTGCACGCATGGAGGGCAGCCACACAGTACATTTACGAACTTCGTCATTCATAATGTCACCTAGGCTTTGCAGCCAAAGGATGGCTTTGTCCACGGATTCGCTGTCGAGGTCCTTGGTGAATCGAAAGTTAGCTTCTGAGGAGTAGCCATGTTGGGTGGGGGAAAGGGAGCGGGTTGATCCTAGATTTTCCCCATGCAGCATTTAGACACAACATTTGGACACAGATCGAAGCTCGTTGGGGAGAGATCTACAATCTGGGGGTGGTGGTCTTGTTCTCTATTCCAAGTGAGGGAGGTTTCCACTGATTGTTCCGAGAGGCAGTATTTTGACACCTTGATTATTTGGATAGTGTTCTCCGAAGAGGGTGTCATAGTGGGTAAAAGTCACTCCGCAGAACTGGTTGAGCGGTTAGGATGTGGCTTTAAAGATGCCTTTGTTGGTGACCACCTCGACCCCCTTGGGAATAGCCTGAATTCTGGGGATGTCCACAAGTAGCTTGACTATGGAGGCATCGTTGGAGTCCTGCAAGAGCAAGTGGACTTTGAAGGCAAGCATCTTCGGAAGTTTTTAAACAAGGCCATACATTGCCTTAGAACCTCTAAGTTAGGGTTTTGGATTTTAGGATTTAGGGATTTTTGTGTACCGACGTATCCTAAGAGATGATCGCTAGTACCTTATGTATTGGTATTGTGATGATGATATCCCCTTTAAGGATAATCTTTCATGAACGCTTCGGTGATCTCTTCTCGAATTTATTTATTATCATGTCTACTACAATCGGAATGTTCTTATGCCCTTGATGAATTTTCCCTAATATGATGTATCAAACATTGGATCCATTCATGTTTGCAATTGTATTTGGGATATGAATCGAAAATGTACGATTATAATTCCATTAATATGCGATGTATTATTAATAATTCCTATTCTTCAGAAAGTCATTGTTTCATGTATATTTATGTCGAATCTGGTAGCGATAAAATTCACAATAACTAATATCTTGCATATTTAAAATTGATTTATGCAACGACAATCTCATACATATCCGCGGCTATATTTTTTCTGTTATTCTCTATACATGTATAGATGCTACGAAATACACTTGAAAATGTATTATCAGACCAGGATAACTATGACCGGATTCTCCATAGCATTATATTATAGCATTTGTCCGATTTTTTCCAAATATATTACAAAAACCAGCATTTAGAAATCTTTAGTGGAACACCAAGTTGTAAACAAAAAGTCATACTTAATAGATCGTCTTTTCAAAGTTTGACATTTCTTTTAATTAAAAAAGAAAATAATAATGAACTGAATTTTCAATATTGTTAAATTTCAATATTTTTATAACTCAGGATTAATATCAAGCTTATAGCAAAGGAATTTTTGTAACCACGAGTTAGTCGAACGTCATGATAACGAATATTTTTTTATTTTCAAGTTGGTAGAATATATGTTATATTATTTTAGTTTACAAGGAACAATTACATTCATTTAAGAAACCGTGGCTCTCACTTTAAAGAAATAGGTTCGAATCATGCTACTAGTAAAAAAAGTACGTTCATTTAAGATGATATAATTTGTAAATTTAACCTTTAATCTATTAAGCTTTTAAACATATAACTAGAGGAATTACATCGAAATAGGAGACAAGTGGACAACAAGCTGTGCTGCTAGTTCTTTTTGAAATTAATAAATGTTACAAAAATATTATGAAAATATGAAAATAAACATATTTGCAATGATCTGATCATTACGGATTGTAACCCAAAAAAAACTTCGACTTATGGTAGTTTCACCATAACATAAAATTCGTTGTAAAAAGTAAAGTAGCCAAAAACTTGTAAAAGATAATCGTTTGATGAAAGATAATTCGTTGTATATAATTTCTGACAAATCTGTAATTATATTATTTTTTTCTTTGTGCTAAGCAGAAGTTGCTTGAAACAAGAAATAAGTAGAAAAAATTTCCCACCGCACATAATTGTGACACGGACAAATGTAATTAGTATCCACTTACATTGGTCATGTTCATTCTTCGTTGAAAAAACAAATCGATAGAAAAAAATTTTCCCGCTACACATTCGTCGAAGTCTCGCCAAAGGAGAGAGAGAGAGATATTTGATAGAGTCAACAAATACATAAATACATAGATAAATTATTTGTACCGTCGCTAATAATATAGCAATGGATATGATATTTGTTGTTCATCTCAAGCGCAAACAATCATTTCATGATTATTTGTATCATCATTATATATTTAACAATGGCTGATTTAGTCACGAATTTTGAAAAAAAATCTCATTAGATTTTTTTATGGCGGCTCATGCATGTTTGCTAGTCGTCAAAGATAATTTGGTTCCATAAACTTATATACTGATGAATCCACGTTTCATCATCTTTATTCTATCATTTTGGCCTTAAAAACCCTAGTAAATGCGTGTAAATAGGCCTAATTCATGCATTTTAGCATTCATGCATAGGTGTGTAAATACTGTATAAATTGCGGTTTTTAAAGCCAAAATAATAGAATAAAGAAAAGAAAAGAAAAAGAATAAAATATTGTAAATATTTTATGACCCGAAACCCCGAGACCTAGGCATCTTGATGAATAGGTCGACAAGGAATAAAGTAGGGGGAGATAAGGGCCAAAATACAGTGTAAATACCTATACATTCTATCTATTCTTTATTCATTTTGGGACCTATTTTTGGTTCCACTTTTTATTCATCAAATAAAGAAACTTTGTACATGAAAGTTGTAGATAATTTAATAAATAAAAATACAAAATTAATTTCACAGAAAAATAATATACACATAAAAAGTTATGGTCTGAATAAAATTCCAGAATGCCAACTTCCCAGACCCGTATCTCACAAATAAAAACTCCAAATGCAGCGTACTCACCTTTAATTGTATATAGAAGAAAATAATCTAATTAATGGTGGTGGTTTCGCATTTGGCGGAGCTACGGTTTGAAAGTTGACTTTTGGACCCTCATTGTATACTTGTACATATTAAAATATTCAATTTATTATTTATTTATTATTTTATAATTTTATATTTTTATAATGTTGTAAATAATACTTGTAATAATTATGTATATTAAAATCATAATAAAAACATCATTAAAACTCAAATAAAAATACTTGTATATATCTAATATATAGGTATAATACATGTAGCTATACCAATACAAAACATACTTGTATTTTATTAAATATACAAAATAAATCAGAAAAATAAAATAAAAATATATTTGTGTATATAAAAGTATTTTGTAATTTTAGAAAATAAAAACCAAAATAAAATAAATTAAAAATACCTAAATAAAAATAAAATACTCAAATACATAGATATAGATACCTATAAGGGTCTAAATGCAAACTTGTAAAAATATGGCTCATAAAAATAAATAAAAATCATAATAAAATATTTTATAAAATAACAAACATTTTTTATTTTATAATCAAAAATTAATAAAATCATTTACTATTTTTAAATGATTTTAGAAAAAAGTTTTTCCAGGCTTTTTCCTGGTTGGTCCACGTGGACCAACCAGGGGGTTGGAAAGTTGACCCGCGGTCAACTCTCTGACCCCAGCCTACTGTGTGTCAGAACAAGTTTTGGACCATCTTCGCGGCTTTTTCTAGGACGATCCTTTCATCGGTTGACCTAGATCTCTTCTGGGATTTTTCTCCCCTATGATTGGTCATTCACGCCCACCTATTATCTCGGGGATTGGATCAACGGGCCACCCGTGATCGCGCCTCGAAGAGAGCTCCAGAGCCATGTTTCAAAAACCACCCAAACACCTCCTCCAACCTTTGAACCTCTTTTGACCAAACTTCTCCCCCTCTGACTTGCGCCCTGGACCGGCGAGGGTGACAGCCAAGCCTCCGGCCAGGTGGAGCGGTGCTAGGCGAGGTCGAGGAGCGTTTCAAACCCCATCTCCGGCCTTGCGGCCGTGAGGTTCCATCTCACGGTTCTTCCACCGTTAGAGGTCGTTTTCCACTGTTTTCGTTTGTTTTTCTTTGTGTTTTTCTCATAGTTAATTAGCTGTTAGTTTAGTGCTTTATTTCATCTACTTAGATCGCTGTTTAGGCCATTGTTAGTGTAGATCTTTTCATCAAATACCTTGCCGGAGCCCTCGAGCTCCGGCCACCATCCTCAACACTCCACGCCGCCAACCTTTTATTTTCAAGTTCTGCGACCTGCAAGCTCTCGTTGCTGCTGTGTTTTCTTTCCATCTGCAGGTCCAGGGCGCGCAGAGACCCTCCTGGGGATCGATTCTGTTGCAACTCGACCCTCCTGGGGGTTGTCCTCTCTTGCCAACTCCGCCGCGGGGTCCTGGCCGTCGTAGGCCATTTTGAAGCCACGGCCCCTCTCGAGGAAGCTCCCAGGTGGATCGTGGTGCCATCGGAGGGAGAACGACGTTCGCGCGTGAAGATTTTGTAAAGCTCCAACGTCACATGGCCGTGTTCTTGCCGAGTTCATCCTCCACGCGCCAGGACCGTCGATCAGCTCCTGTTCTTGCAGCCTCCCCAAGCGCCGTTGGATGAAGGGTACTCCACAGCCATCAGATCAGATCCGCTCCTTCTAATCCTGGGCGTTGGTGATCCAAGGGGTATCGGCGCACCCGACGTCGCCAAGTGTCCAAGTGAACGCCGCCAGGCCGTTCGATCGCGCCTACAGCGGGGGTATTTTGCTGTTCTTCCCCTGCACTTTTTTTGTATTTCGTGACAACTGCTTAATCTTTCATCTGCTGTATATTATTGTTGTAATATTTACTGAAAACCCCCTGAACTTTTTGATTTTGCACTCGCGCCCTTGCCAGCGAAGCGCACGTGCGTGAGCACGTGCGCTTGGCTATTTTGCAACCAAGGGCCTATTGATTAGGGTATTTCTTTCTGGTCCTTAAACTTCATTAATTAGTTAACTATTTTGTGAACATATTACGCACAGGCCCTCGGACTCTCTGCAAATTACATTTCTGCCCCTGCGAATGTGTATTATTCTTTTTGCTTCTAGTAATTTTTGCATGCCTTTATAAAAACCCAACAAATCCCCAAAAATCACATCAGTGACCTGTTGCATAGTACTTTATCACCATATTTTTATTTTTCGTAATTATTGCATTTTATTATTTATTAAAAATCAAAAATAGCCTTTTTCAGCACTGTCTAGCTTATAAAATCCATAAAAATATAAAAACCCCCCAGAAAAATCCCAAAAAAAATATATTTGGTGTCTTTTAGTTAGCTTTAACTCCAGTCCAAAAATCATTAAAAAATACAAAACAAAACTCCTAAAAATTAGAAAAGCCCAAAAACCTTCCTAAAAATCTAAAAAATCCTAGAAAAATCCTAAAAATATAAACTCAGTTTCTGTAGTTTCTCTATTTTATTCTCTTTTATTGAAAATTAATTTGAGGAATTTTTGACACTGTTTACTATTTTTCATCCTCAATTTAATTTCGGCCAGCAACTTTTATTCACTGTTTTCTTTATTTAGCCAATTAAAAATACCAAAACATTCTAAAAATTACCCAAAAATCACAAAAACAGTAAAAAAGTATAAAAACACCAAAAAGACTTTATTTCCTCATTTTTGAGTATTTTTATCTATTTTTATAAATACTTTAGTTTCCCTTTTATTACATTGTCTCTATTTTCCAATATTGAAAAAGAAAAGTAAAAAAAATATAAAATATAAAAAGAAAATACAAAATCAGTAAATTAAAAATCAAAATACAAAAATATAAAATTAAAAATTAAATAAAAAATATAAAATTAAAAAAAACCCACCAAAATAGCATAATAGGCACTTGATCACAACACACACATTTTTGAGCACTTGTGCCCCGATCTACCTGTCTGCTCCCTGTGTTCGACCTCTACACATACTTGCACCTATACACATCTTGTTGTAGAGTTATAATAAATTTTAACTCCGCACATTTACTTTCATTGCCTGATTTATTTGTCGTGGGTTAATTGTTGTTTGAATTAGGATTTCTCGCGGGTCGCCTCAGCGACATTGTGATCCCGCCTTGTGTGGATTACTTTAGACCTGTGAAAAATCTTGTTCAACAAATGGCGCCGTTGCCGGGGAGCAATAGCGCGTAGTTCGGGTCTTGTTTGTGTTTGTGATTGATTGTCTATTTTCGCGGCTTTTATTTTTCGCTATTTTATTTTCCTTATTTTTGATATATCTCTTGATCGGTCTAACCCCCTCTCTTGTTGACTTTGTGCGAGGTACCGCGGATCGAGGGAGGCGCTCCACCCTAGGCGCCTACGCACCCACGTGAAGCCGGCATCTGCCAGCCGAGCACCGAGGAGACGAAGAGGAAATTTTGAAGACCGAGCTCATTTTTAGTTGTAGAATTTATTTCTTGTATTTATTTTTGTAATTTAAGTGAGTGAGAGACGCATATTATTGTAATAATACAGGTACCCCCGGACTGGACTCTCTGGAGCCTAATTTCCAAGTGATTGTTCACTTGGGGGCTCTCGAGGTTTTTGTCAGCTTTTCATCGCATTTTTATATTTTGTTTTGTTTTTCGATTTTATTTCTTTTGTGTGATTGAGCCCCTAGTTCTAGGATTGTTTGCGATAGACTAAGGCCAAACACCTAATATTTTGCATGCACCTATAGTCTCGTTTGGACTTAGTCAAATTTTAAATAGTTGATCCTCACCTTCAACCCGTCGTGCCGCGAGCTCTCCCCGCAAAGCGCTTTCTCCTACCCTCAATTTGTTGAGCAGAGGAGGGGTGAGCCTAGACCGGACTCTAGGGTTGAGGATTGACGGTCAACTTGTGGTTCTTCCCGCTAATAGCAATTTTTGAACTTAGGGCGATTTCATCGGCTTGCATTTGCATATAGATAGGTTTCAATTCTGCTGAGCATCTTTGCATGTAGAGTGCTGGAGGCAAGGTGAGCATTTCTCTTTAGCATTCATCATCGATTGCCGCTTGCATTGCTTTTCCGCCTCTCCCTCTGATTTTGCCAACCTAGGTGCTTAAAGGAATTGAATCCTCGTTAGGCTCGTGCATTTCTAACTAAAAAAATCCAAAAAAAAGTGATAACCAATAAAATCGGGACTGCTAACATTACTCGACCCTAAAATCAATCAAAAAGAAAATATTGTCTTGGGGCGAGTAATCCCCTCATTGTCTTCGCTTCTACTTGCTCGCGCACACACTAAGGTTAGAGCCAAAATCCCATTCAGCCCCCTAAGTGTTTGCGCAATTTTGGACTTCTCACCTAACTCTAAAACAGACAAGATAAAAAGACCACATTTGTGGTCTTCACCGAGTTGAGTAGGTGAATTGAGGGTTTGACTTGTTTTCATTTTTGCTTGTGATTGATTTTTGTGTGTCCTAGATCATCCCTGCGCATTTGCGCCTTCTTCTCTACTCTCTTGCCTTGACCATCGTGCTCTCCCGATCATTCTTCCTTTGTTTCGAGATGACCGACTGGAGCGTATTCTATCCGGACTTTGCGGATCACTCGTTCACTCCAGCCGGTCCACCTCCTTTTTTCCAGGAGGACTTTGCTCCTGACTTTTGTACATATCCGCCTCAGCCACAGTATCAGGGCTCGGATTTTTACCCACACCCACCTCCACCTGTATATTATCCTCCACCTTCACATCCACCCGAGACTGAGCTGATGGAGTCACCTTTCATGGAGTCCACCCTTGAGCACTTGACCCAGATGATGGATCATATGAGACAGAGGATTGACCACCTCACTAGTACCAATAAGAGCAACCATGATATTCCACCATTTGATGATATGGGTTCATTCGAGGATTTCCATGAGAGCTTGCAATCACCAAAAATACAAAAAAATGAGAAAATTTTAAAAACACAAAAAGATTTCGGGAGACACACGATCGAGTCGGACTGTGAGGAGAGGTACCACTTGCCAGATTCTTTGACCACACAGCCTTTCATACCCGGTCCCACCTTTGACCCCGAGGATGCCACTGTACAGACTGCTCTTGGCATGCCTCGTGTATATGCTGACTCCGACTTCCTACCTTGTATGGAGGAAGTCCAAAAATTCAAAAAAATGCTGACTGAACCCGAAGTGGTGGCCACCATTCATGAGATCATCCGTGCCCCACTTCAGCAGGCCATGACCAATTTATCTGCTCCTCTTCCCAAGAAGAGAAAGCGGAGGAGCAGATCTGAGCGTCATATCTTGACCATGGCCACTGCCCACGCCATCACACACCGTCCCATTCCTCGGAAGAAGAACACTGCCACACCTTTCATTAGCTGCACAATCTCTGACCACACATGTGATCACACTCTCCTAGACGGCGGTGCTTCGATTAGCATCATACCCTTCTCACTGGTACAGTCTCTTCACTTATGGCCTCTCAAGAAAACCAGGATGATCGTACAGTTCGCTGATGGATCAATAAAGAGGCCGAAGGGTATCCTTGAAAACGCCGTCATATCGATTCAGGGCACGGGCCACAATGTTGATTTTGTCGTGTTGCCCATGGAGAACTCCACAGGGGAGCATTCTCCAATCATCCTGGGACGACCATTCCTTGCCTCTGCGAGGGTCGTTATTGACTACGGAACAGGAGAGATTCGCTTCCGTCCTGCTGACGAGGGCGAAGCAGTGATCACCGCACCCACTGCTGACCAGAGACTCGCACCTGATGTGACTTCACCTATCTTGGCTGACCCCGAGGACTATGATCTATATGAGGATATCAGAGAGACCTTCTTCATGACCGATGATGAGACCCGAGAATTCCTCTCTAAGGAGGAAAGCTCGGAAAGCATAGACCTTGGTGTTTCCGCTTCCTGTGATTGGCGATGTGTTGATGACATCCGCGGGATTTACACGATTGACACCATTGAGCGGAGGGCAGATATGGAGACTATACAGGACGGACATGCTTTGACTACTTCCACTGATGAGTCCGCTCCTGTCCATGAAGATACTGATGAGACTAAGGCCGAATTTGATTTTGTTGCTTTTCTTCAGAGATTCGAGCCTTTTGATGAGAAAGATGATCCGGTTGAGATTATAGAGGACGAACAGAGTTCGACTACTTCCACTGATGAGTTCGTTCCTTTTGGTTTTGACCTGGATGACTCCTTGCAAGACGACTCTGAGTACACTACTTCCGATGATGATGAGTTCGTCCCATTTCACTTTGATATCAGCGAGACTCCCAAGGCCAGACCTAGCCATACTTCTTCCACTACCCCGTCTGTGCCTTCACACCCTAGGGCCACTGAGGACTTACACTCTGTCGACCCTGATCGGTTCCCGTCCACTGTGGACCCCGATGTCGACCTGCATCACACCAGATCTATTCCTCAGCGGTCCCGGAAGAAGGTTCGTTTTCAACCTTCTTGATCATTTGTACATACACCTCTATTGTACATTCTCCTTTGTTCATCTCTGTCTCTCCCGTATTGCTCGTCTACCCATTCCTCGAGTCTGCCTTACTTAGGACGTACTTTGTCCTAAGTATAGGGGGGTGGACGAGCCGAGTGCTCTTTTCTTCGTTCCGTTTCATTACTCCTGTTGTCGCCTATACTTAGGGCTTCTTTTACCCTAAGTATAGGGGGAGTGATGTGTATATCTGAAAAGCGAGAGAGCGAGAGCCGCTAAATAGCGGTCTGACAAGTCAGACTCACTGTCGCTGGTGCGACTGCTCAAACTTCCTCGGTCCTCAACAATTAACCCACACAATCAATCAGAGAATGAATAGCAAGGATTAAAATTTATTATACCCTACTAAAAATGTACAATAGCAAGCAAGTAGGGGTCGAACACAAGGAGCAAAGGTGTAAAGCACATATAAAAATCCAAACCTAGGTCTAACAAGCTACTTAGCCAATCTAAAATTTTTGTGGATTTTTAATTTTTATTATTTTATTATTTTTTTTAATTTAATTTTTAATTTTGTATTTTGATTTTTGATTTTCTGATTTTTATATTTTATATTTTATATTTTTATATTTCTTTTTCAATATTGGAAAGTAAAGGCAATAAAATGAAAGGCAAGCTAAAAGATTTATAAAAATGCACAAAAATGCTCAAAAATTCTGAAATAAAATGTTTTTGGTATTTTCAAGGTTTTATACTGTTTTTGTGCTTTTTGAGGGTTTTTCGAGCTGTTTTTGATATTTTTAAAAGCTGAAATAAGAGAAAACAGTGCAAACAATGTTGGCTGTGAGTAAAATGGAATCTAAAAATACCAACCAGTAGCAAAAATGTTTCACACTATTTTTCTAATAAAAGTAACAAAATAAAGGACAAATAGAAGCTGAGTTTATATTTTTTGGATTTTTCTACTATTTTATATATATTTTTGAAGTTTTTGAGTATTTTTAGATTTTTAGTGTTTTCCTTTTGAAATTTTTAATGAATTTTGGACTGACACTAAAAGATAATAAAATAGACACTAGGTGATTTTTTTTTTGGAATTTTTAGAGGTGTTTTGATATTTTTTGGTATTTTCTAAGGTAGACAGTACACAAAAAGGATGTTTTTGATTTTTAGTAAATATTAAAACGTAATAAAATTAAAAACTAAAAATAGGGCGTCACAGTATATGCATCCAGTAGCTTAACCCTATTTTTGCGGAATTTTTGGAGTTAAAAAGATATTTCAAACAATTAGAACAAGTCTCCAAACATTAAACAGTGCTGGGAAGGGCATAAGTGTAATATCCAAAACATCCAGGTGCACACATGCAAATTTTCCACAAAATATTACTCTAAAACTTGCATTTCATGGATTAAACACAAATATCCAAACCCGGAGGGGCCTCAGCGAAAATGCCCAAACCGAACACGTGCGAAACACGCGCCTGGTAAGGACCTAAAGGCAATAACTAAAACTATCAGGGGTTTGTATGCAAATATCCCAAGTATTTAACACTGAATACAAAAGTTCTGGGACTAAACCAAAATACCCCAAAGGCCGAGGGTCTGTCTGCAAAATGGCCACGTACCTCACGCGCACGGGCACGTGAGATGACGTGGCCGAGGACCTTTTTGTAAATACGTAAAAGTTCGGGGGCTTTAAGGTAAATATTACAAAACTAAATAACTGCAAAGGAAAGATTTAGTACTAATATAAAATACAAAAAACTCTTGGGGTGGTTTTTGCAAAATACCCAAGCAAAGGCGCGATCAAACGGTGGACGACCCTTTACTTATGCCACGTGTCCGCGCGAGGTCACCCGATGACGATTCGCTCGTGGATGGCCACGATTAGATGCTGCTTGGCGATCGGACGGCTGAAGGTGAACGTGATCCAACGGCAGCTGAAGCGCGCCAAGAACAAGCCAGATCCGACGGCGCCTGGAAGATCTCCAAGAACAACGGCCGCAGGTGGCTTTGATCGGTGTTTCCGGCCGACACACGGCCTCCTCCAGCCCAGGACCTAGGGCAAAATGGTCCTGGGGGCCCTCCGCGTCGATGGGAAGGATCTGATGGACTTGGGAAGCTCTGACGTGCTCCGACGACGAAGGTGGCCTGGGGACGTCTTCCCTGGAACGATGAGGCTCGATTGAGCCTTCTCCTTTGCTCCTCTCTGCAGGGTTAGACGCGGGAAACAAGTGCGACACCACTGGGATAGTTTTGGTGTGAGATGGATGGCTAATGCGGCGGGGCGAGATGAGTCCGGCGAGCGGCGGAGAAGGACTCAGAGGTATGCTGATCTGAGCGAGATCAGCTTGAATGAAGGTGCGGCGGTGCGAGAGGGAACGAGGAGGAACGAGATGGAGGTGGTCGGTGCGGCGGTCGATGATAGAAGTGATCGGAAAATGGAGGCGGAGCTCAGCCCCGCCGTGGGCTTTGATCGATGATTCACAGCGAATGGGTGATCGATAGTAAGAACTGCTAGAAGTCTACACTACTCTATGCTAAGGCTACAAAAAGACGAAGAGAAAGGAGGGGGAAACTCACCGAAGACGTCGGGCGATGAAGCTCGGCGGAGCTCCGGCGAAGGTCGGATCGACTTCGATTCGACGCCAACGGACGCAAACCCAAGGTCAAAACGACTCCTGCTGTCACCAGGAGCGCAATGGGATAGGGGTTTTCGAGTGGATTTGGCGGAAGAAGGATCAAACTTTGAATCAAAGTCGGGGGGTGTCTTTTAAAGGGATGACGGTTGAAGAGTTTCGAGGCACGATCACGGGCGCGCCAAGGAGATCTTGAAGGATCTAATAGGTCGGCGAGAATCCTGGTTGTACCAGGTGCAATTTTCGTGAAGGAAGCGAGGCTCGAGGAGGAACGATGCAGCCTCGAAAAATCCGTGAAAGCGGACCAAAAAACGAGGTGCACGGGCTACAGGGACGAAGGACGACCAGTTGACCCAGGTCAACTGGCGCCTTCTCCTGATTGGTCCACGTGGACCAATCAGGAAAAATCCCAAAGAAATGTTTTATTAATTCATTTAAAAATAGAAATAGGTTGAATTAAGTTTTGGTCATAAAATAAAAAATGTTTAATTTTTTATGTAGTATTTTATTCCGATTTTTATTTATTTTTAGGAAATATATTTTTACAAGTTCGCATTTATGCCCCTATAAGTATCTATATCTACATATTTAAGTATGTTATTTTTATTTAGGTATTCTTAATTTATTTTATTTTGGTTTTTATTTTCCAAAATTTTAAAATACTTTTATAGACACAAATATATTTTTAGTTTATTTTTCTGATTTATTTTGTATATTTAATAAAATACAAGTATGTTTTGTATAGGTGTGTCTATAGGTAATATACCTATGTATATATACAAGTATTTTTATTTGTATTTTAATGATGTTTTTATTCTGATTTTAATATACATAATTATTACAAGTATTATTTACAACATTATAAAAATAATAAATAAATAATAAATTGAGTATTTTAATATGTACAAGTATACAATGAGGGTTCAAAAGTCAACTTTCAAACCGTAGCTCCGCCAAATGCGAACCCACCACCATTAATTAGATTATTTTCTTCTATATACAATTAGAGGTGAGTACGCTGCATTTGGGGTTTTTATTTGTGAGATACGGGTCTGGGAAATTGGCATTCTGGATTTTTATTCAGACCATAACTTTTTATCTGTACATTATTTTTCTGTGAAATCAATTTTGTAGTTTTCTTTATTTTATTATCTACAACTTTCATGTACAAAGTTTCTTTATTTGATGTACAAAGAGTGGAACCAAAAATAGGTCCCAAAATGAATAAAGAATGAATAAAAAGTATAGGTATTTTATCTATATTTCTGACCTTATCTCCCCCTACTTTATTCCTTGTCGACCTATTCATCAAGATGCTAGGTCTCGGGGCTTCGGGTCATAAAATATTTACAATATTTTATTCTTTTTCTTTTCTTTTCTTTATTCTATAATTTTGGCTTTAAGAACCGCATTTTATACAATATTTACATACATATACATGAATGCTAAAATGCATGAATAAATGCTATTTACACGCATTTACTAGGGTTTTTCAGGCCAAAATGATAGAATAAAGATGATGAAACGTGGATTCATCATCCCCCTATACTTTACCTTTGCTAGTCCCTAGCAAACACTTATGCAATAAGTGCAAAAAGAAAAAGAAAGAAAAGAAAAAGAAGAAAATTAGATTAAGTTTAATTATCAAACTTGTCTTCGCAAAATCAAAGTTTGGAGCTTAAGTCGGACCTTGCGAATTTTAGTGCGGTCGGAACCTTAATGAGAACTAAATTTGAAATCCAACAGTCCTTGAGAATCCCAAAACTCTGTCCAAGTCTCCTCAATAGCCAGGTCAGAAATATCTCAACTCATACGCAAACTCTTACGACTATGAAGCTGACTTGTACAGTGTAAGTGATATGTAGCTCCCCACCTCAGAAGTGACAAAGAAACAACCTCCCCCAACCTGGTAACTCTAATGCCTCGGTCTAGCAACTCTTTCCTCGAGAAGCGGGGTATTCCCTTCTAAGTTCAAGTGCAACCGGCTCAAGAAGAGGGGGTGAAGAAAAGAATGGACGGTAGCCAGTGTAGCTACCTATCCTTGGATGCAAGACCAGTGTAGTCAAGTCATCCTGCTGCAGGCTCACATATTTGACTTTGGAACTCAAGCTTGCTTATTGACTTTACATACTTTGCAGGCTTTTTATTTTTGTACATGCCTGAACCCTTTTTTTTTTTTTGAATACTATTCACAGCAGCATTTACATAAGGAGTTTTCCTCTTGAGCCAGTAGACTATCCCTCTTTTGAAGCTTTATTGCGACCCACAGCTTCTGTCTTTAGCCTTCATCACTACTAGACCAAGTTGAGGTGCACTTCCTTCACTATAAGAAGAAGAGAGGTTCCGCCTAGAAGTACTACCCTCATATGCTACCCCAAGCCAAAGGAAACTGCCTCCTCACCACCTCATCCGTGGAGAGCTATGTGAAAGGTGCAAGTGTCCAAGTTAGGACATTATCAACAAGAGTCGTGCGTGTGCTCCGAAATACTCTACTTAGGCAGTCAAGAATCCATTGAACCAAGTCCCGTGATCCTCAAAGAATTAAGTCAACTAGACCTGAAGTACCTCAAACCCAGTTCCTATAAGGTTCCTGTTATTAGGTAGATTTTAAGGTCCAATCAAGCTCCAATCTTCGGATTTTACTTAGACTTGTTCAACTATCAAACTCAATCCGAAAAATGCTCATGCTATGTAATGCTATGCAGAGAATATTTTTGTGATGCAATTTTCAAAGATTTTGAACTTTTTAAGGGTTTTTGAAAAGATGATGCATGCATATGCAGATGCATTTTTTTTGTCTTTTTCAAAAAGGTTTTTCAAATGTTTTTGGATTTTAATTTTGCAAATGTTTTTGGGAATTTTTGAAATCAAACAGATTTTGGCTGAAAAATAGGCTAAAATATGTACACGGGAGTGCTTCTTATATAAACAAGAAATGGATTTTAAGAATTTACAAGGATAAGTGGTCAATATATATATAGTGGATTTTGGTGTGATGTTAGTATTCCTCAAACTTATTTGAAAACAATTTTTCACACAATTTTTGAAAACTATAGTCCAAAATAGTTTTTACAAACATTTTACACACATTTGAAAATCATTTTGCAAAGGCTTTCAAAACAGTATATATAGGTTTTTCAAATCATTTTTGCAACCATTTTTCAAACCATTTGCAAATCATTTTTCAAACATTTTATTTCACACAAAGAAAAGAAATTTTACAAACCACACATTTTTACACAGGTTGAAAACATGAAACAAAATATTTTCAAAATAGTTTTCAATAGATGTTCACAAAGATTTTCAAACTATTTTTTCAAACATTTTGCAAAAAACATTCTCACCTGATTTATTAATCAGTAAATACAAAAAGAATTTGAGGAATAACCACATCTTTTTATTAAGAATTTTTAATGAATTTTAAAGAATTGTTAGCCATATTATTAAGAAAAATACGAAAGTACGAGTTATGGCTAAAGTATATACGTAGTGTATACGACCCCCCTATACTTAGCTTGAGCTATGTCCTCATAGATCGGAGAGACAAGAGAAGACATAACTCGTACTGAGTATAGGAAAATCTAAAGAATAAATAAATAAAGAAATGGATGAACAAACGAATAAGAAGTTGACCGTCCCCCCTATACTTAGGATCAAATAATCCTAAGTATAGCAGACTGTACATAAAGCAGGGAGGGTCAAGGGTGGGAGTGAACAGATCGTACTCAGGTTGTCTCCCCCTATACTTAGGGTAAGATATCCTAAGTATAGACAAGAAGAGGAGACAATGGAGAGGATCGAAAAGAATAGAAGAAACTCGAGGTGCACACCCCCCTATACTTAGGACAAAGTACGTCCTAAGTATAGAAGACTGTCTACAAGGGGTAGCACCTTTCTGATAGATAAAGAAGATAGAAGAGGAAAAGAAGAAAAGAAGAAAAGAAGAAAAGAGATGAGATTGGGCATGAACAACTCGGGATGCACATCCCCCCTATACTTAGGATAGAGTACATCCTAAGTGTAGCAGTGATGAAAGGGATGGCATTAATTCGGTAGAATAAGACAAAAGAAATTGAACAGACGAAAAGAAGAAAAGACGGAAAGGAAAAATCATTCAAAAATGTTTTGATGTGCTTTGCCTTCCTCTGTCTCCTTCGAGATATTCAGCTCATCCTCATAGATTACTTGAATCGAGTCAACGACGGTCATGAATGTGTCATGTTCGAGGTATGGCTTCAGAAGCTGTCCATTGACTACAAAAGGCTGTGCGTCAGCTGACAGATTGGATATCAATACACTTCCGTTGTCACGCACCTGCCTAACTACAAACGGCCCAGTCCATTTGCTCTTCAATTTGCCTGGAAAGATTTTTAATTTCGCATCGAACAACCATACCTTCTGACCTGGATCAAAGGACTTGTGGCGGATGTGCTTGTCATGCCATGTTTTGACCTTTTCCTTGTACATCAGGCTGTTGTCATATGCATAATCTCTGAATTCCAGTAATCTGTTCAGATCCAATTTCCGGTTCTGTCCTGCTTGCTTGGAGTCCAAATTACAGATGTTAATAGCCCATAAAGATTTATGAATAAGTTCCACGGGCAAGTGGCATGGCTTGCCATACACCAGGCGGTAGGGAGACATTCCCAAGGGTGACTTGTACGCTGTTCTGTAAGCCCAAAGAACGGAATCAAGCAGCTGAGACCAGTTCTTGCGATCCGGACGCACAAGTTTCTGTAGAATTGTCTTGATCTCCCTGTTGGAACATTCAGCTAAGCCATTGGACTGCGGGTGGTAGGGTGAAGCAACACGATGCTCGATGCAGAATTCTTGGGTCAGCTTCTTCACCTCTCTGTTTATGAAATGACTGCCCCCGTCAGATATGAGGATCTTGGGAATCCCGAACCGTGCTATGATGTGATCTCGTAAGAATCGACATACAGTCCGACTGTCGGCGGCTCGGGCGGGGATAGCCTCCACCCATCGACTGACATAATCGACAGCAAGCAGAATATACTCATAACCCTGACTGTTAGGAAACGGGCCCATAAAGTCGATGCCCCATGCGTCAAAGACATCTGAGATCTGAATGTACTTCAGAGGCATCGTATCTCTCATTCCTATGGTTCCACCCATCTTCTGACAATCAGTGCAACCTTTGACGTATTTATCTGCATCTTTGAACAATGAAGGCCTCCAAAGGCCACTTTGAAGAACTTTTGTTGCCGTCCGTTTTCCTGAATGATGTCCTCCAGAATCTTGATCATGACATAAAGCGAGGACACTTGGAACTTCCTCCTGAGGAATACACCTCCTCCAGATGCAATCTGCTCCCTCACGAAACAGATATGGGTCTTCCCACTGGTAGAAATGGATTTTAGACAAAAATCTGTCTATTTTCAACTTAGACCAGTCCTGTGGGATTTTCTTGGCAACTAGATAATTCACAATGTCCGCATACCAAGGAAGTGAAGCGACAGACAGAATTGATTCATCTGGAAAGGTCTCGGTGATAGGCTGCAAGTTCAGCTCAGGAGACTCCGGTTCAGGAAGTCTTGACAGATGATCGGCCACTACATTCTTTACCCCAGGTTTATCTCTGATCTCCATGTCGAACTCCTGGAGGAGAAGGATCCACCGGATAAGACGTGGTTTGGCATCCTTCTTTTGCTGTAAATACCTAATGGCCGAATGATCAGTGTAGATGATAACTTTGGACCCAAGAAGGTAAGATCTGAACTTCTCCAAAGCAAAGACTACCGCTAGCAGCTCCTTTTCAGTAACAGTGTAGTTTCGTTGAGCTTCATCGAGCGTTCGGCTAGCGTAATGAATTGCAAACGGTACATTGTCTTTTCTCTGTCCCAGTACAGCTCCGATGGCATAATCCGACGCGTCGGTCATAATCTCGAAAGGCTGAGTCCAAATCGGCGGCTGTAGGACAGGGGCCTGTGTGATGAGCTCTTTCAACTGATTAAAGGCAAGGAGCACACGGTCGTCTACAATGAACTCATTGTCCTTGCCAAGCAACTCAGTCAGCGGTCTGGCCAATTTACTAAAGTCTTTAATAAATCGTCGGTAAAAACCGACATGGCCCAAGAATGACCGGACTTGCTTGATATTTGTAGGTGGCTCTAGCTTAGAAATAACATCCACCATGGCTGGGTCAACCTCCATGCCACGTTTAGAAACAACGTGACCCAGCACGATTCCTTCGGTCACCATGAAGTTGCTCTTCTCCCAGGAGAGCACAAGATTCACTTCGCAGCACCTCCGTAAGACTCGGTCTAGATACTCCAAACATTGATCAAATGAATCCCCATAGACCGAAAAATCGTCCATAAAGACTTCGAGAAAGCTACCCACCATATCGGCAAAAACTGCAAGCATACACCTCTGAAATGTAGCTGGGGCATTGCAAAGCCCGAACGGCATCCGTCTGAAGGCATATGTGCCAAAAGGACAGGTGAACGTGGTCTTCTCTTGGTCTTCCGGAGCAATAGCAACTTGATTATATCCAGAGTAACCGTCCAAGAAGCAGAAATATTCCTTCACGGCCAATCTCTCCAAGATCTGGTCGATGAAGGGTAGCGGAAAATGATCCTTCTTGGTGGCGAGGTTAAGTCTTCTGTAGTCTACGCACACGCGCCAAGAAGTCGGTACTCTGGTGGCGATCTCCTCTCCTTTGTCATTTTTCACAATGGTGATCCCTGATTTCTTGGGCACAACATGCAGAGGGCTCACCCATTTACTGTCGGAGATGGGATAAATGAATCCCGCGTCACACCATTTCTGGATTTCTTTCATAACCACCTCTCGCAAGTTCGGATTTAATCTTCTTTGCAGTTCACGAGAGGGTCTGCTGTCTTCTTCCAGAAAGATGCGGTGCGAGCAGAGCGACGGATTGATCCCGTGGAGATCAGAGGTTCGCCAGCCTATCGCCTTGCGGTTACGTTCAAGAACCTCCATCAGACGAGATTCTTGATCTTCGGTCAGATGCGCGTTGATGATGACCGGGTACATATTCGGTTCTCCTGCAAGGAAGGCATACTTCATATTGGAGGGCAAAGGTTTCAGTTCTGGCGGGGTCTGAGCTACTTCAGTGGTGACCTCTGCTATCAATACAGGTGGTGATTCTTTCAACTGTGCGATGTCCACCACAATCTGCTCTGTCTCTTCTCTCAGATCCTGACAGAATTCCTCGATGATTTCATCTTCTTCCGAAAATACTTCCAAACTTGGCTCTTGGTTCTGAAGGCATAACGACCCCACGGGAGTATTTTGTAGTGCATCAGCAAGGTCCTCATCTTGATCGATACACGGGAATTCGACTGCGGTCTCCACTTCCTCCTCTGGATAGAGGATTCCGTGGATCTCATGATCGTCCAGGAAGAGGTTGGTGTCTTGAATCTCGGCTAGAAAGTCACAGTCTTCATCATTCTCAATCACCCTTGCACATGATACCGATGTTGGTTCAACGGGCGTTCCCTCAGACAGGGTCTCTACTCGGATAATTTCATTCCCAGCTCCAAAAGTGATTTCTCCTGTCCCATAATTCACTACTGCGTTTGACGTCCGCAGAAATGGCCTTCCGAGTATGATCGGGGTAAGGAGCAACAGAGCGGGGACGTCCATATCTAGGACCACAAAATCGGCTGGGAAAGATTTTCCCTGCACCGTGACGATCACGTCCTCCAACAGGCCCCTAGGCCGCTTGACTGACTTGTCTGCAAACTGCAGAATCATCTTTGTAGGTTTGAGCGGTCCTAGCTTGAACTCCGTGAGTAGTGAGGCTGGCATCAGATTGACAGATGACCCGCTGTCTAGGAGTGTCCGTTCGAACTCTTGATTGAACATCTGACAACGTACAAGAGGTGCTCCCATATCTGGCTTTTTGTCCGGGAGGTTGCTGATGGCGTTGACGGTGGCCATAGTGAGGATATGCTTTTCAGATTTACCACCTTTGCTTCGGGAGTTATGTGGGGTTGGCCTGCGCTTGGTTGTACATGCCTCCTTAAGTCCTTTCTTCACAGCTGGCATGTACTCAAGAGCTTTCATTAATGGCATATTTAACACCAAATTCTGAATAATTTCTATGATAGCAGGATCAGACAAAGCACTTTTCAAATTTTTCATTTTTTTGTATTTTTTCATTGCTTCAGGAAAAGGAATATTTACAAACTCTTCTCCAATTTCATTCAGAATAGTGTCCGTGTTGTTGTTTACAGGTAGATGACAAAAAGGAATGGATTCATCTACAATTTGTGGACCAAAAATGACAGGCTCGGCTTCGGGTGCTGGCGTTGGACTCGCTGCAGGTGTGGTGCTCCTCTTGTCAGGAGCTGACTGGGATGCGGGTGCAGACGTCTCCAATGCTGGCTGGTCTCCACCGAGGTTGCTGCTATCTTTTTGTATTTTTCTATTTTCTTCATTTTTTTGTGATTTTCTGGATGCTGGTGCTGCTCCCAAAATGCTTGCTGGCCCTGGTGTTGGCTGGACTGACGATTCCCCGTCAGATGCAATCTGCTTTCCTTTTGCCGTCGCCGATGGCTGGAGTGTCCTACCGCTCCTGAGAGTAACAGCGTTAGATAAAAAACAATTAAGTTCACCTGATTCGGGTTGGACACTGCCGGCTACCTGCTCCTTGCGTCGGAAATTGTTAGGATTGGCTTCGACCTGGGCTGGTATGACGGTTTTGGTTGCCGTCAGGTCGTCGATCTTCTGGGTCATCTCGGCCATATTCTTCATCAACTGCTCCAAACAGGCCAGGGCCGGATTCACCGGTACAATCTCAGAAGATTCCCCCTGCTGGGGTCTAGACTGCTGATATGGCGGTTGAGATTGTGACGGGTATCCTTGTGCGAATTGTTGAGGAGGGGGATTGGAGAAGTACTGCGACGGGTGTTGGTTGTATTGTGCAGCCGGTTGCTGGTGATGTCCTTGTCCACGATATCCGGACTGCTGAGGCCCGTGTTGGTAATTCTGCCTCCACGTGTTCCCATGTGAGGGAGGCTGGTACTGGTAGGGCTGCTGGAATGGTCTTCCACCCTGGTGTTGCTGCTGGAAGGGCCTGTTGCCCATGTTCTGACCCTGAGAGTGTCCCTGAGGACGGGTCAGCTGTGCTTCGTTGTTCCAGACGCCATTGATCTCCTGGATCAGCGGCGGGGGTGGAGAGAACTGCTCGGAGTAAACGGGCTGGTGCTCTGGCTGATATGCAACCATCTGTGTCTGAGGCTGCGGTGGCTGCTCCGGGACCTGCACGTAGTATACGTGCTGGACTGGCTGGGGCTGCGGGAGAGTCGGCTGAGGATTTTGCTGCATTGTAGGCTCCTTCTTCTCAGCGTTCGGCTCGGCAGAGGTAGACACAGCGTTGCACATGTTTGCATTCAGTGCGCGGACGAGCTGCTCCAGCTGCTGGGAAATCTGGTCGAGCTTCTCCAGACCTTGGGTCCTCTTCTCTATAACTGCCAGTTTTTCGAGGTCCTGCGACCTCTTCTCGATGATATCCACTTTAGACAAGTGGCTCCCGATGATACTCAGGTTGGAGCTTTCATCTTTGTCCTCAGTGTGAGAAGCCATGTTAACTGGCTTGCTGATGGCAGTCGGTGGCTTCATGTAGGCTCGGGACGAGGATTGGGCTGCTTCTCCCTCAGCCATTTCTTCAAAGACATTCCACACGACATCCTCGTCCTTATTAAAATGTGAACCGCCGCAAGCTGCATCCACGAGCTTTTGGCTCTCAAATGATAGCCCCCCAAAGAAGTATTGCACGAGACTGGTCTTGGGTATTTCATGGTGGGGGCACTTCTCCTGGAGATCCTTGAATCTCTCCCACGCTTCATGGATCGTCTCGTGGGGCTGCTGGCAGAAACTGGAGATCCGGGCACGCATCTGGTTTAATCTCCCCAGAGGATAGAATTTGTGGAGGAAAGCAGATTTTAGTTCCTCCCAGGTGGTGACGACCTTCCCGAGATGATCGACCCAGTAAAGGGCCTTGTCTTGAAGGCTGAAAGAGAATGCAGTCATCTTGATCACATCCAGGGGAACCCCGGGGTAGTGAGCGGTGGAGCAGATGCGGTTGAACTTCTTGAGGAAAATATATGGCTCCTCAGTGGTGTTTCCATGAAAAGTGGGAAGCAGTGACAGAAACTGTGGCTTCAGCTCGAAGTGAGCATGCATACGTGGAATCTGAATCCACTCAGTGATGCGCCCTGCTCCTGGGTTGTATGTCTGCTTGAGCGTAGGCTTGGGCTGCGGTGGATCCTCTTCTGCTGCGTCAAAGTCAGGTCCCACTGAGAACTCATCATTGACTTCCTCGAAATTGGGATCATCCTCCCGTCGGCCGTCTCTTGCATCGGCCCTCCTCCTCAGATCATTCAGCATGTCCTGAAAGGCATTCTGGGCTAAAGCCTGATTGGTCAACTGCTGCTGAATGGCTTGAATGGAAGCCAGCAATTGACTGTTGACCTCACCCTGCGTAGTATATTGTCCTTCTGCCGCATTGTCTTCAGGCTCATGCTGAGGCTGTGGTCCTTTCCCTCTTCCTCCTGCCATCTCAGACTGTACTTGGATCTCTGACTCTTGATCAGGTTGAAGATCTGCATGACGGAGTAAACCCTGATCAGTATCTTCCTCTGCACCAACTGTTGAGATGAATCTGGGACCAAGGTCAATCCCAGAATGTTGTGAACGGAGCATATGATATTGACTGAAATCGACCTCCATCCACAAGGGGTTGTTTCGGGGATAAGAGTAGTCCCGGTGTATTGAAAGGGGAAGAGCTAGTTCGGGTTGCGAGTCCATCCCGAATAGCGGGTTGATTGGAGAAAGGCAAGTATTGAAAGAGGCGAGAATAGGGGAGTCCAAAGAGACATCCGCAAGATCCGAATTAACTCTTCGGAGATCACCCCTCTTTATTGGAGACGTCGATCGCACGGAATCGATGTGGGTGTCGGCAAGGTCCCGACTAAACCATCCGTGTAGCGACATCTTGCGAGGATCAAGAGGAATGGATGTTGGATGAAGAGCACGAGGGTAACAAGAAATAAAGAGGATTGCAAAACAGTAGAAGGCTCACAATGAGCAAGGGTCAAATAGAAGGGGAGCAAAACTGCGCAAAGGCGCGATATTTTTGATCTTGACCTAAATGTGATTGGCAATCAAACACAAGACAAGGGAGTTCACCAACTCAATGCGTGAAGCCGTGAAGGTTCGGCTGTTATCTTTGTACTTTTTATCTTGATTTCAGGAATTTATCTTTCAACGAGTCCTTAGAGCGCTACGCCTATAGGAGCGAGAGTACTGCCGGAAAAGTATTCCCGTACTTGTCCTCCTCCTGTGTAACCTGTAACTTGCGCTTTTTAAGGTCCTTGTAACCCTTCCTGGATCCCTACTCAGCCAAAGAAATAGAGGGAGGAAGCCGATAGGCGAAACCGATACTTCGGATCTCGCTCGCAACGGAATCACCCGTGAGCGTGCAAGATCCTACTCGGACGCAGCCGGTGAGACAGACACCCCCGTGAAGGCGTGGCCTATGCTCGATACTTCGGACAAGGTCGGTGCTCACACAATAGTGAGTCACCACTGGCGACCAAGCCCTACTCGACTACGTACGATAGTAGCGCCAATACTTCGGAAATCCAGGCGATACACAAGGCAGCCACAAGTTGGGTTTTGGGCTCTAATCCTTACGAACGCTCAACTCACTTGGAAGGAGACCTTCCCATGCAACCTGAAAACAAATGAGGGTGTTACTCTCCCCAATCAATGAGTCCAATTACCAATTTTTATTTAGGTCAAAGTTTTCTTAGCAGTCCCTTTTTTAATTTTTTTGTGTTATCGCTTCTTTTGAGTAGTTTCAAACAAGCGCCTAACGATTTTGTTTTTTTTCTTTATCCTAATGTATCCAAAATCAGAGGGAGAAAAGAGTCGGGAAAAGCCAATGCAAGTCGGCACCAAGATGGAAATCTCACCTTTGTGCCTATATGATGAATGCAAAGTGAGAAGACTTACAGTGAATCCCAGCTCTCTCCATGCGGGATGCAAGGCAGAATTTTATAAACCTAATCTGTATGCCGGTTATGCAATGCGGAAATCGTCCTAGAACAGGCAACTGCTAGCGTGAAGAACCACAAGCTAGCTAATAATTCCCAATCCGAGTGTCCGGTCTTGGCTCACCCCTCCTCTGCCCAACACATTTGGAGTAGGAGAAAGCGCTTGTTCGGGTGTGAGCTCGCGGCGCGTGGATTTGGAAGCTACTAACTAACTGTTTAATTAGTCTAAGTCCAAATACGAATCTATAGGAGCATGCAAATATAATTAGGTGTTTGGACCTATTCTAATCGAATCAAGCAGACCTAGAACTAAGAGCTCAATCCACAAAAGAAAGTGAAAAATGAAAACGAAACCGGAAAATGACAGCGATAAAAACTCGATAAAATCCGCGGTGAGCCCCCGGGTGAACAAACACCCGGAATTTAGGCCCGAAATGTCCAAGAGTTCAAGTCCTGTATTATTACAAATTATCAAATACTCTCTCTCTCACAAAAATAAAAACAACTCTCTTTCTCTCTCTAGTTCTCCTGCTCTCTCCTGCCGGCTAGGGTAGAATAGCCGGCTCCTCCTCCCAAGGCTGCTCAGGATCCCCTAGGCGATCCTCCTCGGTCGGCGGTCCCTCGCAAGAAAACAAAAGAGATGTCAGACAGTTCAGAATAAATAATACACAAAATACAAGTAAGCAAGAATGGCTAAGTGACTAGCAAGACCCAAAGGTACTCTACAAGCCGATGCTCCCCGGCAACGGCGCCATTTGAAAAGCGAGAGAGCGAGAGCCGCTAAATAGCGGTCTGACAAGTCAGACTCACTGTCGCTGGTGCGACTGCTCAAACTTCCTCGGTCCTCAACAATTAACCCACACAATCAATCAGAGAATGAATAGCAAGGATTAAAATTTATTATACCCTACTAAAAATGTACAATAGCAAGCAAGTAGGGGTCGAACACAAGGAGCAAAGGTGTAAAGCACGGATAAAAATCCAAACCTAGGTCTAACAAGCTACTTAGCCAATCTAAAATTTTTGTGGGTTTTTAATTTTTATTATTTTATTATTTTTTTAATTTAATTTTTAATTTTGTATTTTGATTTTTGATTTTCTGATTTTTATATTTTATATTTTATATTTTTATATTTCTTTTTCAATATTGGAAAGTAAAGGCAATAAAATGAAAGGCAAGCTAAAAGATTTATAAAAATGCACAAAAATGCTCAAAAATTCTGAAATAAAATGTTTTTGGTATTTTCAAGGTTTTATACTGTTTTTGTGATTTTTGAGGGTTTTTCGAGCTGTTTTTGATATTTTTAAAAGCTGAAATAAGAGAAAACAGTGCAAACAAGGTTGGCTGTGAGTAAAATGGAATCTAAAAATACCAACCAGTAGCAAAAATGTTTCACACTATTTTTCTAATAAAAGTAACAAAATAAAGGACAAATAGAAGCTGAGTTTATATTTTTTGGATTTTTCTACTATTTTATATATTTTTTTGAAGTTTTTGAGTATTTTTAGATTTTTAGTGTTTTCCTTTTGAAATTTTTAATGAATTTTGGACTGACACTAAAAGATAATAAAATAGACACTAGGTGATTTTTTTTTGGAATTTTTAGAGGTGTTTTGATATTTTTTGGTATTTTCTAAGGTAGACAGTACACAAAAAGGCTGTTTTTGATTTTTAGTAAATATTAAAACGTAATAAAATTAAAAACTAAAAATAGGGCGTCACAGTATATGCATCCAGTAGCTTAACCCTATTTTTGCGGAATTTTTGGAGTTAAAAAGATATTTCAAACAATTAGAACAAGTCTCCAAACATTAAACAGTGCTGGGAAGGGCATAAGTGTAATATCCAAAACATCCAGGTGCACACATGCAAATTTTCCACAAAATATTACTCTAAAACTTGCATTTCATGGATTAAACACAAATATCCAAACCCGGAGGGGCCTCAGCGAAAATGCCCAAACCGAACACGTGCGAAACACGCGCCTGGTAAGGACCTAAAGGCAATAACTAAAACTATCAGGGGTTTGTATGCAAATATCCCAAGTATTTAACACTGAATACAAAAGTTCTGGGACTAAACCAAAATACCCCAAAGGCCGAGGGTCTGTCTGCAAAATGGCCACGTACCTCACGCGCACGGGCACGTGAGATGACGTGGCCGAGGACCTTTTTGTAAATACGTAAAAGTTCGGGGGCTTTAAGGTAAATATTACAAAACTAAATAACTGCAAAGGAAAGATTTAGTACTAATATAAAATACAAAAAACTCTTGGGGTGGTTTTTGCAAAATACCCAAGCAAAGGCGCGATCAAACGGTGGACGACCCTTTACTTATGCCACGTGTCCGCGCGAGGTCACCCGATGACGATTCGCTCGTGGATGGCCACGATTAGATGCTGCTTGGCGATCGGACGGCTGAAGGTGAACGTGATCCAACGGCAGCTGAAGCGCGCCAAGAACAAGCCAGATCCGACGGCGCCTGGAAGATCTCCAAGAACAACGGCCGCAGGTGGCTTCGATCGGTGTTTCCGGCCGACACACGGCCTCCTCCAGCCCAGGACCTAGGGCAAAATGGTCCTGGGGGCGCTCCGCGTCGATGGGAAGGATCTGATGGACTTGGGAAGCTCTGACGTGCTCCGACGACGAAGGTGGCCTGGGGACGTCTTCCCTGGAACGATGAGGCTCGATTGAGCCTTCTCCTTTGCTCCTCTCTGCAGGGTTAGACGCGGGAAACAAGTGCGACACCACTGGGATAGTTTTGGTGTGAGATGGATGGCTAATGCGGCGGGGCGAGATGAGTCCGGCGAGCGGCGGAGAAGGACTCAGAGGTATGCTGATCTGAGCGAGATCAGCTTGAATGAAGGTGCGGCGGTGCGAGAGGGAACGAGGAGGAACGAGATGGAGGTGGTTGGTGCGGCGGTCGATGATAGAAGTGATCGGAAAATGGAGGCGGAGCTCAGCCCCGCCGTGGGCTTTGATCGATGATTCACAGCGAATGGGTGATCGATAGTAAGAACTGCTAGAAGTCTACACTACTCTATGCTAAGGCTACAAAAAGACGAAGAGAAAGGAGGGGGAAACTCACCGAAGACGTCGGGCGATGAAGCTCGGCGGAGCTCCGGCGAAGGTCGGATCGACTTCGATTCGACGCCAACGGACGCAAACCCAAGGTCAAAACGACTCCTGCTGTCACCAGGAGCGCAATGGGATAGGGGTTTTCGAGTGGATTTGGCGGAAGAAGGATCAAACTTTGAATCAAAGTCGGGGGGTGTCTTTTAAAGGGATGACGGTTGAAGAGTTTCGAGGCACGATCACGGGCGCGCCAAGGAGATCTTGAAGGATCTAATAGGTCGGCGAGAATCCTGGTTGTACCAGGTGCAATTTTCGTGAAGGAAGCGAGGCTCGAGGAGGAACGATGCAGCCTCGAAAAATCCGTGAAAGCGGACCAAAAAACGAGGTGCACGGGCTACAGGGACGAAGGACGACCAGTTAACCCAGGTCAACTGGCGCCTTCTCCTGATTGGTCCACGTGGACCAATCAGGAAAAATCCCAAAGAAATGTTTTATTAATTCATTTAAAAATAGAAATAGGTTGAATTAAGTTTTGGTCATAAAATAAAAAATGTTTAATTTTTTATGTAGTATTTTATTCCGATTTTTATTTATTTTTAGGAAATATATTTTTACAAGTTCGCATTTATGCCCCTATAAGTATCTATATCTACATATTTAAGTATGTTATTTTTATTTAGGTATTCTTAATTTATTTTATTTTGGTTTTTATTTTCCAAAATTTTAAAATACTTTTATAGACACAAATATATTTTTAGTTTATTTTTCTGATTTATTTTGTATATTTAATAAAATACAAGTATGTTTTGTATAGGTGTGTCTATAGGTAATATACCTATGCATATATACAAGTATTTTTATTTGTATTTTAATGATGTTTTTATTCTGATTTTAATATACATAATTATTACAAGTATTATTTACAACATTATAAAAATAATAAATAAATAATAAATTGAGTATTTTAATATGTACAAGTATACAATGAGGGTTCAAAAGTCAACTTTCAAACCGTAGCTCCGCCAAATGCGAACCCACCACCATTAATTAGATTATTTTCTTCTATATACAATTAGAGGTGAGTACGCTGCATTTGGAGTTTTTATTTGTGAGATACGGGTCTGGGAAATTGGCATTCTGGATTTTTATTCAAACCATTACTTTTTATCTGTACATTATTTTTCTGTGAAATCAATTTTGTATTTTTCTTTATTTTATTATCTACAACTTTCATGTACAAAGTTTCTTTATTTGATGTACAAAAAGTGGAACTAAAAATAGGTCCCAAAATGAATAAAGAATGAATAAAAAGTATAGGTATTTTATCTATATTTCTTACCTTATCTCCCCCTACTTTATTCCTTGTCGACCTATTCATCAAGATGCCTAGGTCTCGGGGCTTTGGGTCATAAAATATTTACAATATTTTATTCTTTTTCTTTTCTTTTCTTTATTCTATAATTTTGGCTTTAAGAACCGCATTTTATACAATATTTACATACATATACATGAATGCTAAAATGCATGAATAAATGCTATTTACACGCATTTACTAGGGTTTTTCAGGCCAAAATGATAGAATAAAGATGATGAAACGTGGATTCATCAATATCCTCATGATCTCTTCTTCCATCTTCATTTCGTTTCTTCTTTTCTTCTTTTCTTCTTTTCCTCTGCTATCTTCTTCATCTACCGAAAAGGTGCCGCCCCTTGTAGACAATCTTCTATACTTAGGACGTACTTTGTCCTAAGTATAGGGGGGTGTGCACCCCGAGTTTTTCTCATTCATCTCGATCCTCTCCATTGTCTCATCTTCTTGTCTATACTTAGGGATATCTTACCCTAAGTATAGGGGGAGACAATCCGAGTACGATCTGTTCATTCCCACCCTTGACCCTCCCTGCTTTGTGTACAGTCTGCTATACTTAGGATTATTTGATCCTAAGTATAGGGGGGACGGTCAACTTCTCATTCATTGATTCATTACTTCATTCCTTTATTCTTTAGATTTTCCTATACTTAGTACGAGTTATGTCTTCTCTTTTCTCTCCGATCTATGAGGACATAGCTCAAGCTAAGTATAGGGGGGTCGTATATACTACGTATATACTTTAGCCATAACTCGTACTTTCGTATTTTCTTAATAATATGGCTAAAAATTCTTTAAAATTCATTAAAAATTCTTAATAAAAAGATGTGATTATTCCTCAAATTCTTTTTGTATTTACTGATTAATAAATCAGGTGAAAATGTTTTTTGCAAAATGTTTGAAAAATAGTTTGAAAATCTTTGTGAACATCTATTGAAAACTATTTTGAAAATATTCTGTTACATGTTTTCAACCTGTGTGAAATTGTGTGGATTGTAAAATTTCTTTTCTTTGTGTGAAATAAAATGTTTGAAAAATGATTTGCAAATGGTTTGAAAAATGGTTGCAAAAATGATTTGAAAAACCTATATATACTGTTTTGAAAGCCTTTGCAAAATGATTTTCAAATGTGTCTAAAATGTTTGTAAAAATTATTTTGGACTATAGTTTTCAAAAATTGTGTGAAAAGCTTGTTTTCAAATAAGTTTGAGGAATATATACATCACACCAAAATCCACTGTATATATATATATGTATAAAACTGACCACTTACCCTGTAAATTCTTAAAATCCACTTCTTGTAAATATAAGAAGCATTCCCGTGTACATATTTTCACCTAGTTTTTAGCCAAAACTTTTTGTTTTCAAAAATTCCCAAAAACATTTGCAAAATTAAAATCCAAAAACATTTGAAAAATCTCTTTGAAAAACAAAAAAATTGCATCTGCACATGCATGCATCATATTTTCAAAAACACATAAAAAGTTCAAAATCTTGAAAATTGCATCACAAAAATATTTTCTGCATTGCATTGCATAGCATTCGCATTTTTCGGATTGAGTTTGATAGTTGAACAAGTCTAAGTAAAATCCGAAGATTGGAGCTTGATTGGACCTTAAAATCTACCTAATAACAGGAACCTTATAGGAACTGGGTTTGAGGTACTTCAGGTCTAGCTGACTTCATTCTTTGAGGATCACGGGACTTGGTTCAATGGATTCTTGACTGCCTAAGTAGAGTATTTCGGAGCACACGCACGATTCTTGTTGATAATGACCTAACTTGGACACCTGCACCTTTCACATGGCTCAACTCAGTTGGAGTGGTGAGGGGATTGGATTTGCCGGTATGAGACGCACACAAGTGGAAACACTTGTCCTCCTCTAGGGAGGGAAGTGCACCCCAACCCGTCCAGTGATTAGGAAGTCTAAAGACAGGAGGCTGTGGGTTGCGATAAAGCTTCAAAAGAGGGATAGTCTACTGGCTCAAGAGGAAAAACTCCTTATGTAAATGCTGCTGTGAATAGTATTTCAAAAAAAAAAAAGAGAGAGAAAAAAAAAGAAGAAAGTTCAGGCATGTACAAAAATAAAAAGCCTGCAAAGTATGTACATATGTTGTAAAGTCAATAAGCAAGCTTGAGTTCCAAAGTCATATCATGTGAGCATGCAGCAGGATGACTTGACTACACTGGTCTTGCATCCAAGGATAGGTAGCTACACTGGCTACCGTCCATTCTTCTCTTCACCCCCTCCTCTTGAGCTGGTTGCCACTTGAACTTAGAAGGGAATACCCCGCTCCTCGAGGATGGAGTCATTGGATTGGGGAATCATTGGGTTGTCGTACTGGAGAAGTCAGTTTCTTTGCCATTCTAGTTGGGGAGAGCCACCATCACTTACACTGTACAAGTCAGATTCATAGTCGTAAGAGTTTGCGTATGAGTTGAAGTATTTCTGAACTGGCTATTGAGGAGACTTGGATAGAGTTTTGGGATTCTCAAGGACTGTTGGATTTCAAACACGGTTCTCATTAAGGTTCCGCCCGCACTAAAATTCCAAAGGTCCGACTTAAGCTCCAAACTTTGATTTTGCGAAGACAAGTTTGATAGTTAAACTTAATCCATCTTTCTTCTTTTTCTTTTCTTTATTTTTCTTTTTCTGCACTTATTGCATAAGTGTTTGCTAGGGACTAGCAAAGGCAAGTATAGGGGGATGATGAATCCACGTTTCATCATCTTTATTCTATCATTTTGGCCTTAAAAACCCTAGTAAATGCGTGTAAATAGGCCTAATTCATGCATTTTAGCATTCATGCATAGGTGTGTAAATACTGTATAAATTGCGGTTTTTAAAGCCAAAATAATAGAATAAAGAAAAGAAAAGAAAAAGAATAAAATATTGTAAATATTTTATGACCCGAAACCCCGAGACCTAGGCATCTTGATGAATAGGTCGACAAGGAATAAAGTAGGGGGAGATAAGGGCCAAAATACAGTGTAAATACCTATACATTCTATCTATTCTTTATTCATTTTGGGACCTATTTTTGGTTCCACTTTTTATTCATCAAATAAAGAAACTTTGTACATGAAAGTTGTAGATAATTTAATAAATAAAAATACAAAATTGATTTCACAGAAAAATAATATACACATAAAAAGTTATGGTCTGAATAAAATTCCAGAATGCCAACTTCCCAGACCCGTATCTCACAAATAAAAACTCCAAATGCAGCGTACTCACCTTTAATTGTATATAGAAGAAAATAATCTAATTAATGGTGGTGGTTTCGCACTTGGCGGAGCTACGGTTTGAAAGTTGACTTTTGGACCCTCATTGTATACTTGTACATATTAAAATATTCAATTTATTATTTATTTATTATTTTTATAATTTTATATTTTTATAATGTTGTAAATAATACTTGTAATAATTATGTATATTAAAATCATAATAAAAACATCATTAAAACTCAAATAAAAATACTTGTATATATCTAATATATAGGTATAATACATGTAGCTATACCAATACAAAACATACTTGTATTTTATTAAATATACAAAATAAATCAGAAAAATAAAATAAAAATATATTTGTGTATATAAAAGTATTTTGTAATTTTAGAAAATAAAAACCAAAATAAAATAAATTAAAAATACCTAAATAAAAATAAAATACTCAAATACATAGATATAGATACCTATAAGGGTCTAAATGCAAACTTGTAAAAATATGGCTCATAAAAATAAATAAAAATCATAATAAAATAATTTATAAAATAACAAACATTTTTTATTTTATAATCAAAAATTAATAAAATCGTTTACTATTTTTAAATGATTTTAGAAAAAAGTTTTTCCAGGCTTTTTCCTGGTTGGTCCACGTGGACCAACCAGGGGGGTTGGAAAGTTGACCCGCGGTCAACTCTCTGACCCCAGCCTGCTGTATGTCAGAACAAGTTTTGGACCATCTTCGCGGCTTTTTCTAGGACGATCCTTTCATCGGTTGACCTAGATCTCTTCTGGGATTTTTCTCCCCTATGATTGGTCATTCACGCCCACCTATTATCTCGGGGATTGGATCAACGGGCCACCCGTGATCGCGCCTCGAAGAGAGCTCCAGAGCCATGTTTCAAAAACCACGCAAACACCTCCTCCAACCTTTGAACCTCTTTTGACCAAACTTCTCCCCCTCTGACTTGCGCCCTGGACCGGCGAGGGTGACAGCCAAGCCTCCGGCCAGGTGGAGCGGTGCTAGGCGAGGTCGAGGAGCGTTTCAAACCCCATCTCCGGCCTTGCGGCCGTGAGGTTCCATCTCGCGGTTCTTCCACCGTTAGAGGTCGTTTTCCACTGTTTTCGTTTGTTTTTCTGTGTTTTTCTCATAGTTAATTAGCTGTTAGTTTAGTGCTTTATTTCATCTACTTAGATCGCTGTTTAGGCCATTGTTAGTGTAGATCTTTTCATCAAATACCTTGCCGGAGCCCTCGAGCTCCGGCCACCATCCTCAACACTCCACGCCGCCAACCTTTTATTTTCAAGTTCTGCGACCTGCAAGCTCTCGTTGCTGCTGTGTTTTCTTTCCATCTGCAGGTCCAGGGCGCGCAGAGACCCTCCTGGGGATCGATTCTGTTGCAACTCGACCCTCCTGGGGGTTGTCCTCTCTTGCCAACTCCGCCGCGGGGTCCTGGCCGTCGTAGGCCATTTTGAAGCCGCGGCCCCTCTCGAGGAAGCTCCCAGGTGGATCGTGGTGCCATCGGAGGGAGAACGACGTTCGCGCGTGAAGATTTTGTAAAGCTCCAACGTCACCTGGCCGTGTTCTTGCCGAGTTCATCCTCCACGCGCCAGGACCGTCGATCAGCTCCTGTTCTTGCAGCCTCCCCAAGCGCCGTTGGATGAAGGGTACTCCACAGCCATCAGATCAGATCCGCTCCTTCTAATCCTGGGCGTTGGTGATCCAAGGGGTATCGGCGCACCCGACGTCGCCAAGTGTCCAAGTGAACGCCGCCAGGCCGTTCGATCGCGCCTACAGCGGGGGTATTTTGCTGTTCTTCCCCTGCACTTTTTTTGTATTTCGTGACAACTGCTTAATCTTTCATCTGCTGTATATTATTGTTGTAATATTTACTGAAAACCCCCTGAACTTTTTGATTTTGCACTCGCGCCCTTGCCAGCGAAGCGCACGTGCGTGAGCACGTGCGCTTGGCTATTTTGCAACCAAGGGCCTATTGATTAGGGTATTTCTTTCTGGTCCTTAAACTTCATTAATTAGTTAACTATTTTGTGAACATATTACGCACAGGCCCTCGGACTCTCTGCAAATTACATTTCTGCCCCTGCGAATGTGTATTATTCTTTTTGCTTCTAGTAATTTTTGCATGCCTTTATAAAAACCCAACAAATCCCCAAAAATCACATTAGTGACCTGTTGCATAGTACTTTATCACCATATTTTTATTTTTAGTAATTATTGCATTTTATTATTTATTAAAAATCAAAAATAGCCTTTTTCAGCACTGTCTAGCTTATAAAACCCATAAAAAATATAAAAACCCCCCAGAAAAATCCCCAAAAAAATATATTTGGTGTCTTTTAGTTAGCTTTAACTCCAGTCCAAAAATCATTAAAAAATACAAAACAAAACTCCTAAAAATTAGAAAAGCCCAAAAACCTTCCTAAAAATCTAAAAAATCCTAGAAAAATCCTAAAAATATAAACTCAGTTTCTGTAGTTTCTCTATTTTATTCTCTTTTATTGAAAATTAATTTGAGGAATTTTTGACACTGTTTACTATTTTTCATCCTCAATTTAATTTCGGCCAGCAACTTTTATTCACTGTTTTCTTTATTTAGCCAATTAAAAATACCAAAAACATTCTAAAAATTACCCAAAAATCACA